>JASVEL010003576.1:0-57149 GCA_032618575.1 Nicotiana noctiflora
CTATTTGGGGAAGCCGGATGACAGCCAGGTTGTGGCACTCTTGCACTTGAAGTGATGGAATGGTAACTTGCGTCGTGTTGCGACGTTAAACCAGGCGCTTCTTGGGAGGCAACCCATGTCTTTTTCTTTTTCTTTATTCTCATCATCAGTCAGATAGGATTTTTGAGCTAACAGTATGTGAAGTGTTGCAGGGAGTATGTTGAAATAATGCAGGAAAATACAAGAGTGAACAGTTCTTTGAAGTTTGGGCCACGCGGCCGCACTACAAATCAGTGCGGTCCGCGTGGATTGTTAAAAGTAATGATCTGAGCCTAAGGAGACCCATGCGGTCCGCGTACCAAAAGTGTGCGGTCCGCGTGGGGTGGACAAGAGAGAATGGAATTTAACAGGTCTCTGAAGTTTGCCACGCGGCCGCGTAACAAAACAGTGCGGTCCGCGTGGAAACTCATCAGGCAAGAGGGTTTCTGAAGTTTGGCACGCGGCTGCATACCAAATCAGTGCGGTCCGCATGACTTGCTGGACACAATGAACATAGGTTAAATCCTGCGCGTTTCGCATGTCAGAAGTGTGCGGCCGCGCAGGTAGGTAAGAGACGTATCACACACCTTTTTTTATAAATAGGGACCCCTGGCCTTCATTAAACCTTTTGGCTAAATTTCCTTCTGAGATAAATTCCAACTGTTCATTCCCACTCTTTGTGCTGCAATTACAACTTCAACCACTCTTGGTAACATTTCATCTTTAATTCATTGTCTTCATTACTTTATAATGTATATAAATTAATCAATGTTAGTATAACTTCTTAATTTCTTTATTTTCCTCTTTTAATTGACAAAATTAGGGTCAAGCATGCTAATGATAGAACTAGGGCTAAGATTTCTTGTAAAATAACTGAGTAGGGAAACCTAGGACACATGATAGTGAACACAATGGACTGAATTGAACAAAAGGGTAACCTACCAGTTTTTGTTTTTGCCCTACGCGGCTGCACACTTTTCTTGTGCGGTCCGCGTGCCTTCCTTAGTGATCAACCATACCTACCCGGGCGCAGTCCAAATCAGTGCGGACCGCGTGGCCAAGGTTCAGAGAATGAAAAATATGGTGGTTTCATCTGTGCGGACCGCGTCCATTTCTGGGCGGGCCGCATTGACCTCACGCGGTCGCGATGCAAATCAGTGCGGTCTGTGTTGGTCAACTTCAGAGAGTCTATTTATTAGTTTATCAACCTGTGCAGACCGCATGGCAAAAGTATGCGGTTCGCGTTGACCTCACGCGGCCGCGATGTAAATCAGTGCGGTCCGCGTAGGTCAACTTCAGAGGATACTACATGCTGTTGTTTAGCCTGTGCGGACCGCGTGGCAAAAGTTTGCGGTCCGTGTGGCTGCTGTTCTGCACTATGCCTGTTTTGTTTATAATCTTCTGTCATTGTATACTGCTCACATGCTTCGACTAACCAATATAGACTGTATTTTTGCACAATGACGAAGAAACACTTAGCACAACGTGGGGGTAAACAACCCGGGAGGGGTGGTCCCTCCCGAGGGGGCAAAGGCAAAAGGATCATAAAACTCACCCCGGAGGTCCAAGAAAACATTAAGAAAACCCGAAAGATAATTCGGGAAGCTGACAGAGCGGCCTCTCATTCCACGGGGAGTGATTACGTTCCTTCCAGAAGTATCACCTTAGAGTCTGCCCCCTCCCACATGTCCATCTCAGTACCAAACATGGCTTCCTTATCTCCAGAGAAAGACCAACCCACAGAGGCCACTTCCAAGCAAGTAAATGTAGTCTCGGACTCGTCGGATGAGTCTCGAGCTGAGAAGCAGAATAGTGATGATGAGTACTCCACGTCTCCCACAACTTTACTATCAGGGGAGAGTGGAGGTCAGGCAGAGGGAGGTGAGCCACAGGTGGGTGGAATAGAGCCGGCCAGGGATCTTAATGTGTGGTCCGATAGGTTTGTCAGTCAGCTAACATGACATACGTTCCGAGAGTGGTGGCCAAAGAGGAGATTGATCCCAGAGAGGAGATTTATAGATGTGGACTTGCTTCCGTACAACCCTCATGTGCAAGTACAGTTCCACACGAGAGAGGATTGGAGATTCTTTAAGGAGCGGGTGGAGAATGAAAATGAGCACATGGTGAAAGAGTTTTATGTCAATATCCACCATCTAGTCCGGGATTCCACCGCCACAAAAGTGAGGGACCAAATTGTGTTGTTTGATGGGAAGTCACTCAATGAGTTCTTGGGGTTTGCGGAGGAAGATGAATCTCAGTATCTGGAGAAGTTAGTCCAAAAGGAGGAGGCCCGACCTTGGTTAGCAGAGGTGTTAGCGGCTCCCGGAACTGTTCCGGTGTGTCTAAAGGCACAAGAGAAGATTTACAGGAACACCCTCAGCTTCGAGGCAAAAGGGTGGTTGACCTTTGTCTGCAACCGTCTGGATCCCACCACTCATGACCATTTAGTGCCGATTGATAGAGCGTTGTTGGTAGCTTCGATCATGGTAGGCTTCCCACTGAATGTGGGAAATATCATGTATAGGGTCATCTCAAATGTGGCCCACGAGACCAAGACGAACTACCCCTTCCCCAACACATTGACAATGTACTTCCGAGAGCTGAAAGTGAAAAGAAAGAAGTTTGATGTTCTGGTGCCTCCGGGGGGGGGGGGCATATTCGTGGTATGATCAAAAGGGTCCGGGCAACCCTAAGATGGCCAAGAAGGGCCAAGCCACCACTTCCACCACACCTGGCCAGTCTGAGGAGCCAGTTATCACTACTACTGAGCAGGCCATTTCACTCCCTCCGGGTCCATCTATGTAAGGCCCCGTAAAATTTTTGTGCATAAAACCTAGTAGCTATAGTGTCATGGTCCGAACAATGTGTTAGGAATGCATAGAATTCTTCGCGGCGAGCAAGCTCGCCGCGGTTCGGACCCTTGGTAATGATTTAAGTTTCAAAAATGTAGAGAATCAATTTTTCCAGAAAAGTGTCAATTTTGCGATCAAGAATGCGACCGCATATCTGCTTATGCGGACCGCATTCTTGCCGCAAAGCTTACCAGAAGGTTTCCCAAAATCATGTTGAAAATGCGGTCGATATGCGATCGCATAATGAATCTGCGGTGCACTTTGCAACCGCAGATCAAGAATGCGGACCGCATTGTGGTCGCATTCCGTAACAGAACTTGTGTATTTTTGAGGTCATTCCACGGTCACTTTGCGGACCGCATGTTGATTCTGTGATCGCAGATGCGACCGCAGAATTGACCCGGCCCAAAAATTTTATAAAATTTGACCCGATCTCTTCTTCAATATAACACCTTTCACCTTCATTTTATCATATCATCTTACCAAAATTAGAGAGAGAAGAGAGGGGTTTTAGAGAGAGAAGTCTTTCATCTTCAAAGATTGTTCCAAACATCTAGTCCAAAGGATTCTAGGGCAAGGATTCAACTTCCCCAATCTTTACAAGGTAAAACCCTAACTATTTTCTTTGATTTTCAGTTTTAAATTGGGTAAAGAGAGGGTTGCATATAATAGCTTTTGAAAATAGAATTTTTACACTCATGCATGATTATTGAACTTGATTTCTAGTAAAAATAAGTGAGTAGAAGTAAGAGTCTTCAAGAACAAGGTTGGCAAGAGTAGGATATCTTGGGTAAGCATAAAGTAGGAAGTTAACGAAAGAAAACTCGATACCAGGTATGTATGGCTAATTTTGATTCTTGTGAAATCGCCTATATGTGTGAAGTTTGTTTGGTTCGTGTTAAATTGACAAATTGTGTGAAATTCTTGATGTTGTTGTTGGATATTCAAAGTTTGTTGTTGAGCTACGCGTAATGTAAAATGAGAGTTTAATTTGGTAAAAGAATTGTGAATAATGGCTATAATGGCATATATGGTACTTTGTGGAAAAGAAACGAAGCACTTGAGGATTGGTAAGTCATTGAACAATATGGTATGAATACTATTGATTTTGGAACACTTGTAACTTGGTTGTGATATTGGCTTGAGAAGTAATTGTGAACATGAACCAACCTGTAAGTTGCTTATTTGAACTTGTTGAAATTGTGTGAAATGTCTTATCTTCTGTTTGTACTTGTTGTGTTTTAAAACAGTACGGTGGGATCGGGTTGCGCGCCGCAACATGAAGAAATAAGGTGTGGGTTGGGGTGATAAGGATGGCCGAGGTAATAAGGGTGGTCAGGGGTAATAAGGATGGAAAGCGATCGAAATCGCTATTGAAAATTGATATAAAAATCAATAAATGTGAAATTGTGAAAGGAGACAGCAGGAGAGTTTGCAACTTGTGGGGAACTAATTGCCCCTTTGTTTGACTACTTGTGCTTTACGTGATTGATTGGTTATTGTTAAATTGATTGATCGTAGAAAGTGCTTTGTGTTGAGAATTATTTGAAATGAGGAAAATGTGGAAACATGGTTGGCTGGCTTAATTAATTGTTGATGTAATTCAATGGCTTGAGTTTACTTGGGACAAAGTTTGTCCATACATGCCAGTACAATTCAAGTGTACTGACGTCCCTTTTGCCGGGGACGCTACATTCGTGTTATGATTGTAGGTGGATCGGTAGCAGGCACTTCAGCTCATCGGCAGTAGTATCCTTCTCCTTCCACTGCCCGTTTTGGTGAGCCCCTTTCTTCCTTGGGGCCCTGTGTGGTTTATGCCACTTTTGTTTAGATTTCATTTTGGTTTTGTAAGGTATAGCCGGAGCCTTGTTACCGGCAAGTATTGTATTCCCCTTTTTGTATCCTAGAGGCTCTGTAGACATGTAAGCTGTGGGACTCCAGTCTTATGTATATATTATGTTATGTCGGGCGTTGTAAAAACTGCAAACTTGTTAATAAATCACTCGTATGGTTTTATTTGTTTAATGTGAAATCATTCATGGTTAGTAAGATATTTGGTTAATGAGAAACAATCAACACAGGGGTAACGCGTGGGAATGAAAGGCACCTAGGTCCGCTTGACTGGGGCTACCCGGTCAGGCGCCGGTCATGTCCCTCGATTTGGGGCGTGACAAACTTGGTATCAGAGCCTAAGGTTTTTAAAGTGTCCTAGGATGCACCGGTTCACTGCCAACCAGCTGTCCTACACATTGACCAGTTTGAACAACTGGATGTCAGCTGCGACATCCAAGTTGTCCACTTTGACGACAGTGGTTCAGTCCCATAGTGCACCGGTGACGGTAGAGGTCCCAGCTTCTATTGGGGACACATTGAAGAAAATCTTGGAAAACCAAGAAAAGATGATGAAGAAGCAGGATAGTTTGGCTGAGGCGGTCGATTCACATAGCAAGGCACTCAAGAGCCTTGCTAGGGAGAATATGAAGCTAAGGAAGACCAAGGCCTCGACAGAGTCGGTTGCAGCTCTAAAGGAGCAGGTGGACAAGTTGGCAGCTGATCAGTTTCCCCTGGATCTATTATTTGGTGAGCCGACCGTATAGCCACAGGCGGAGTAGCCACAGAAGGAGCCCAGGCCACGCAATAAGAGGAAGCTCCTCAACACTGAGACAATGGTGATCATGGTAGCTCCTGAGCAGCAGGAAGGGTCCTCCAGTGCACCCACAGCACCACCCACAACAGCAGATGAGCCTCCTCCAGAGCAGGCACATATCCCAGCATCACAGCAGCAGGTTGGGGACCAGTCTGAGGTCCCCACCACTACAGCGGACGAGGGAGCCAGTCAGAGTCATCCAGTTGATCAGGCTTGAGGGGCTATCTATATCCTTTATTTGTGCTTTATTTGATAGTTAGCATTGGGGACAATGCTAGCTCTTATTCGTGGGGGTGTGCCCTACTATTTTTGATTTTGGGACTATATATATTTGATTACATTCAGTACATTCGTAGACGTAGTATTTGTATATATTTTAACACTTTGATCTACTTTAGTTTCATTTTTGAACACTTTTTAATTGTATATTCGGATCTATCTTTGTTCATAGTTCATTTGCTTTTTCATTTTTGGTTATTCTCGTAGAATCATTAGATTTTGTTTTAAGCTTTCAATAAACCCTTGGTTTTCTTAATGCCACGGTTCTTTCCAAGGGTAAAGTGTTGTGTGAACCGGGTGGCTCTTCCCTATGATAGATAGCGTGACAACTTTCTTAAGGGTTGAGTCAGCTTTTTTTCTTTTTTTTCTTCTTGGTTTTCAAACTTTTTGTTAGTTAAGGGTACCTCGGGCGAACTTCACTTGGGCCTAGCACATTTGTCTCCGATCTTATGGTCAAAGACATCAAGTTGTGTTTAGATTGGTGAAAGTTGTGGCCTTGAGAGTCTTGTGTTGATCGAACAACCATCGATCGGTCATATGGACCAAAGTGTGCTCGAATCTACTTCGAGGTTGTTGTGGGCCTTTGACTCCATTTCTTGGTGATCTCTGAGTGTAAGTGTGGTGAGAAAATAGAATTGTGAGCCCAAGAGCCGTACCAATGGTCTAGAACTTTTGCTGAATGTTTGTTGAGGCGAAATCCTAGGTGGAACTTGACTTGAGAAGTGAGTGTAGGCTACCTTTGATTAAATGAACATATCATGAATCATTCCTTCCAACCTACCTATAAATGAATCCCTATTAACCCCTTTTGAGCCTAAAACCTTATTTCTTCATAAACCAAAATGCAAGCCTATACCCAATTTAGACCTTCTCTTGGCACCCAAAGATCTTCCCTTAAAGTGATTGCAAAAGTATAAGTTTGGGGGAGGGAAAGACAAGATAAGAACAAGAAAGGCACCAATGTGGCAAAAAGGCACAAAAGCAATAAGGAAAAGAAAAGGGGCATGAAGAAAAAGGAAACAAAGAGAAAAATAAGCAAAAAGTGGAAAAAGACCCAAAATGGGAGGACCAAAAAGAGTTGATAAGTGAAAAAGGGAAGAAGGAATAATGAGAATGAAATAATCAAAGAAAGTAGTGTCAATTGCAAAAACGGAAGAGTGCCATGGTGCCTCTTTTTCACCCCTTAAAAGAGGAAATGCCAAAAAGAGTCAAAAAGGTGTTCCATAAAAGAATCAAAAGAAATGCTTTAGGGAAGGTTGAACCACTAAGAACCAAATTCCTACCCTACCCAAAAAGCTTTCACAATGACTCCCAAAAAGTCCTATATGATCTCAAGTCGAGAAAAGCCTACATTAGTGGATACATACATAAAGGGCAAGCCTATGGTACCTAGTGTCGGGCTTAGGGTCTCTTCTTAGAGAGAGAGAGTGTGAAATTCTCCACGTTGATTTGAGTGAAAATACCCTAAAAGGTGAGATGCACTTAAGGAGAGCCGAAGGTGTAAGTTTTGGGTCCACAATAACCAAAGTGCTTGAGAAAGGCTCCTTGATGGATCGAGTCAACCCTTGAAGCTCTTGTGTCTCACTTGAACCACAATGCTTAAAATTTTTCAAAAAGGTGCCAATGATACATTTGCATTAGGGGCAATTGTTAGTCCCAATTGATGTTTGTGAGGTTACCCCCGGACAAGTAGGGGTGTTTTGGTGTCTTTTATCTGAAGGTTAGGTCTTAGTTTTGATTTACTTGAGGACAAGCAAATCTTTAAGTTTGGGGGAGTTGATAACTAGGAAGTTTGCATGTTTTTAAACCCCTTCTTGCCTTTGCTTTGTGCATAAATTGTGTTTAAATGGCTTTGAATTACTTACAAGTGCGCTATTTTGCAGGTTTGAGCGAAAAAAGGATGAATATCGTCAAAGCGGCTCAAAAAGGAGTGAAACCGGCAAAGCGTCAAAGAAGAGAAGAAGAACTTCAAGGAAGCCTGTGCGGACCGCACTGTTTTGGTGTGCGGCCGCACAGGATGATTCAGAGACACTCAAGTCCGAGCTTTATCTGCGCGGACCGTACTGATTTGGTGTGCGGCCGTGCAGGAGAAGATCAGAGAAGCCAAAATTGCAGACAAAACCCACGCGGACCGCGTCCAATACTGTGCGTTCCGCGATGAAGAAGACCAGAGCAGGAAATGTCTAAGGAACAAGTCCCACGCGGCCGCGTGCCATATCAGTGCGGCCCGCGTGGGTATAGGATCAGAGAGCTGTTTTCAATCAAATTTTTGGAGTGCGACCGCATGACAATTGTACGCGGTCCGCGTTACTGTACACATGCGGCCGCGTGACAAATGTATGTGGTCCGCATACCTGTTCCAGCAGTAGAACTTCAGCAACCCAAATTACCCTACACGGTCGTACGACAAAAGTGTGCGGTCCGCGTGAGTCCCCCAGGGGCATTTTTGTCCGAAAATTTCAGGGTAGTATAAATAGCTTCTTTTTCTTTTTTAGGTTACGTTAGACACTACACAGTGACGGCTGAGCTCGTGAGATACTTAGATACACCTATTTTGGGCAATTTTGTATTGTTTTAACAATAGATTTCAATTCCATTTAATTACCATGTCAATTTTATCTTCGATTTCTTCATCTTCTTTAGATTCTATGGCTAGATAAACCTATAGCTAGGGGTTGTAGCCCAACCCTAGTGTGGGTAATTGATGGGTTAGATTACTAAATGTAAGGATGATTGTGGGTGATTGGTTTTGGGTTGATTGAATGTATTTAATTGGGATTTTGTGGTTGCAAACATGAAATCAATTTTTGTGGGTTTGGTCTCTACTTGAGAAAGAGAGTCTAAAACCTCTCAACCAATCCCAACAAGAACTTGGGATGGACCAATGAGAATGGTAGTCCCAAGTAGAGGGTATAAACCTCGAGAGAGTAATTACCCAACTTGAGTCTAAAAGTTGCTTGGGCAAATTAGCCTACTCAGTTGGTCTCGAGAGAGTCAATTGGGCAAAATTGTTCTCTCTACCGAGAGGTATGAGAATGAATGCATAGAGCAACGGCTATCCGATAATCCCATGCATCATCTTCGCATTGAATTTCTATACCCATTAGTTATTCCACCTAGGTATAAGCTACTTCCCTAGTCCCCTTTCCCATTAGCAAATCACAATTAGAAATAGCCTTATCATAATTTAGATTACACAATAGTAGTTGATACAATAGTTTATAAATCGAAAATACCAAAAATGCTTGAAGATAAACTAGAAGCCAAAATTCAATACTAGTGCAACATAATTATTCACTCCAAAAATCTAACTCCCTGAGGAATTGACCCCGAACCACTATTCGGGTAAGAGTAGTAGTGCCCGCTCATACCTTCGAGTTGAGTTTGCCACGATCAGATACTACAGGTCGGCACAAGGCCCCAAACACGGCTTACAGCCCACAATTATATCAAACACAGTGGTTTTCAACCACTAATATCATATTATACTCATTCGGGATGGATTAAGTCTCAATCCCCAGTCACAAACAATCCCCGCACCTGCCACGGGGTGCGAGCCACGCCCTACTAGCGTCACAATGTGCTAAGCCGGGGTTTCGAACCCTCAGGCTACTATATACACAAACTACTCACCTCTAGCCGGTCGAGGACTCATCCGTGATGCCTTTTCCTTTTGAATTCGCCACCTCGTACGTAGAATCTAGTCAAACCACAACAATTATATCAATTACGGGTCAAAGAAACATAACCAAATTTCAATTTATACGAAATACGCGATAATACACCAAGTTGGTAAAACCCGACCCCGGTCCCGCTGCTCGAAAAATTCCGAAATTACTACCAACGCGATCCTCGTCTCGCCACGAGTCCGTGCATATAAAATTTATGGAAATCGGAGTTCGAATGGCCTTTCAAAACCCAAAAATTCATTTTCATGATTTAAGCCCTAGCTCTTCACAAATTCTACCAATTTCAGGAATTTTGGTGTTGATTCTAACACAAAATCATGTTTTTGAGTCAAGAAACTTACCTCCAGCGATTACCCATTGATTTCTCTCTTAATAATTGCCTCAGAAGCTTCTTCCCGTTCCAAAATTGGAAGAAAACTCGACCTGCTCATTATAGGTATACTGTTCACGCGTTTTACTGCTCCCAGTGGATTTCTTGTGCAATTCTAATGAATTTAGGCTTTTGAATCACTCAATTTGACCTTATAATGAAGGAGATATGTAGGTTTTAAGATTTGCAAATAGTGCAGGTTTTTTAATACGCCATCAGGCGCAGTTTCGTCATTAACCTGAAAATCTGGGCAACTTTAGTAAAATGGCCATAAAATCCTCATACGATGTCCAAATTCGATGATTATTTTTGCTACGGGTCCGTAATTACGATACGGATCTAATTATTCATTCAAAACAGTCATCGAAGATCATGTGTTCAATATGATATCATTTATGCTTGAAGAAACGATGTCGAAGCATAAGAAAAACGAGCATAACGCAACCAAACCTATCTCAAACTCACCCGAGCTCCTCGGGACTGCATAAGAACATACTAACATGGCACATATGATCATGCAAACTTAGGTTCACTCTCAAAACACCAAAACTAACATCAAAACACCAAATTTACATCGGATTCAAGCCTAAATTCTTCTAAAATTTCCGAAACTTGCATTTGATCTAAAACCCAACCTATATACCTCTAAATGACTTGAAACTTTGCACGCATATCCAAAATCACCTAATGGAGCTACTTCAACTCTCAAAATTCCATTCCGACCCTCGGATGAAAATCTCACCTACCATCCGGAATTCGCCAAAATTCAACCTTAGCCAATTCAAGCCTAAAACTACACCGGACCTCCGAATTCAATTCCGATTGCTCTCCTAAGTCATACATGATCCCCCAAAACTAGTCTAATCATTAGAATTCAATTCCGAGCTATCTAACTCATCGGTCAATATTCGGTTGACTTTTCCAACCTATTCTTCTCATAAAGAGGTTTATGGTCTCATTTTTATCTAAATTTCTTCCGATTTGCTTCTAACTTTCCAAACACATATAAATTAGCTTATTGAAGTGTTAAATGAAGAAAAATGGGGTGATAACTCCCGTAACGGTGGGCCAGGTCGTTATATTCTCCCTAACTTAAACAAACGCTCATCCTCGAGCGTACCCAGAGTTGTACTTGAAGCAACCCAATAGCTGAATGACCTTGACAAGCATATATTCGGGGTGGTACCACGTCACCCTATCTATCATAAGTCCGATAACACAATATAGCTGAACATCCACAGCCCATCTGAACCTTAGACCGCATTGCACTTTCCGAAATCATATACCAAATCCGACTCCTATGTCTATACTCAGAATATACTCGAACCAACTGTAATAGCCCATACTCGCCACTCCGGGTGAGATCTTATGGTGTACCAAACAAACCAATCACTCGAGACGATTCCCTCTAATCACCACAATTTCCCACGATAACCAGGTACTACTGAAAAACCTTTCTCGTTAGCTAAAGTCTTATTCCAACACCTTCATGTACGTTTCCCACGGCAACCGAATACACGATATATCGAATCCATATCTCAGGTCATCCATTCATGAATCCATTTCCCTTTTTGACTGACATTAGAATATATTTCGGAGCCAAACCTCGATGTTTTCCTTTCTAACCAGCTGAAATCATATATGCCCGCACTCATTAATGGCTCCAACGATCATTCCGATTATGACACACCGCACTGGTGATATGACACCTCAACACCGGCCTAAGCCACGACGAGCACAACACATGCTCCAAAAAGAAACGCTTGAACATACTGAAATCATGACAACTACCTCAAACAAGGAGCTGTAATTCAAATTCCTCAATACCAGCACAACGCATAACTGAGATCTTATCTCACATCATAGAATTAGAGTACTTGAATCCTCCTCCAAAGGTCATAACTTCACGTGGCCTTGCCACGGCTCATGATTCCGTCCAAACACTACTACTCCTGAAGAACCTCAACTCACCATGCTCAAAACACTCAGCCACACACAGATTTCGGTCTAAACTCAAGCAATCAATCTCACCCACGGTGAAACAATTAATATACGCCATCAAATCTTGTAAGGACACAACCGATGCGCCGGTCGCCGAGCGACACCCAACACTGACTTTCCTCAGAGACTAGGAAGTATAGTACACAAGGTATCATATAGAAAAGCTATGCTCTATATTACACGGTTGCGGCGTGCAACCTGCTCAAACTAGCATACCAGTGGCGGCGTGCCACCCGATCCAGATACAATACATGTGGCGGCGTGCCACCCGATCCAAATAACCCGTGGCGGTGTGCCACCCGATCCACACAATACTTTCGCAAAAGAAATGCACACCGAGTCAGATTGCTCATTACAACAAACATATATAGCCTCAAGCTCGGCCACAAGATACGCATCCGACAAAGTTCCCCAATACCGGAACTGAATTAATGGTAGAAACCTCTGCACTGATATCCACCACGAAGGGCCCACTAACAAAGCAATACCTACCAGCCGTCCGCTGGTCCTGGGTACAACTACCCTGTTGGAGCATACTCTGATGCACTTTGCTAAACAATTTGTGCCATTCCCGACATAGTCCATATCACATTAGTCTAGGCAACCTGACGTATGACAACCAGTCTGCACTCAAGTCTCGTAACCCAAATTCATCATATCAAGCTGAGGGAGAGCCACTCGCTTCTAATTTCCGATAATTGCTAAACGATGCTGATACCCCGATATACAACCACTGCATAGGCGGATTACGAGAACTTCTAGTCTCCATTACCTATATAACACATGATTCACTATGCCTGATCCCACATTCCACTTTACGGATACTTAACACACATCAATCATCCATTCATACCACGAAAGTCATTCAGAAATTTTTCCTATGCCATCAACAATTCAATCATCACCATCGATCCAACAAGAGAATACCACCATACCACTAGATATTATCAGTTTACAGCACCTTGTCACTTTTTGACCATATACCTTGCCAAATCACTAGAATAGCAGTATCATTTTTTTCCTTTATCACCAGAAAGATCGATTCTTAAATTACCTGTAGCTGCCCGCGCTGCTCATTAATTTTTTTAATGACTTCGCATGTATTATGAACTGATTTCAAAACTTTGAACATGCCATTATCAACTTTCCATAACACATTGCATATACCATACCACACTAAGATAACATGGAAACTTCTATCCTTTTTTTGCTCCACAAACATCAACGCACTCAACTAGTCAAGGATTTTCATGATTCCATATAGAAGAAAACTCATTACACATCCCCAGCTTCGCATACCAACAGGAATATACTCACTTTGAAACCACGGTAGAACACATCACAAAGTTTTTCTCCCAATTCATTGCGTAAGTTTAACTGCCAGGACTGAGTCTTTTTACCCACATCGAGCTACGCAACTGCCAGCACTCAAGAACTTTGTTGCACAATATCTGCGAGTCTCATTACTTCGAACACATACCAGGAATTAATCGTACCCTTATCATACCGTTTCAGTTTATTAACAAGTTGTTCCATTTACTCAATTTCCTTTCTGAATTATCTTTAACTTAGTACTAGCCTTTACTGTAGCACTACATTATCTCAACTCATGTTACCACATGAGACTCATACACAAGACTACACGGTCTAAGGCTCACAGGCCGCTGAATACTCTCTCAATGTTTCCCAGAAGTACCACATTCTACAATACTTTATTTTGAAGAACTTCTTGCGATTTTTGAATTCATTATCATTACTCTCCAATATAGATACATAGAATCTCATCATTCAGATATCATTACACAAGTCTTGATCCCTTCTAACGAAACCACCGTCTTTAGCCACATACACAATCTTAAGACACCTTACCGTTACAAGCAAAATCTTGAACACCGCAGGACTATTCTCGGGCGTCATTCACCCTTATTCAATTATCATTCAACTGTCTTATTGGACAGAACCACTCATGCCTTGTTAGAACTCTGACACCAGCAGAACATGATTACATACAAATGCATTTAGCTATCTTTGCTTCCTACACACCGAACATTCTTACCAGTAGCAGTTCAAACAATCATATTATTTCTTCATATCTACGAAGCACCATAACCTTTATCCGAATTTCCCAACATACTTAGAGACAGAACCAACATAGCACACAACAGTGCAATCAGTTAATCAATAACAACCTCCCCAACTTGGCTCGGAGCCATACATCAAAACACTTTTAGCCGCTCATAGAATTTTTTACTCAAATGATGCCAAAATGTTATGGTGAGATTAAACTCAAGTCATTTACAAGCTTGACAAAGACTCGAATCATCAGAGACCTTAACACTTCTGCAATTCTTGCATTTATACACACACCACAGTTAAGCCTACTCTCTTTAGGTGACAGAAATCTTTTCTAAGTCCCAAATTTTTCAAAATTTTCGAGAGAGTTTCCTTTGTAATTTGGCCTATCCACCTGCCAGAGAATCACCAAACCATTCTAAGAATACATCCACAACTCAACAAGACATCACAATGTATTTCAACAACATTAAATCTCAATATTATACGAATCATATTATCACTTATACCTGAACATACGTTGCACCTAATCGCATCATAACACATATCAAATACCTTTCAATTACACCTAAGAATCAATCCACCTACTTTGCCTCAATCTAGTATTTCAGTACAACACCTTCCACCAGGATACACATAACATAATCACTTTAGTCTTACCGAGTCTAAACTCATTTTACTACACGTAAGGCACTTTACCTTCCAACTAAAAGATATGATAAATATTCACCACGCCCATAGCTCGGGGCTACACAACAGATTACAATAAGGATCTAACACCTGACAGCTCGTACATTATTAAGTTGCCATTTCCACAGTTAGGAACAATACCGATCACACGAAATTTCATAATACCAGTTTGTAAAATCAGCACTTTGGTGCTCATGTCATAGACAAAGATCTGGTCTCAAGTCCTCCCGACTGGACCAACATGAACTCGCAGAGATTATATCTCGCCCCTCGACCAGGGAATCACAAGCCATCAAGGCAATTATATTACTGAGCGTTCGAGTGCGCGTACAGGCGTATGGAAGGAATTTCCAAGAATTATATCTCAAGCCGAATCAAGTACGCACGATAAGAATTCCAAGAATGTGAAGTGTTTCCTAATGGTTTGCAGCCTCGCGAGGATAAGTACAGGCGTCCCCGTACCGATCCACAAGACTTTACCAACCGGCTCAAGACTCATGGGGCCTAGTAACCTAGGCTCTGATACCAACTTGTCACGACCCCAAACTTGGTCGTGATGGCGCCCAACACAACTACTAGGCAAGCCCGACCATTTACACTGTCATCCCGAGCATGAAACTCAAATCAATTACCTGAATATTATTATCAACAATAAAGCCAAACTGAATAATCAGCCAAAGATCTAGGGTCATGAGTCTAGAGCCTCTAAACATGATCGGATAACAATATCTAAACCAAATACTCAAATATGAATAATGTATATACAAAGAAAAACTGGAATAAGAAGAGAAGCTAGGTCCTGCGAACGCCAGCAGCTACCTCAGCAACTCGGATAAATACTGATAAAAGCTGGAGTGCTCGTCTATCCCTCCTGTGTACCTGAATCCGCACACAAAGGTGCAGGGAGTAGGGGTGAGTACTAAGTACTCAGTGAGTAATAAATATATACAAGTAGCTGAAAGTAAGAAATCCACAGAATACCACAAAATGAAGCTAAACTACAGTCCGCTTCCTCCTACGAACTAGCAACAACAGTACGCTACAATTATCACAGATAATTCACAGACGAAGATGCAATGCAATGCACATAATTTCTACGGTGTGTAGCCCGATCCATTTAACGTCGACGACGCTCACTGGTGGTGTGCACAGACTTCGGAGGGGCTCCTACAGCCCAAGCGCAATACCGCTGCGGCGTCAGCCCGATCCTCATATCATATCAACCGCTGTGGCGTGCAGCCTGATCCATCCTCAGT
Source organism: Nicotiana noctiflora (assembly GCA_032618575.1). Taxonomy (NCBI): domain Eukaryota; kingdom Viridiplantae; phylum Streptophyta; class Magnoliopsida; order Solanales; family Solanaceae; genus Nicotiana; species Nicotiana noctiflora. The sequence goes on from JASVEL010003576.1 coordinate 15,876, forward strand.
CCACAACAATCATGTAAGTCACACAACAGCTTAAATTATTTAATCCAGGTTCCCTTTCATTAATTATGAAAATACGATAACTTTTATTTAATTTTTGCAAAACAGGTGACTTAGCAATTCAATACTGTGATTTCAACCAGGACTGAGATAAGTGATTTAAGCAAGTATAGCTATCACATATATAACTATCCCCTAGGGATACTACAGGTCGACACAAGGCCCCAAACACGGCTTACAACCCACAATTATATCAAACACGGTGGTTTTCAACCACTAATATCATATTATACTCATTCAGAATGGACTAAGTCTCAATCCCCAGTCAAAACTAATCCCCGCACCTGCCACGGGGTGCGAGCCATGCCCTACTAGCGTCACAATGTTCTAAGCCGGGGTTTCGAACCCTCAGGCTACTATATACACAAACTACTCACCTCTAGCCGGTCAAAGACTCGTCCGTGATGCCTTTTCCTTTTGAATTCGCCACCTCGTACATAGAATCTAGTCAAACCACAATAATTATATCAATTACGGGTCAAAGAAACATAACCCAATTCAATTTATACGAAATACGCGATAATACACCAAGTTGGTAAAATTCGACCCCGGTCCCGCTGCTCGAAAAATTTCGAAATTAGTACCAACGCGATCTTCGTCTCGCCACGAGTCCGTGCATATAAAATTTATCAAAATCGGAGTTCGAATGGCCTTTCAAAACCCAAAAATTCGTTTTCATGATTTAGGCCCTTGCTCTTCACAATTTCTGCCAATTTCAGGAATTTTAGTGTTGATTATAACATAAAATCATGTTTTTGAGTCAAGAAACTTACCTCAAGCGATTACCCATTGATTTCTCTCTTAATAATCGCCTTAGAAGCTTCTTCCCGTTCCAAAATTGGAAGAAAACTCGACCTGCTCATTATAGGTATACTGTTCACGCGTTTACTGCACCCAATCGATTTCTTGTGCAATTCTAATGAATTTAGGCCTTTGAATCACTCAATTTGACCTTATAATGAAGGAGATATGTAGTTTTTATGATTTGCAAATATTGCAGGTTTTTAATACGCCGTCAGGGGCAGTTTCGTTATTAACTTGAAAATCTGGGCAACTTTATTAAAATGGCCATAAAATCCTCATACGATGTCCAAATTCGATGATTCTTTTTGCTACGGGTCCGTAATTAAGATACGGATCTAATGCTTCATTTAATATAGTAATCGGAGCTCATGTGTTTAATATGATATCATTTATGCTTGAAGAAACGATGTCGAAGCATAAGAAAAACGAGCATAACGCAACCCAAACCTATCTGAAACTCACCCGAGCTCCTCGGGACTGCATACGAACATACTAACATGCCACATATGATCATGCAAACTTAGTTTCACTCTCAAAACACCGAAACTGACATCAAAGCACCAAATTTACATCGGATTCAAGCCTAAGTTCTTCTTAAACTTCCAAAACTTGCATTTGATCTAAAACCCAACCTAAACACCTCCGAATGACTTGAAACTTTGCACGCATATCCAAAATCACCTAATGGAGCTACTGCAACTCCCAAAATTCCATTCCGACCCTCGAATGAAAATCTCACCTACCATCCGGAATTCGCCAAAATTCAACCTTAGCCAATTCAAGCCTAAAACTACACCGGACCTCCGAATTCGATTCTGATTGCTCTTCTAGGTCATACATGATCCCCCAAAACTAGTCGAATCATCAGAATTCAATTCGGAGCTATCTAACTCATCGGTCAATATTCAGTTGACTTTTCCAACCTATTCTTCTCATAAAGAGGTTTATGGCATCATATTTATCTAAATTTCTTCTGATTTGCTTCTAACTTTCCGAACACATATAAATTAGCATATTGAAGTGTTAAATGAAGAAAAACGGGACGATAACTCTGGTAACGATGTGCCGGGTCGTTACACTCTTGAAGCTGTAGTAGTTCACCTTTAGCTGGAATCCGTTATAGTCCAAATAGGTCAGGTTCTCTATCTGGTTCTTAATGGTAAGTTTGCTAGGCAACGGTCCAAAACTAGCCAACAGTTACACAAATCTATTAATATAACAACAACAACTACCCAGTATAGTCCCACAAAGTGGGGTCTAGGGAGGGTAATACGTACAAAAGCCTTACCCCTACCCGAAAGGGTAGAGAGGCTGTTTCCAATGGACCCCCGGCTCAGGAGAAAGAGAAGAAAAAAAGGAGGGAAAAAAAGAAGAAAACATTAGTGACTCCAGCAGAAATCACATAAATAGTTAGCTAAACATAAAACCATAAATGACAAGGCATGCAATGATATCTACCAGTAACTACCATAAGGGGGCACGATACAATACGCAAGACATCTACGGAGGACCCTACCAACCCCATCTTGCCCCGGGAATGAAGTACTGAAGTTTCATAAGCTCTATCCTACAACCTTAATACTAGACCTCCAGACTTTCCAATCAAGGGCCATGTCCTCGAAATCCGCAATTTTGCCATGTCCTGCCTAATTACCTCTCCCCAATACTTCTTAGGACTCCCTCTGCCTCATCTCGTTCTAACCACCGCCAGCCGCTCACTACTCCTTACCGATGCATCAGGGCTTCTCCCCCGCATGTGCCCGAACCACCCGAGCCTCGCTTCCCTCATCTTCTCATCCACTGGGGCTACCCCCACCTTCTCCCAAATAACTTCTTTTTTAATATTTTCTAACCTGGTGTGCCTGCACATCCACCTGAGCATCCTCATATCCGCAACCTTCACTCTCTGGACATGTGAGTTCCTAACCGGCCAACACTTTGCCACATACATCATGGCAGGTCTAACCACAACTTTATAAAACTTCCTTGAGTTCCGGTGGCACTTTTTTATCACACAAGACTCCTGATGCAAGCCTCTATTTCGTCCACCCCGCCCCTATATAGTAAGTGACATCCTCATCGATCTTTTCGTCCCTCTGGATCACCGACCTAAGATATTTGAAACTATCCCTCTTGGGGATGACCTTAGTTCTAAGCTTCACGTCACTGCCTACTTCGCTCAACTCGGTGCTAAACGTTCACTCCAGGTATTCTGTTTTAGACTTGCTTAGTTTGAAACCCTTAGAATCGAGAGTCTGTCTCCAAACCTCCAACCTCTTATTAACACTGACCCTTGTCTCGTCTATCAGGACTATGTCATCAGCAAATAGCATACACCAAGGCGTATCCACTAGGATATAGAGTGTTAGTGCATCCATCACCAAAGCAAATAAGAAATGGCTAAGCGTGGATCCTTGATGAAGCCCCAAAACCGCCGGGAAGTGGTCTAAGTTGCCATATAACCCTAGACTTAGCTCCATCGTACATGTCCTTGATCGCTCTGATGTAGGCTTCCGGTACGCTCTTCGCCTCCAGGCACCTCCGTAGCACCTCCCTTGGAACCTTGTCATAAGCCTTCTCTAAGTCAATAAATACCATGTGTATGTCCTTCTTCTTATCCCTAAATTGTTCCACCAATCTCCTGACAAGGTGGATAGCTTCTATAGTGGAGCGACCTGGCATAAAACCCAACTGGTTCATGGATATGGACGTCAATCCCCCCACCCTCGCCTCAACCACCTTCTCCCATACGTTCATGGTGTGGCTAAGTAATTTGATGCCCCGATAGTTGTTATAACACTGGATATCCCATTTGTTCTTAAACAAGGGAACGATTGTACTCTACCTCCACTCCTCTCGCATCCTCTTAGTCCTGAAGATCACATTGAACAGCCTAGTCAGCCACTCCACACCTATCCTACCTATGCATTTCTAGAACTCCACCGAGATATCGTTTGGCCCGGTCGCTCGACCCCTACTCATTGTGAGCACGTAATTTTTGCACTAAGCAAATAAATTCCAAAATTAAAATAAATAACATTTTTTAGTGTAATTGCATGATTTGTTTGAAATTAAATACACTGTGAGTGTTTGAATAATTAGAAAATTAAAAAAATAGAGGGGAAATACTTGCATTTTTCATTAATTAGTTTTAAAAGAAAAGAAAATCAACAAAAAGAAAAATAGCTTTAAATAGCGGAAAATATAGAAAAATAGCAGAAAATTACCAAAAAATTGTTAAAAAAATTAGTGAAGGTAGGAAATTAATTAATTTAGATAATACAAAAATAAAAAAATAAAAATACAAAAAGAAATTACCTCAAAATAATTAAAATACCAAAAAAATACAAAAATATATAAGTACAAAAAGAACTGGGCCAAATACAGTTCAAATTGTTGGCCCAATGCTTTGGCCCAAGGGATCCGATCCACTATTTTAAGCTGAAGAGATCTTGGCCGTTCAATTTCATTAATCTAACGGCTGAAATTTTTAGTTGAATTTAGGCGGATAATTAATATGAGAGACTTGATCTCAACCGTCCAATCCAGATGATCCTACGGAGGAGACCTGTGGCCTCATGTGGGTCAATACGGCATCGTTTGATTAGGCCAAGCCCTGACCGTTGATCATCGTTGATCTAACGGCCAGGATCACCTTGAGGCTCCGAGTATATAAGGCTTTGGTCTCAGTAGAGACCAGCCATTATACACTCCACAAAACCCTAGCCGCCTCTGCTTGTCTTCTTCTTCTTCTCTTCATCTACGCCGGCCATAGAGGCCACCGCCTTTCATGGTGGTCTCCGGCCACTCCCTTCACCACCCCTCTCATCTTCTCTTTTTCTCCTCCCCAAACCACACCCCAAAACTTAAAACAAACCCCGAAACCCGTGTTCTTGAAACTCCGGTCATCGCAGTTCCTCTCCGGTGACCTCAAACTATGAGAACAGCCCCCAGCTTAACACCAAAGAACTACCATCCCCAGATCTATCACCCCGCATAATCCACCACCCTCGAATCTCACCCTAACGGTTCGAATCTTCAAAAAAGAGTCGCCGGAACCCTAATTCCGACCGACTCGAACAAACCACTAAACCAAGATCCCACATTTTCCCTCTTCTGAACACCCCTTCTAACCAAAACCCTAAAAGACTTCATCTTGAAGTCTAACAAGAAAACCAGAAAAACGAAATAAAGAAATAAAGAAAAAGAAAAGAATTCTGAAAAAAAAGAAGAAAAAAAAGGGTGACAAGGGGAGAATAGGAAGCTTAGGGGACCGGCCCTACTAAGCTAAGTCTCCCCCCTTTGTTTTGTTTGCTTACTTCTCTATTTTCTTTCATGTTTCTATTATATCCTGTTAATCTGTCATATAAACTAGGATTTTCTTTTGTTTTTAGTCTTTTGTTTGTTTCTTTTCTTGATATCTCTGTTGGAACTGCATGTTTAGTTTTGGACTTGATCTTGAAAATCTAGTTTAGCCGTTCGATTCTCATTCTTATTCATCTTTTGTTTTGTTGGTTTTCAATATCTTTTCTGTTATTTTGTTAATTTGCATGTTTTAGTTTTGGGTTTGATCTTGGAAATCTTGTTTGGCCGTTCGATTCTCATTCTTCTTCATCTTTTGTTTTGTTGGTTTTCAATATCTTTTCTGTTCTTTTGTTAATTTGCATGTTTAGTTTTGGGTTTGATCTTAGAAATCTAGTTTAGCCGTTTGATTCTCATTCTTCTTCATTTCCTGTTTATACTAGGGATTTTTCTTTGATGTTGGTTTACAATATCTCTTTTGTTCTTTTATCTGCTAACTGGCATGTTTAAGATTGGGTTTGATATTTGGAAACCTGGTTCAGTGATTCTGATTCTCATTTCTGTCATTTCATATGATAGATTAGGGACTTTTCTTCATTTATGCTTCATGTCTTTCCTGTTCATCTTCACCTTTCTTATATGTTCATCCGCATGTGTTAGATTAGGGTTAGTCTTTGGAAAGTTTAGATCTGTTGGTTCTGATTATTATCATTCTTCTTTACTCTGTTAGAGCCATGTCATGATAGTTTAATTGTTCTTTTGTTTGGGTAGACCATGTCTCAATTCCCTTACTGTTTTGTGGGATTTAGTCCTGATGTGCTTATATCAATGAATTTTAAGTATGTTTTGGGTTTTTCAGTGATTCATTCAACATAAAAATGGTTGTAACCAAGCCTGCTAGATGTTTAATTGACACTTTGCTATTGAAACTGAGTCTGTAAATCTAATTGATTGAGATTCAACATTATCCAACTTTTCTCTGAGTTTTAATTAATTGATGAACAAGTTTGGTTTCATTTGGCTATGTGTGCAATTGTCTGTTGAAATGTCTAAGTTTGTAATGATTTTATGTTAGTATGAGCATTGTTAATGCCTATCAGGATTAGGGGATTTGGTTATAGCTGCAGTAGTACTAGGATTCACAAGTGGTTAATTCTGAAAACATATAGTAAGATAGGGTTAAAATTGAAAATCACAAAAATAGGCTATAAGTTTAATAAGTGACCAAGAGTGGTCAATTTTGCAATTGACCTACTCTGCTAGGTCTTTCACACACTGGCCAACCCTTAAATGGGCTAGTTGTATAATAATTGGTTAAGTCTGAAATTTAGACTTACCAAGGCCCTAATTAAGCCATGAGTCACATGTGGCTAGACCTGCAAAGGTCTTAGCCAGGCCTGTGTTCAGAAATGGGCTTCAATTGCAAAAGCCAAGTCTAAACTTGAGACTAGCCAAATCTTAAATAGTTCAAATAGAACAATAAAGCAGGCTAGTCCTGTAATTAGCTTAAAAATGAAATAAAGTTCTTAATTAACAGAAAATAAAGAAAAAGTGGTTAAAATTGAAATAATTCCTTAAGTCAAAATTGGCCATCCTTAAATACTAATACAAGGACTGGCCCTTAGTTAAATTAGAGTGAAAATGCTGAAGACCTGACCTAGGTAGGTCGGGTAATTTAGCTATGTCCTTAAGGGCATATAGGGAACTTAAAATGGTAAAATGGTAGATTAAATAGAGCATATAGGGATATAGGAGACATTTGTGCTCCTGATTTTTGCAATTTTGCAGAGATTTAAGGGTATAATGGTCTCACTAAAAAGGGAAATCAGTAAAAATCAATAACAAGTAGGGACACTTTGGTAAAAGCTTCAAAATAGAATAAAAAAGAACCTTCCAGTACATGCTCGAAGGGATCTTGTAACTGAATTGGGGTGTAAAATGTAGATTTAGTAAGTTTTAAGGGGATGGAAATGGGATTAATCCCTATTCTTTCCCCCCAAGAATTCTGCCAATCTACACCTATAAATACCATCTTCTAAGACTGATTAAGGGCTGGGTTTTTCACATAGAAAAATTCAGAGTGCAATACACTAGCAGTAGCAAATAGTTTTCTGCAAATTTTAAGTGGGAATTACTGTTGAAGTAGTGTATTTGTGGGAATTTCTGCTCGTTTGCTGCTGGATTTCTTATTTGTTGATTACTATGGTGTCTTGCTCGTTTGGAATTCAATCCCACACTGTTGCTTTTGCTTGTTGAGTCTGTTGCTGTTGCTTACTCCTATTTCCCTAGAACTCATCGATCTCCTTTTGTTGAATCAGGTACATACCCTGCTCGAAGCAATGTAATGTTGAAGTGTTTGGATGAAATGAAGTTTCAAGTTTAAACTCATCACTGTTATTCTGTATTTTGACTTACTTTTTATTAATAGTCTAGTATAGTCTAGATCTGTAATTTGTTAATGTAGTATGGTATGTATAAGTAGAAAATCAAACAAAAAACAATATAATAGATAGAATAATAGTAGTAGTGTAGTCGTAGATAGAATATCACCTAGTTAAGGTAAGTAAAACTCTTAAAACAAGTTAATTAACTATAGTCTAGATCGTTAATAGCTCTCTCATAGCAGTGATATAAAAACACTCACATAATTAATCAGATCCGTAGATCGGCATCCAAAGTTGAACGAGTTTTAAAAGAGAAAACAGTAGATAAAGTAATAATTCATTTGCGACTGGGTTAGTAACACTGGATGAGCTAAAGTCGTAGTATAATCAGTAGGTGCATATGTCATTGAATCACTTAGCCTTAGATAATCAAGTTATCATAGTAAGTAATTGAATTGTTTAGTTAGATAATGTCTTACATAGTTAAACCACTTTTCTCATAATTTCTTAGTTAAATAATTTCAATATTGGTATAAGTTATTTAACAGAAAACAAAAAGGGGTAAAAGGTAGTTGGCTCTCATATACATCAGCTGGTTTGTTGTCTAGAATTAATATTGATCATCTTGTACAGTAATTTTCTCTTCTGATAAATAAAAAGTAATTTGATTTAATTCTTAATTCTGTATGTCTGTTTTACTATGAATTCTGCATTTTTACTTTTGTTATTATTATCTCAATTCGGTTTGGGCCTAATACACAGCGCATGCCTGAACTATAGTATGAAGCGGAATGGGTTGTTGAATGAAAGCCTGAAGATAGTCTGGGTCACTATGACCCGGACAGATTCAGTTACCTATTAAGTATGGGTGCAGAGGCCGAGGCCCAATAATGGAAATGACAATGGCCTGGGTCCGATTCTGGAATTATAATGGAATATAAACAGCTAAGGAAAAACCAAAATAGAAAATATAGTGAAACAATAGGATTGGACTATAAAAATTTAACCGGGATGAGCCTCACATGAACACCAAATGATGGGGCCCCCTTTAGTGATGAAGTAAGATGTAAATAGATTTGGGAAAGCTAATAGTGATTTTCATAGCTTCTCCCAAAAGACTTAAAAGCCGCTAGACATTATTAGGCACGGTTTAATATACTTTTCCTTAAATACGAGTGTGCACTTGGTGCGACTCAAATCCCAAATCCCGGCGAAGCCGAAATGTACTAAAGGTCACAGGCGTACTGGTTGCGGTGTGACTCAAAGTACGCTTTCACAACATCGTAATTCTTTAAAAAATATTAAAAGTGAAAACACATACATATTGTTTAAAATTTACAACAAGTCAAATGAGATTGAGAACGACGGTTGAGCGACCGTGCTAAAACCACGGAATCCGGGAGTGCCTAACACCTTCTCCCGGGTTAACAGAGTTCCTTATCCAGGTTTCTGTTTCGCAGATTGTAATAACAGATTCAACTTCCTCGGATTCGGAATTAACCGGTGACTTGGGACACCATTATCTTCCCGAGTGGCGACTCTGAAAATTAAATAAAAATCCCGAACAGATTGTCCTTTATGTGGAAAAACTCTTTCCTCTTTATTGTTATATCCTTCTAGGGTATTTGAACACTGAGGTATACCCTACGTATCTTTCCAAATGGATCGGTACCAAAGCGCATGGGTTAGTAAAAAGGGAGGTGTGACAGCTCTGGCGACTCTGCTGGGGATCACCAACCCAGAACTTCGGTTTCAGGGTTTAAGAACTCGAGCTCCTTAGAATCGCCGTCCTCGATAATATTTGACTTTGTTATATGCTTTAAACAACATGCTATGTGTTTACCGCTTTGATATTACGTGGATTGTATATAAATTGTGACGAAAACCCTTCTCTTCTTCACCCCCGGGATGTGCTTACTGGTTGAGACTTCTATTTCTGTTAAGTCATACCTGAACTAAGAAACAGAGGTCGGATAAGTTACAAAGCCGATTGACTCCGCGATTCACCGGTACGTAGCCCCCTCCTCGATTCGAGTTATCCGCTCGGGTACACGGTCTAGCACTCTATGAGACTATAAGATGTTGAACATAAGTCTAGGGCGATTATTTGCATCATATTTGACTTAGGGGACTCAACACAGGGGTTGGGTCCATCTAAGACAGGTGACCCGGTAATTAAAGATCGAGCATATTATGTGTTGTATTTTTATTGTCCTTGATCGTTATACGGACCGGCAAAATTCCCGAGGATAGAAAAGAGTGTTCAATAAAAAAGAGAGAAATAAGAACTAGTGATAAAAGTGCAGTCGAAAAATCTGAAAATTTGAAAAAAAAATGGCTTTGTTGTTGAAATAACTGGTCAACTCATCTGACCGAACTACGCAGGTTTGATTCTCGCCACTAGGCGGGATACGTAGGCAACCCTTGAATGGGTCCAACCACCTTTTTAGAAAAAGACCAAAAAATATTTTCGTTTCAAATAATCGGAGTGATTGCTATTTTTGGAAACGGTCGAATGTCCCGAAAGGACGCCGGAAGGCTGTTTTGGCAAAAATGGCCACTACAAGAGTCAAATTTTTTCTTTTTCAAATCAAAAATGAAAACTTGCCTTGAAAAATATTTTGTTCTCTTTTCTAAATAAAATCGCCCTAATAAATGTGCAGGATGAGCACGATACAGAATGAACCTTTCACTCTAATGAATAGAATCCCTTTGGAGCTAAGACTATGGTGGAACGACATGGGAATAGAAGGGCAAAATTGGGTCAAAAGCTACTTGAAAGATCTCACGGGCTTAATGGACATAATTCCCCGAGGTGACATAATTTGAGCACTTGTCACTTATTGGGATCCTGCGCACAACGTACTACATCTTTCGGACTTTGAACTCACTCCCACTCTTGAGGAAATTGCTTTCTATATAGGGAAGAACGAGGTCCCCTTAAAAGATAAATACCCGGTGGCCCCAAGAGCGGTAACGGTGCACCATTTCCTGGACTCTTAAAAAATTGCTCGAAACGTCCACAATGAGGATTTAGCCAATGGGTTTTGCTCCCTAAATTTCATTTATAGCAGATATGGACATGTCGGGGGTTTCAATGACTCCACGAACAAGCTTTGTAGCAAGTCCAACCGAGCAAAATGGGAGGAGCATCGACGGTTTGCTTTCATAGTGGCATTTCTCGGGATCATCATATTTCCAAGAAAGGACGGGCACATTAATATAAAAGTTGCCGGGGTAGCCAGCACTTTGGTTGTACAAGATAATTGTACTTTGGCTCCAATGATTTTAGCAGACATCTACCACGCCCTGACTACATGTAAAGCGGGGTGCAACTTCTTTGAGGGATGTAACTTGATTTTGCAAATCTGGTTGATAGAACATCTATGCCATCATCCTTCGTTCTCAAGCTATGGGCCGACTAAAAGAATGTACCTCGAAGAATTCTACATGAGAACAAAAGAAGTTAAGTTGCTGGAGGGAGTTAAGGATTGGATTTCATATCTACGATCGTTGACCGATAGCCAGATCGATTGGGCATACGGATGGTTGCCCCTCCACGAGGTGAATTACATGCCGATAGAAGGGTCACACTTTTTTATCATGGGTTTGAAAAGTATCCAGCCTTATGCTCCGTACAGGGCCCTGCGACAGCTTGGAAGATGTCAAGTTATACCAAAGGATGGGAACCTCAGTTCACAAGTAATAGAGATTAGTCCGGATGGGCAATTCCCAGAAGCAAAGGTCCGATAGATTTGGAATGAATGTCAGAATTTGAAAGTAGAGACTTGTGTAGAGAACAGAGCTCGGAGAGAAGTGTCGTCGGGGTATTCCGCATGGTATCGATGGGGTATTGAGCATGACATGCCATCAAAAAGACCTCACTTGCACGATTTGGCGGAGCAGTCTAAGGAAAACAGGAATTGGGCGGCCAAAGAAAGCGAGTATAAGGCCAAGATGAGCTTGCTAGAAAAACAATTGAGAGATCTCCAATTTGAGAGCGGTTTGCAGGCAGAATCCGATAAAGGATAGAAGAAGCAGCTGCAAAAAGAGAATGAAATTCTGAAGGCTCAGGTTGCTAAAATGAAAATTGCATCCGAGACCCCTGTTCGCTTAGCCCGAGACGAGAAAATAACTGAAAATCTTCGGCGCAAAGTGAATGACTACAGCTTCGATTTAGACAAAGCAGAAAAGGAGTTAGTCAGGGTTCGGAAGCAACTGGCCAAAGATGCCAAGGATAGAGCCAGGTTGGTTCAGCAACTACAGGATAAACATAAGTTTGAGGTAGCTCGTCTGAGAAAGAAAATTGTCACAGCCACTGTCAAAAGTAACAAGATCATCAAAGAGCTCGAAGAAGAAAGAGAACATTGTTATACGACTATGGCTCGGTTAGAGTTTGAGCTACAACAAATGCAAAAGGAGAACCAACACAACTTAGATGCTCGCGCCGAACAGATCAGCCGATTTCTTCAAGAGAAAGGGGTTATTCGAGAGAGAATTGTTCATATTGCTCAGTATATCACCCGAAAGAGCCAATTGTGTGAAGACATGTCCTGAGAAACATTTGTGTCAACTGTGAAATTCTTTGTGCAGCAAGTCATGTCCGACCTAGATAGGCTCCAAAGTGGATTAGCATATAGGCCCGCGGCAAGACCGAACGACATCTCGCGGGCACTAGGAGCATTAATGTATTCATAGGGCATGCATTCTGTATTCATATTTCTTTGCATTAGTAGCACAACACCATCTTGTAAACCAATGTTTTTGAAATATCAATGAGAAATCAAGAGTTGTTGCTAATCCTTTTTGCTTTATGTCAAATTTTATTTACGATAGGCAAATAAATAGGAACGTAAATCAATAAAGAAAAGAAGAAGGAAATAAAAAAGAAAAAAAGTGATAAGAGGAAAAGGGAAAAGAAAAAAAAAGAAAAAGAAGAAAAAGAAAAGAAAAAAAAAGAGAGAAGAAAAACAAGAAAAAGCAAGAAAGGAAAAGAAGAAAAAGAAAGAAAAAAGAGAATGATGAGGTTGGTTCAAAATGGAACAAAGGCCGGGATGATGCATGGCAATCAAAGGCAAAATTGTGATTATTCCAAATCGTTGCATTTTATCCTTTCATGTGCTAACTATTAACAGGTGTTGGTGTTTATGAGAATCAGATTTCAGCTGGCAACTGGTATTTTGGCTAATCATCCCTACAACACACGATCTAAGACAATGACAAAGGCTGTATCTCAAGAAATTGAACCAACTGTCATGGACCCTGTCCAAGAGGAGGAAGTTGTGGATGTGGCAGGAATGAAAGAAGAAATGTACAAGCTCAAGCAGCAAATGGCTGAGATGTACCAGGCTTGGTCCAGGGGTCAACCCTTACCTTCATATCCCGCTAACCCAGCATATGTCCCTCCAGTCGATCCCAACCCCGAGCCACCCACTATGAACTCATCCTCCACATATCCAGATTACCATCACTACTATGCTTTCACCTCTCAGGTACCACCACCACTGTCCAAACAAATGCCACCACAGGTCGCCCAGGTGTATGTAGCACCTCCACCTGCTGCCCTGCATAAGTCATCTAGTGAGCTGGTGTTCCATGTACAAGATGCCCACTACTACCCACCTGAACCAACATTTTGCCAACATAAAACTCATACCCCGTTGATGGAGGCAACCGAAGAAAAACCTGTCAGGAACTTAGAACAGGAGGAAATGGCCAGAAAGATGAGGAGTTTGGAACAGTCCTTCCGTAACATACAAGGGCTAGGGGGACAAATGAGTGTAGCGTACAAGGACCTATGTCTGTTGTCACGACCCCAAATCCGGTCGTGATGGCGCCCAGCACATTGCTAAGCCAGCCTGACCAATCAATATAAATAACGGAGCTAGACGCTCTCTTTTAGCCCATTTAAGCATATCAAGTCACGAAGCAATAGCGATACAAATAACGAAAACAGGGAACCAAGTCCCATAATACATCAACTCCCATAGACCAAGGGTCAAGAGTCATGAGCCTCTAAAGAACATAAGTGTATAAAGGTTTACAAAATACCAAGTGCGGAATGAAATGTCAATACAAAATCAAAAGACAGTAGGAAGGAATATCGGGTCCTGCGGACTCTGCAGCTACCTCGAATATCCACAAACAGTAAAATGAGTACTGCCAGACTCAGTGGTAATAAACAAGGGTAAGACAGCGCAGATAAGAAATCCGCAATAAAGCACTATGTAAAGTTATAATCAGCTACCCTGTCATAGAATCAATCTTCAAAAGCTATAATCAGCTACCCTGTCATAGAATCAATCTTCACTGTACCTGTACCGACAAATACCAATAAATAGCATAACAGCTAGCAGATGTAGCTAAATGCAATGCAATGCATGATATGACCGCTACGGCGCGTGGCCCGACTCCAATTTTGGGTACCCGTGCTCGCTGTGGGGGTTCAGACTTCGGAGGGGCTCCTACAGCCCAAGCACGTCTCATAGAGATATCAGCTGCGGCGTGCGGTCCGATCCAACATATATCTTCTTTGCGGCGTGCGGCCGATCCCTACTAGTCGGCTAATATGCGGAATACGACCTCGCGAGGCTCAAAAGTAGTTTTTGAAAACTCTTTTATCATTTTTCGGTTGGAAAACAGTAATATCAAGTTCCAGAGATTGGAATTTGCATAATAACAAAAATGGCTGCGGACTAGTAGTAAACTAGCATGTCTATGTGATAAGACAATGATAACGATCCTCGCGGGATCCAATAACTGGCTCACGGCCCACATGTATAATCAACCGCCCGAGAAGGGGTTCCTCGGCTCAAGAGTGGCCATTATCACAATATATATATATACAACCATCCGAGAAGGAGGTTCGACGACTCTAGAATAGCCAATAATATAATATCAACAGGTTGGACTAATATGTAGTCTCCAGTTCATGATCGACCCCGCACTCTCAAGAGTGTGCGTGTCTCGCCGCTATACGGCGTCACAAAGTGGTATACCGGGGTTTCGAACCCGCTGGTCATCACCCACATCTATTACTCACCTCAATACGGCGCGACGACTATTCCGCAATGCCCTTGCCACGAGAATCAAGCTCCGCACGCGTAGAATCTGATCAAATACAGTAAAAATACAACAATTTAGGCCAATGGGACGACACCCAATCAATACAACTCAATTTACATCAAAATTCCCAAAGTTGTCAAAACCCGAGCCCAGGGCCCACATTCCGAAAATTTACGAAATTCACATTTCCGGAACCCTCGTCTCAATACGAGTCTAAGCATATCAATTTTACCAAAATCGGACTCCATTTGCCCGTTCAAAACCTTGATTTTCTAAAGTCCAAGACTAGGGCTAAATCCTCCATAATTACCCCAAATTCTTCCATTTTCATGATATAATTGCATGATATTATCAATACTAATCATAATACGAGTTCATAGTTAATTACCTGATGATTTCCCTTGATTTCCTCCTCAAAATCGCCCAAAATCGCCCTTAAGCGAGACCCCCAAATGTTAAAATGTTTCTGAAATTTTTCTAACTCCTGATACACTTACTTACAGCGATTTTCGCTTCTGCGGAACATTTTCCGCTTCTATGCTTCCGTATCTGCGACCAAAGGGTCGCTTCTGCGGTTCCAGGCCTAGCCGGCCACTTCCGCTTCTGCGAACCAAGGGCTGCTTAAGCGGTCCCGCTTCTGCGAAGAAGCTTCCGCTTCTGCGGAAAAATCCGCCTCTGCGCGTCCTTGACCGCTTCTGCGGTATCGCCCAAGCGGAGAAACGTCCGCTTCTGCGGACCATGCCCCAATTGCCCTCGTCCGCTCCTGCGATCATTGGGTCGCACCAGCGACCCCGCTTCAGCGGAAAAGCGTCCGCTTCTGCGAAACACCCGCTCCTGCGCTCCCATATCCGCTTCTGCGGACTCGCCTCCGCGCCCACATTTCCGCAGGGGCGAAAATGACAGAACCAGAAAACTTCAACCTGCCATTTCCATGATTTTCTTCCGTTTAACCATCCGAAAACACCCCGAGGCCCCGGGACCTCATCCAAACACACCAACACATCTTAATACCTTATTCGAACTTGCTCCAATCCTCAAAACACGTCTAATAACATCAAAACTCATAATTCGCATCGAATTCAAGCCTAAATTCCTTAAAACATTCCAAATTGCACATTCGATCAAAAACCCGACCAAACGACGTCCGAATGACCTGAAATTTTGCAGGCACATCCAAAATCACCTAACGAAGCTACTGCATCTGTCGGAATTCCATTCCGACTCCCGGATCAAAATATCACCTACCGTTCGGATTTCGCCAAAATTCAACCTTAGCCAATTCAAGCCTATTTCTACACCGGGCCTCCAAATTAAATTCCGATCGCTCCCCTAAGTCACAAATCACCTCCCGGAACTATCCGAATCATCAGAATGCGATTTCGAGCACTCTAACTCAATAGTCAACTCTTGGTTGACTTTTCATATTCAAGCTTCCTTCAAACATGCTATTTGTTTCATTTTCAATCCAAATCACTCCTAACTCATCCGATATACTCTAATACTGTTTTAAAAGCATAATATATGTAAATGCAAGGTAACGGGGTGGTAATTCCCGTAACGACGGGCCGGGTCGTTACATTCTCCCCAACTTAAACAAACGCTCGTCCGCGAGCGGGGTAAGAAACATACCTGGAGCATCAAATAAGTGTGGATATCTGCTCCGCATTTCCTGCTCGGTCTCCCAAGTTGCTTCCTCCACGGGACGACCTCTCCACTGCACTTTCAATGAAGCTATGTCCTTAGATCTCAGCTTACGAACCTGTCGACCCAAAATAGCTACTGGTTCCACATCATAAGTCAAATCCTGGTCGTGATGGCGCCCAGCACATTGCTAAGCCAGCCTGACCAATCAATATCAACAACGGAGCTAGAAGCTCACTTTATCCAATTTAAGCACAACGGTGATAGATATATTTAAAACAGGGAACCAAGTCCCAACATGTGCCAACTCCCATAGACCGAAGGGTCAAGAGTCATGAGCCTCTAAAGAACATAAGTGTAATAAGGTTTACAACCAAAGCTCGGAGCGGAAAGAAATAACAATACATAATCAAAGACAGTAGGAAGGAATATCGGGTCCTGCGGACGTCGGCAGCTACCTCGAAGTCTCCATAGAATGGCGATAACACAAGCAGTTGCGATAGCTCAACTGCCCTCCTTATCCTGTATATCTGCACACACAAAAAAAAAATGCGGGGGAGTGGGGTGAGTATATTTCAACTCAGTGAGTAACAATAGTAAACAACGACTGGAAGTGAGAACACCTGTACTATCACTATACAGTTCTAAGGGTAACCTCACGGGTAAGTCATCACTATAATGAATACCCCCAATATCCAGTCCACATCTATGCCATCTAGGTCCCACACTGACCACATTCTCACTCATACCACTACGGTATACAACTATCTCAATATATGGAGACATATACATATGTCTATATCATATCAGTATTTTAGTATATATATGAATATCCATAAGTATAATGCTGCGGCGTGCAGCCCGCTCCAATACATATACCGCTGCCGCGTGCAGCCATTTAACGTCGACGGCGCTCACTGGGGGTATGTGACGGCGCTCACTGGGGGTGTATACAGACTTCGGAGGGGCTCCCTAGGCCCAAGCGCTATGGTGCTAAGGCGTGCAGCCAGGTCCACCATATATCACTGCGGCGTGCAGTCCGACCCGATATATATACATATATATACATATATAATTATACTGCTGCGGCGTGCAGCCCGATCCCATAATATACCAGCGCTCACTGGAATGTGTGCAGACTCAGACTCCGAAGGGGCTCCTACAGCCCAAGCGCAATAATACTGCGGCGTGCAGTCCGTCCCACATGTATATTACATGTATATCACATGTACATTACTGCGGCGTGCAGTCCGATCCAATATATGTACTGCTGCGGCGCGCAGACCGATCCAATATAGGTATATATATATATAATACCTCGTAATGGGTCCTCGACCCTATTCCAGTCAGTATATACTTGGCCTCTCAGGCCCAATATAATATATCACAGTGGGTCATTGACCCTGTCTCAGCCAATATAGACTTGGCCTTTCAGGCCCAATATAACATCTCATAGTGGGTCCTTGACCCTAACTCATCTCAATCGGTATTGACTTGGTCTTTCAGGCCCACTCAGCTAGAACAGGGAATTCCACCTTAGATAATCTCTCTCAATGTACACATCTAGTACTGGATCATGTTATGCTCTACAGCTAAAGCTACGGCTGAGTGTATATTTCCGACACGATATAAGGGTCACCTAGCTCTATAGGTTCCCTAATGCTCTACAGATCGGCACAAGGCCCCAAACATGGCTTTTAGCCCTATTGTACAGTTATAATCTCATTAGCAGTCATACAACACAGTATTCCATTAGCCGGAAAGGACCAAGTCCAAGTCCCCAATCACAATGTCACCACACTCGTCTCAAGACGTGTGTTTCATCTCAACATAGCACTGTGAAGTGCTAGTACGGGGTTTCAAACCCTCAGTGCATTGTTTACTACCACCACTCACCTCGATCCGATAGAAGCCTTAATCCGCCTTGCGCTCGCCTCGCAATTCAATCACCTTGAATGCCGAATCTGCTCAAAATTAATGAGAATACATCAATATAGGCTAATTAAACACAACCAATTCGAAATAACTCAATTTACATCAAAATTCCCAAAGTTGTCAAAACCCGACTTTTGGTGCGCTTCTCGAAAAATTATAAAAGTTACATATTCAGAATCCTTGTCTCGACACGAGTCTATACATACCAAATTCATAAAAATTGGAGTTCATTTGACCCCTTAAATCACCATTTCTATCCAAGAGGGTTTTCTACCCTTTTCAACAAAATTTCTCAAATTAAACACCAAAACTTGCAATAGATTCGAGTTATACAACCAAAATTGAGTTAAGAGTGCTTACCCCGTTGTTCTCTCAAAATATCTCCCGAAAAATCGCCTTACCCGAGCTCCAAATCATCAAAAATGACAAATGGGACGAAGTTTGGATTTTATTCTGCTGCCCAGAGACTTGTTCTTCGCGTTCGCGGTCATACCCTCGCGTTCGCGAAGAACAAACTCCCAAAATTTTGTTTTTCACCTCTGCTCGGACACCCTCTATTGAAATGGCCATAACTCTTTACACACAACTCCAAATGACTATTATAATATATTTCTGAAAACTAGATTCAAATGGCTACAACTTTCGTTTTTGAATCACCTCCAAATTCCTTGTAGATAAAAAGATATGAGCTTCCGAAGTAGGACCTGCGCGACAGAAATTCCTTCTTCGCGAACGCGAAGCACTGTCGCGAACGCGAAGAACACAAGTCCCAGATGACAAATCCTTCATCGCGAACGCGAAGCACTGTCGCGAACGCGATGCACAAAAGTCTCAGAATCCAATTTCTTCTTCGCGAACGCGATGGGACATCGCGAACGCGAAGGACAACACCAGATACCAGCAACAGCACTTCAAAAACTTCCAAAAATGACCCGTTAGGCATCCGAAACACACCCGAGGCCCCCGGGACCTCAACCAAAAGCACCAACATGACTTAAAACATTATCAAAACTTGTTCCAATCATCAAAACACCATCCTAAACATCAAAATCATCAATTACACACGGATTCAATCTTATGTTTATTCAAAACTTTCAAAACTAACATTCAATCCAAAACCCGATCAAACGATGTCCGAATGACCTGAAATTTTGCAGGCACATCCAAAATCACCTAATGGAGCTACTGCAGCTGTCGGAATTCCATTCCGACCCCGGATCAAAATCTCACCTACCGTTCGGATTTCGCCAAAATTCAACCTTAGCCAATTCAAGCCTATTTCTACACGGGCCTCCAAATTCAATTCCGATCGCTCCCCTAAGTCACAAATCACCTTCCGGAACTAACCGAATCATCAGAACCTGATTCCGAGCCCTCTAACCAAATAGTCAACTCCGGGTTGACTTTCCTTATTCAAGTCTCCTTCAAAAGGCTATATGCCTCATTTTCAATCCAATTCACTCCTAACTCACCCGATAGACTCTAACACTGATATAAAATCATAAAACATGCATTTACAACATAACGGGGTGGTAATTCCCGTAACGACGGGCCGGGTCGTTACATTCTCCCCAACTTAAACAAACGCTCGTCCTCGAGCGTACCAGAGTGGTACTAGAAGCAACTCAATAACTGAATGACCTTACCCAGCATATATTCGGCGATCATACGTCATCCTATCTCACATAAGTCCGAAAACACCATATAGTCAAAATTTCACAGACCATCTGAACCATAAATCACATTGCATTTTCCGAAATCATATACCAATTGCTAATCCCATGTCTATATTCACGATACACTAGAATCCACTGCAATAACCCACACTCCACCACTCCGGGTGAGATCATATGATGTATCAAACAACCCAATCGCTCGAGACAATAGTCTCTAATCACAATAATTTCTCACGATAACCAAATACCAACTGAAAAACCCTTTTCATTAGATAGAGTTTTGTTCCAACACCTTCATATCATGCCCACGGTAACCGAACACGCGATATATCGAACCCATCTCTCGGGTCAACCATTCGTGAATCTATTTCTCTTTTAAAATTGATACCACAATAAGTTTCGGAGCCAAACCTCGATATTACCTTTCTAACGAGCTGAAATCATATATGCTCGCTCTCATTAATGACTTGAATGATCATTTCGGTTATAACACACCACACTGGTGACATGACACCTCAGCATCGGCCTAGGCCACAACGAGCACAACACGGGCTCCAATAAGAACGATCTGAACACACTCGAATCATGACAACTGACTCGCACAAAGAGCCATAATTCAAATTCTTCAATACCATCACAACACATAACTGAGATTCTTGTCTCACATCATAGGATTAGAGTGCCTGAATCCTCCTCGAAAGGTCATAACATCACGTGGCCTTGCCACGACTCATGATTCTATCCAAACACTATTACCCATGGAGCATCTCAAGTCGAAATGCTCAAAACGGTCAGCCACACACATATTTAGGTCTGACTCAAGCAATCAATCACACACGCGGTGATACAATTAGTATATGCTATCGAATCCTGAATGGACACAACCGATGTGCTATTCCCCGAGCGATACCCAATACGGACTATTCCTCAGAAGAGAGGAAGTATTGTATATAAGGTACATATAGGAAGCTATATTTCCCACATCACACTGTTGCGGCACGCAACCCGTTCCAATAGCATCCTGTGGCGGCGTGCCACCCGATCCAGATACTATACATGTGGCGGCGTGCCACCCGATCCAGATACTATACATGTGGCGGCGTGCCACCCGATCCACGTATAAATCTAGCAAAAGGGAATGCACATCGACTCAAGTTGCTCATTGCAACAAACATGTATATATATAGCCTCGAGCTCGGTCACATGAAACTCATCCGACAAAGTTCCTCAATACCGGAACTGAATCAATGGTAGATACCTCTACACTGACATCCGCCATGAAGGCCCAACTGACAAAGCAATACCTACCAGCCGTCCGCTGGCCCTAGGGTACATCCACCCTGCTGGAGCATGATCTGATGCGCTCTGCCATGCAGTTTGCGACATGTTTCTGACATAGTCCATATCACATTAGTCTAGACAGTCTGACTTATGACAACCAACCTGCAATCATATATCATTATTCAAATTCGTCATATTAAGTGACGAGATAGCCACTAGGGCTTCCAATTTCCGATAACCGCTACACTGTGCCGATACAGACGATATACCACCATACTACTACATATTATCAATTTACATTACCTTGTCCATTTGCACCATATACCCTGCCAAATTACTAGAATAGCAGTACCATTTTCTTAAATCATCAGAAAGATCAATTCTTGAATCACCTGCAGCCGTCCGCACTGCTCAATAATTTTATTGACTTCCCATATATTATGAACTGATCTCAAAACCTTGAATATGCCATTATCAACTTTCCATAACACATCGCGTATACCATATCACACTAAGACAACATGGAAATTCATATCCCTTTCCTCCGCCTCAACATTGGCGCACTCAACTAGTCAAGGACTTTCGTGATCCCATATAGAGAAAACTCATTACACATTCCCAGCCTTGCATACCAACAGGAAAAATACACTCATTTTCAAACTACGGTATAACACATCGCAAACTCTTTCTCCCAATTACATTGCATAAATTAAACCGCCAGGACTGAGTCCTTATACCCATATCAAGTTACACAGCTGCCAGCTCTCAAAAGCTTTGCTGCACAATATCTGTAAGACTCATTACTTCAACCATATACCAGGAATTAGTCGTATTCCTTTTCATACCATTCTGGTTTATTAACAAGTTGTTCCATTTATCCAGTTTCCTTTCTAATTCATCTTTAATTTAATATTAGCCATTATTGTAGCACTATAACACATCAACTCATTCCACACGAGACTCGTACATAAGACCACACGGTCTAAGACATATAGGCCACTGAATACTCTTTCCATATTTCCCAGAAGGATCACATCCTACAATACTTTATTTTGAAGAACCTCTTGCGATTTGAATTCGTTATCATTACCTTCCAATACGGATTACATAGAATCCCATCATTCACATAATATAACACAAGTACCGATCTCTTCTAACGAAACCATCATCTTTAGCCACATGCACAATCTTAAGGCACCTGACTGTTACAAGCAAAATCTGAACACTGCAAAACCATTCTCGGGCATCATTCACCCTTATTCAGCTGTAATTCAATTGTCCTATTGAGTAGAACCACTCGTTTTTTGTTAGAACTCTGACATCGCAGAACATGATTACTTACAGGTACAATTCGCTATCTTTCTTTTCTATACACCGAACATTCTCTACCAATAGTAGTTCAAAACATCCTAGTATTTCTTCAAATCTACGAAGCACCATAAGCCTTTATCAAAATTTCCCAACATACCTAGAGACAGAGCCAATATAGCACACAATAGTGCAATCAGTTAATCAATAGCAACCTCCCCAACTTAGCTCGAAGCCATTCATCAAAGCACTTTCAACCACTCATATCATTATTACTCAAATGATGCCACAAAGTTCTAGTTAGATTAAACTCAAGTCATTTACAAGCTTCGGCGGAGATTCGAATCATCAGAAATATTAACCCTTTTGCAATTCTTGCATTCATTCACACACAACAGTTACGCCCCCTCTTTAGGTGGCAAAATCCTTTCTAAGTCCCGGATTTTCCAAAAATTTCGGCAGAGTTTCCTTTGTAAATTGGCCTATCCACCTGCCAGAGAATCACCAAACCATTCTAACAATACATCCACAACTCAACAAAACATCACAATGTATTTCAACAACATTAAATCTCAATACTATACGAATCATATTATCACAATTATACCTGAGCATGTACTGCACTTGCTCGAATCATAACATATATCAAATACCTTTCAATTACACATGAGAGTCAATCCACTTACCTCGCCTCAATTTAGCATCTCGGTACAATACCTTCCACCAGGATACACATAGCATAATCACTTTAGTCTTCCCGAGTTTGAACTCGTTCCACTACACATAAGGCACTTTACCTTCCAATTAAGAGGCGATGAAAATATTTCTCACGCCCATAGCTAGGGCTATATATCAAATTACAATAAAGATCAATACCGATTGTATGAACTTCATAATACCGGCTCGCGAAATTAGTACCTTGGTGCTCAAGCCATAGACAAAGATGTGGCCTCAAGTCCTCCCGACTGGCCCAACATGAATTCACGGAGCTTATATCTCGCCCCCGGATCGGGGAATCGCAAGCCATAAGTCAATTATATTACTGAGCGCTCGAAGCGTACTCAGACGTGCGGAAGGAATTTCAAAAATTATATCTCAAGCTGAATCAAGTGCGCACGATAAGAATTCCAATAAATGTGAAGTGGTTCTAAACACCCATTTGAGCCCAATAGCTTTCTTTCCTTCTGGCAAATTAACCAAGTCCCAAGTCTGACTTTTTTGAATAGCTAAGAGCTCCTCTGTCACGACCCCAAATCCGGTCGTGATGGCGCCTAGAACACTGCTAGGCCAGCCTGACCAATTAACAACAATCACGGAGCTACAAGCTCACTTTATCCAATTTAAACATAACAGAATAATTCAACCGGGAACCAAGTCCCAACATGTGCCAACTCCCATAGACCGAAGGGTCAAGAGTCATGAGCCTCTAAAGAACATAAGTGTAATAAGGTTTACAACCAAAGCTCGGAGCGGAAAGAAATAACAATACATAATCAAAGACAGTAGGAAGGAATATCGGGTCCTGCGGACGTCGGCAGCTACCTCGAAGTCTCCATAGAATGGCGATAATAAAGCAGTTGCGACAGCTCAACTGCCCTTCTGAACCTGTATATCTGCACAAAAAAAAAATGCGGGGGAGTGGGGTGAGTATATTTCAACTCAGTGAGCAGCAATAATAAACAACGACTGGAAGTGAGAACACCTGTACTATCACTATACAGTTCTAAGGGTAACCTCACGGGTAAGTCATCACTATAATGAATACCCCCAATATCCGGTCCACATCTATGCCATCTAGGTCCCACACTGACCACATTCTCACTCATACCCACTACGGTATACGGCTATCTCAATATATGGAGACATATACATATGTCTATATCATATCGGTATTTTAGTATATATATGAATATGAATAAGTATGATACGCGGCGCGTAGCCCGCTCCAATACATATACGCTGCGGGGCGCGCGGCCGGCTCCAATACATATACCTGCTGCGGCGCGCGGCCGCGCTCCCGTTGACGTCGACCGGCGCTCGGCGGGGGTGTATACGGACTTCGGAGGGGCTCCGCAGGCCCGAGCGCTATGGTGTGCTATGGCGTGCAGCCAGGTCCGCCATATATCGCTGCGGCGTGCGGTCCGGCCCGATATATATACATATATATACATATATAATTATGCTGTACTGCGGCGTGCGGCCGATCCCATGTATACCGGCGCTCGGCTGGAATGTGTGCGGACTCGGACTCCGAAGGGCTCCTACGGCCCAAGCGCGATAATACTGCGGCGTGCGGTCCGTCCCACATGTATATTACATGTATATCACATGTATATTACTGCGGCGTGCAGTCCGATCCAATATATGTACTGCTGCGGCGCGCAGCCCGATCCAATATAGGTATATATATATATAATACCTCGTAATGGGTCCTCGACCCTATTCCAGTCAGTATATACTTGGCCTCTCAGGCCCAATATAATATATCACAGTGGGTCCTTGACCCTGTCTCAGCCAATATAGACTTGGCCTTTCAGGCCCAATATAACATCTCATAGTGGGTCCTTGACCCTAACTCATCTCAATCGGTATTGACTTGGCCTTTCAGGCCCACTCAGCTAGAACAGGGAATTCCACCTTAGATAATCTCTCTCAATGTACACATCTAGTACTGGATCATGTTATGCTCTACAGCTAAAGCTACGGCTGAGTGTATATTTCCGACACGATATAAGGGTCACCTAGCTCTATAGGTTCCCTAATGCTCTATAGATCGGCACGAGGCCCCAAACATGGCTTTTAGCCCTATTGTACAGTTATAATCTCATTAGCAGTCATACAACACAGTATTCCATTAGCCGGGAAGGACCAAGTCCAAGTCCCCAATCACAATGTCACCACACTCGTCTCAAGACGTGTGTTTCATCTCAACATAGCACTGTGAAGTGCTAGTACGGGGTTTCAAACCCTCAGTACATTATTTACTACCACCACTCACCTCGATCCGATAGAAGCCTTAATCCGCCTTGCGCTCGCCTCGCAATTCAATCACCTTGAATGCCGAATCTGCTCAAAATTAATGAGAATACATCAATATAGGCTAATTAAACACAACCAATTCGAAATAACTCAATTTACATCAAAATTCCCAAAGTTGTCAAAACCCGACTTTGGTGCGCTTCTCGAAAAATTATAAAAGTTACATATTCGGAATCCTTGTCTCAACACGAGTCTATACATACCAAATTCATAAAAATTGGAGTTCATTTGACCCCTTAAATCACCATTTCTATCCAAGAGGGTTTTCTACCCTTTTCAACAAAATTTCTCAAATTAAACACCAAAACTTGAAATAGATTCGAGTTATACAACCAAAATTGAGTTAAGAGTGCTTACCCCGTTGTTCTCTCAAAATATCTCCCGAAAAATCGCCTTACCCGAGCTCCAAATCATCAAAAATGACAAATGGGACGAAGTTTGGATTTTATTCTGCTGCCCAGAGACTTGTTCTTCGCGTTCGCGGTCATACCCTCGCGTTCGCGAAGAACAAACTCCCAAAATTTTGTTTTTCACCTCTGCTCGGACACCCTCTATTGAAATGGCCATAACTCTTTACACACAACTCCAAATGACTATTATAATATATTTCTGAAAACTAGATTCAAATGGCTACAACTTTCGTTTTTGAATCACCTCCAAATTCCTTGTAGATAAAAAGATATGAGCTTCCGAAGTAGGACCTGCGCGACAGAAATTCCTTCTTCGCGAACGCGAAGCACTGTCGCGAACGCGAAGAACACAAGTCCCAGATGACAAATCCTTCATCGCGAACGCGAAGCACTGTCGCGAACGCGATGCACAAAAGTCTCAGAATCCAATTTCTTCTTCGCGAACGCGATGGGACATCGCGAACGCGAAGGACAACACCAGATACCAGCAACAGCACTTCAAAAACTTCCAAAAATGACCCGTTAGGCATCCGAAACACACCCGAGGCCCCCGGGACCTCAACCAAAAGCACCAACATGACTTAATACATTATCAAAACTTGTTCCAATCATCAAAACACCATCCTAAACATCAAAATCATCAATTACACACGGATTCAAGCTTATGTTTATTCAAAACTTTCAAAACTAACATTCAATCCAAAACCCGATCAAACGACGTCCGAATGACCTGAAATTTTGCAGGCACATCCAAAATCACCTAACGAAGCTACTGCAGCTGTCGGAATTCCATTCCGACCCCCGGATCAAAATCTCACCTACCGTTCGGATTTCGCCAAAATTCAACCTTAGCCAATTCAAGCCTATTTCTACACCGGGCCTCCAAATTCAATTCCGATCGCTCCCCTAAGTCACAAATCACCTCCCGGAACTAATCGAATCATCAGAATCCGATTCCGAGCCCTCTAACCAAATAGTCAACTCCGGGTTGACTTTCCTTATTCAAGTCTCCTTCAAAAAGGCTATATGCCTCATTTTCAAGCCAATTCACTCCTAACTCACCCGATAGACTCTAACACTGATATAAAATCATAAAACATGCATTTACAACATAACGGGGTGGTAATTCCCGTAACGACGGGCCGGGTCGTTACAACATCATAAGTCAAATCCTCATCTAGCTGTATCGTGCTGAAGTCCAACACATGAGACGGGTCTCCGACATACTTCCGGAGCATAGATACATGGAACACCGGGTGAACCCCCGACAAACTGGGTGGCAAAGCAAGCATATAAGCCACCTCCCCAACTTTCCTAAGCACCTCAAAAGGTCCGATAAACCTTGGGCTCAACTTCCCTTTCTTTCCAAACCTCATAACACCCTTCATAGGCGAAACCTTCAGCAACACCTTCTCACCTACTTAATAAGACACATCTCGGACCTTCCGGTCCGCATAACTCTTCTGACGCGACTGAGCTGTGCGAAGTCTCTCCTGAATCACCTTCACCTTATCTAAAGCATCTTGGACTAACTCTGTCCCTAACAACCTAGCCTCGCCGGGCTCGAACCAACCAACTGGAGACCTACACCGCCTCCCATATAAAGCTTCATACGGCGCCATCTGAATGCTGGACTGATAGCTATTATTGTAAGCAAACTCCGCCAAAGGCAAATAATCAGCCCATGAACCACCAAAATCAATGACACAAGCACGCAACATGTCCTCCAATATATGAATAGTACGCTCGGACTGCCCATCCGTCTGTGGATGAAATGCTGTGCTCAACTCTACCTGTGACCCCAACTCTCGCTGAAATGTCCTCCAGAACTGAGATGTGAACTGGGTACCTCTGTCCGATATAATGGAAATAGGAACTCCATGCAATCTCACTATCTCACGGATGAATATCTCTGCCAACCGCTCTGAGGAATAAGTAGTACATACTGGGATGAAGTGAGCTGACTTAGTCAGTCTATCCACAATCACCCAAACTGAATCAAACTTCCTCGCTGTCCGAGGGAGTCCACTAACAAAGTCCATAGTTATTCTTTCCCACTTCCACTCCGGAATATCGATACGCTGGAATACACCACCAGGTCTCTGATGCTCATACTTGACCTGCTGACAGTTAAGACACCGAGCCACGTGGCTCACAATATCTTTCTTCATCTTTCTCCACCAGTAATGCTGCTTCAAATCCTGGTACATCTTCGCGGCTCCTGGATGAATAGAATACCGCGAGCTATGGGCTTCGTCCAATATCAATTCACGAAGGCCGTCAACATTGGGCACGCATATCCGGCCCTGCATCCGCAACACACCATCACTATCAATAGTGACATCCCTAGCATCATCATGTTGAACTCTGTCCTTAAGGACAAGTAAGTGTGGATCATCATACTGGCGCTCTCGAATACGATCATATAAAGAAGAACGAGCTACTACATAAGCCATCACCCGACTGGGCTCAGAAATATCCAGCCTTACCATCTGGTTAGCTAACGCCTGAACATCAACTGCTAGGGGTCTCTCCCCAACTGGAATATACGCCAAACTGCCCATACTAATAGCCTTTCGGCTCAATGCATCAGCCACTACATTGGCTTTCCCGGGATGATACAAGATAGTAATATCATAGTCTTTAAGCAATTCAAGCCATCTCCGCTGCCTCAAATTTAGATCTTTTTGCTTAAACAAATGCTGAAGGCTGCGGTGGTTTGTATATACATCACAAGATACACCATATAGATAATGCCTCCAAATCTTCAAGGCATGAACAATAGCAGCTAACTCCAAATCGTGAACAGGGTAGTTTTTCTCGTGGGGCTTCAACTGACGAGAAGCATAAGCAATGACCCTACCCTCCTGCATCAACACACAACCAATGCCCACTCATGAGGCATCACAATATACAGTATAAGAACCTGAAGCTGTCGGTAGAATCAAGACTGGTGCTGTGGTCAGTGCTGTCTTGAGCTTCTGAAAGCTCTCCTCGCACTCATCCGACCACACGAATGGTGCACCCTTCTGGGTCAATTTAGTCAATGAAGAAGCAATGGATGAAAATCCCTGAACAAACCGGCGATAATACTCCGCCAAGCCAAGAAAACTCCTGATCTCTGTAGCTGAGGACGGTCTAGGCCAACTCTGCACCGCCTCTATCTTTTTCTGATCAACCTGAATACCATCACGAGACACCACATGTCCCGGAAATGCTACGGACTCGAGCCAAAACTCACACTTGGAGAATTTAGCATATAGCTTCTCCTCTCTCAATCTCTGCAATACAACACTCAAGTGCCGAGCATGCTCCTCCTGGCTACGAGAGTAGACAAGTATGTCATCAATGAATACAATTACAAATGAATCAAGATACGGTCTGAATACACTGTTCATCAGATGCATAAATGCTGCTGGGGCGTTGGTCAGCCCAAACGACATCACAAGGAACTCATAGTGACCATATCTGGTCCGGAATGCAGTCTTCATAATATCAGACTCTCTAATCTTCAGTTGATGGTAGCCTGAACGAAGATCAATCTTCGAGAACACCCTAGCTCCCTGGAGCTGATCAAACAAATCATCAATACGAGGCAGAGGATACTTATTCTTCATTGTTGCTTTGTTTAGCTGCCTATAGTCAATACACATCCTCATAGATCCGTCCTTCTTCTTAACAAACAGGACTGGTGCACCCCACGGCGACACACTCGGCCGAATAAACCCCTTATCTAGGAGTTCCTGGAGCTGCTCCTTCAATTCCTTCAACTCAGCTGGTGCCATTCGATAAGGAGGAATGGATATGGGCTGAGTGCCCGGCACCAAGTCAATGCCAAAATCAATATCCCTGTCCGGCGGCATGCCCGGCAGGTCTGAGGGGAATACATCTGGGAAGTCCCTCACAACAGGTACAGAATCAATGCTAGGAGATTCAGCTCCCACATCTCTCACAAAAGCTAAGTACGATAAACACCCTTTTTCAACCATCTTCTGAGCCTTTAAGAACGAAATAACACGGCTAGGGACGAAATCGGTCGAACCCCGCCACTCAATCCGAGAAATACCAGGAATGGCCAACGTAACTGTCTTAGCATGACAGTCCAATATAGCATGATACGGAGACAACCAGTCCATACCCAATATAACATCAAAGTCCACCATGCCCAACAATAACAAATCTGCCTGGGTCTCCAGACCCCCAATAGATATAACACAGGATCTATAGACATGATCCACAACAATCGTATCACCCACGGGGGTTGATACATGAACAGGTAAATCAAGAATACCACGAGTCGCACTCAAATGATGTGCAAAATAAGAGGACACGTAAGAATATGTGGACCCTGGATCAAATAGAACAGAGGCATCTCTGTGACAGACAGAAATGATACCTGTAATCACAGCATCAGAGGCAACTGCATCACGCCTGATAGAACCGTGCCTGGCCTCCACCAGATCTCTCCTCGCCCCTGGGGCGACCACGAGAAGACTGACCTCCACCTCTACTAGACTGAGATGGTGCTGAAGAGGAGGGCTGATCCCTCTGCTGAGTCCTGCCCCTACGTAGACGAGGGCAATGTCTCCTCATGTGGCCAAACTCACCACACTCATAACATGCACCTGGTGCTGGAGAAGTAGGTGCTTCACTCTGGGCTGGGAGGGCACCAAGCGATGACTGACCCTGCTGAAATCCCTGTCGACCACGACCGTAAGAACCTCCGCTCTGCTCTGGGCGGCCTGAATGAGAAGGTCTAGATGAGCGACCTCTGCTCTTGCTGGGAATGCCCTCTAGATGGAGCACCACTGAAACTGCCAAAACCACGAGGCCTCTTGGCCTCCCGCTCCCTCTCTCTCGGCGACGATCCGCCTCAATGGAGCGTGTCATATCAACAACCTGCTCAAATGATGATGACAGAACTCGCTCGCTGGTCATAAGAATACGGATAGAGTAGTTGAGGCCATCAATGAACCTCCCGATCCTCTCCCTATCAGTGGGGATCATCCATGTGGCATGCCTAGCCAACTGAGTGAACCTAAGCTCATACTGAGTCACGGACATGTCGCCCTGAATCAACCACTCGAACTGGCGACGTAGCTCCTCACGACGAGACCGAGGTACATATTTCTCTAGAAAGAGAGTAGAGAAACTGCTGCCATGTGAGAGGTGTTGCTCTTGCGGGCCTACGCCTCTCAAACTCCTCCCACCAATCAAATGCGGGACCAGTGAACTGAAAGGTAGTAAATGAAACTCCGCTGGACTCAAGAATACCAGCCGTCCGCAACATCCTCTGACACTTGTCCAAGAAACCCTGGGCATCCTCGCCCTCAGCGCCACTGAAATGGGGTGGCTGAAGTCTACCAAATCTCTCAAGACGATGCTGCCCATCGTCGGGCATAGCCTGAATCATATGCTCTGGAGCTGGAGCTGGTACTGCTGGAGGAATAACCGGTGCAACCACCTGAGCGAGGACCGCCTCTGGCGTCTGAAGTCCCTGAACAACCGGGTCAGGTGTGCGAGCTGCAGGGGTCTACTGACCACCCCCTGACTGAGATGTAGCTACAGCAGCGGTAGCTGAAACTACCTGAGCCAAACCAGAACACACTGATAATATCTGAGCAAGAGTCTCCTGAAGACCAGGAATAGCACTAGATATAGTCTTGCCATGAACTGGGGCTGCTGGAGCATCAACCACTGGGAGCTGCTCCTGAACTGGTACAACAGGCGGGTCAGCTGGCACTGCCTCAGCTGCCCTACCTCTAACTCTAGCACGACCTCGCCCACGGCCTCTAACAGGTGGCAATGGAGGTCGTCCACCTCGTCCCGATGCTCGCGTTCTCGCCATCGCGAGAGAATAGAATATAGAAGTTCAGTTCACAGAACAACAAGATCGCACGACAGAGTTCAAGAAAGTGGAGTGTTTCCTAAAGGTTTGCAGCCTCCCGAGGATAAGTACAGGCGTCCCCGTACCGATCCACAAGACTCTACTAACCGGCTCAAGACTCATAAGGCCTAGTAAACCTAGGCTTTGATACCAACTTGTCACGACCCCAAATCCGGTCGTGATGGCGCCCGGCACATTGCTAAGCTAGCCTGACCAATCAATATAAATAACGGAGCTAGACGCTCTCTTTTAGCCCATTTAAGCATATCAAGTCACGAAGCAATAGCGATACAAATAACGAAAACAGGGAACCAAGTCCCATAATACATCAACTCCCATAGACCAAGGGTCAAGAGTCATGAGCCTCTAAAGAACATAAGTGTATAAAGGTTTACAAAATACCAAGTGCGGAAAGAAATGTCAATACAAAATCAAAAGACGGTAGGAAGGAATATCGGGTCCTGCGGACTCGCGGCTACCTCGAATATCCACAAACGTCGCCTCGCACAGCCACTACCGGATCACTGCCGAGAGGTACTTGGATCTGCACACGAGGTGCGGGGAGTAAAATAAGTACTGCCGGACTCGGTGGTAATAAACAAGGGTAAGACAAGAGCGAGATAAGAAATCCGCAATAAAGCACTATGCAAAGCTATAATCAGCTACCCTGTCATAGAATCAATCTTCACTGTACCCGTACCAACAAATACCAATAAATAGCATAACAACTAGCGGATGTAGCTAAATGCAATGCAATGCATGATATGACCGCTACGGCGCGTGGCCCGACTCCAATTTTGGGTACCCGTGCTCACTGTGGGGGTTCGGACTCCGGAGGGGCTCCTACAGCCCAAGCACATCTCATAGAGATATCACTGCGGCGTGCGGTCCGATCCAACATATATCTTGCTGCGGCGTGCAGCCCGATCCACTACTAGTCAGCTAATATGCAGATACAACCTCGCAGGCTCAAAAGTAGTTTTTGAAAACTCTTTTATCATTTTTCGGTTGGAAAACAGTAATATCAAGTTCCAGAGATTGGAATTTGCATAATAACAAAAATAGCTGCGGACTAGTAGTAAACTAGCATGTCTATGTGATAAGACAATGATAACGATCCTCGCGGGATCCAATAACTGGCTCACGGCCCACATGTATAATCAACCGCCCGAGAAGGGGTTCCTCGGCTCAAGAGTGGCCATTATCACAATATATATATATACAACCATCCGAGAAGGAGGTTCGACGGCTCTAGAATAGCCAATAATATAATATCAACAGGTTGGACTAATATATAGTCTCCAGTTCATGATCGACCCCGCACTCTCAAGAGTGTGCGTGTCTCGCCGCTATACGGCGTCACAAAGTGGTATACCGGGGTTTCGAACCCGCTGGTCATCACCCACATCTATTACTCACCTCAATACGGCGCGACGACTACTCCGCAATGCCCTTGCCACGAGAATCAAGCTCCGCACGCGTAGAATCTGATCAAATACAGTAAAAATACAACAATTTAGGCCAATGGGACGACACCCAATCAATACAACTCAATTTACATCAAAATTCCCAAAGTTGTCAAAACCCGAGCCCCGGGCCCACATTCCGAAAATTTACGAAATTCACATTTCTGGAACCCTCGTCTCAATACGAGTCTAAGCATATCAATTTTACCAAAATCGGACTCCATTTGCCCGTTCAAAACCTTGATTTTCTAAAGTCCAAGACTAGGGCTAAATCCTCCATAATTACCCCAAATTCTTCCATTTTCATGATATAATTGCATGATATTATCAATACTAATCATAATACGAGTTCATAGTTAATTACCTGATGATTTCCCTTGATTTCCTCCTCAAAATCGCCCAAAATCGCCCTTAAGCCGAGACCCCCAAATGTTAAAATGTTTCTGAAATTTTTCTAACTCCTGATACACTTACTTACAGCGATTTTCGCTTCTGCGGAACATTTTCCGCTTCTATGCTTCCGTATCCGCGACCAAAGGGTCGCTTCTGCGGTTCCAGGCCTAGCCGGCCACTTCCGCTTCTGCGAACCAAGGCCGCTTAAGCGGTCCCGCTTCTGCGAAGAAGCTTCCGCTTCTGCGGAAAAATCCGCCTCTGCGCGTCCTTGACCGCTACTGCGGTATCGCCCAAGCGGAGAAACGTCCGCTTCTGCGGACCATGCCCCAATTGCCCTCGTCCGCTTCTGCGATCATTGGGTCGCACCGGCGACCCCGCTTCAGCGGAAGGGCGTCCGCTTCTGCGAAACACCCGCTCCTGCGCTCCCATATCCGCTTCTGCGGACTCGCTCCTGCGACCAAAATTCCGCAGGAGCGAAAATGACAGAACCAGACTCTTCAATCTGCAATTTCCATGATTTTCTTCCGTTTAACCATCCGAAAACACCCCGAGGCCCCCGGGACCTCATCCAAACACACCAACACATCTTAATACCTTATTCGAACTTGCTCCAATCCTCAAAACACGTCTAACAACATCAAAACTCATAATTCGCATCGAATTCAAGCCTAAATTCCTTAAAACATTCCAAATTGCACATTCAATCAAAAACCCGACCAAACGACGTCCGAATGACCTGAAATTTTGCAGGCACATCCAAAATCACCTAACGAAGCTATTGCAACTGTCGGAATTCCATTCCGACCCCCGGATCAAAATCTCACCTACCGTTCGGATTTCGCCAAAATTCAACCTTAGCCAATTCAAGCCTATTTCTACACCGGGCCTCCAAATTAAATTCCGATCGCTCCCCTAAGTCACAAATCACCTCCCGGAACTATCCGAATCATCAGAATCCGATTTCGAGCACTCTAACTCAATAGTCAACTCTTGGTTGACTTTTCATATTCAAGCTTCCTTCAAACATGCTATTTGTTTCATTTTCAATCCAAATCACTCTTAACTCACCCGATATACTCTAATACTGTTTTAAAAGCATAATATATGTAAATGCAAGGTAACGGGGTGGTAATTCCCGTAACGACGGGCCGGGTCGTTACATCTGTTCCCAGAGGTGCAGCTCCCTGTCGGATTCAAATTGCCTATGTTTGACATATACGATGGACACGGAGATCCGGTAGCCCATCTTAGAGGATACTGCAGCAAGATGCGTGGCGCAGGGGGGAGAGATGAGCTTCTGATGGCGTACTTTAGCCAAAGTTTGAGTGGTTCTGCACTGGAATAGTACACACGTCAAGATCATACCAGATGGTTCATCTGGGATGATCTAGCACAATCATTTGACAACCATTTCCAGTACAACTTGGAGATCATACCAGATAGGTTGTCATTACTAAGAAGGAAAAGAAACCTGGTGAAAGCTTTCGAGAATACGGCTTTAGATGGAGAGAACAAGCGACGAGGGTGGATCCGCCGATGAAAGAAAGTGAAATGGTAGACTGTTTCTTGAAGGCCTTGTAGCCTACTTACTTTGGCCATCTGGTGTCGGCCATTGGTAAGAAGTTTAATGAAGTCGTAAAGATGAGGAGTTTTGTAGAAGAAGGATTGAAAACCAATAAGATTATGAGCTTTTCTGCAATCAAGGCCACAAATCAGGCCATACAGACAGGGAATGGAGGATCCATTGGGAAGAAAAAGAAAGAAGAGGTGTCGGTCGTGGAGAGTAAACCCTGGAATCCTAACCAATACCATCACCCACCTCAGCCCATACCAAACATACCCGCCAGCACCCTATAACCCACCTCCACCATACTATCCACCCACTACCCCACACTACCCCATTCCACAAGCCCAAATTTACCCACCACCCCCTCAGGTATGGCGAGCCCAGGTCCCGCAAAATGTTTATCACACACAAAACACCTACCCCTCTTCTAGAACTTACAAAAACCCGAACGGACCCAACTTCAGGCCCGATCCAGAGATAAGGAATAGAACCCAAACGAAGAAAACATTCACCCCATTGGGGGAATCCTACACCAGCCTCTATCATCGACTGAAGGAATTGGGGATGTTGAATCTAATTGAACCACAGCTTCAAAACCCACCTCCCAGGAATATTGATCAGTCGGTCAGGTGCGAGTATTGCTCTGGGGCACCGGGGCACGATACTGAAAAATGTTGGCACTTGAAGACTACTATACAAGAGCTCATTGGTAGTCAGAGTATTGAGGTACAGGCTCCAGAGACTCCGAACATTACTCAGAATCCACTGCCGACTCATCATGAGACACACATGATAGAGTTGGCACAAGAGGAGAGCAGCAGGAAGCCGTCCCAGTCGTTCATGATGATAAAAGCCAGCAGCAAAGCAGAAAACGAAATTGTGAAAGAGAAAGCAATAGCTGAAGTACGAGTGAAAAAGCAGCCAGTGGTTGAGACTTTGAAAGTTGTGGTGCCTAGGGTGAAACCGTTGTTGACAGTGAAAGGTGCATGCATGGAACCAGTAATTATAAAGCCAGTGGTGCAGATGCCGGTGGTAGATACTAAAGTTGTACCTTGGAACTACAACAAGGTGGCAGTAGTGTACAAAGGAAAAGAAATGACTGGAGAGATCAATGAGACACACGGTCTAACTCATTCCGGGCGGTGTGTTGCCCCAGAAGAGTTAAGAAAAATGAAGGTGGTGAAGGAGAGTCATATGAAGAAGCCAGTCTCTGAAGAAGAAGCAGAAGAATTTCTGAAGAAGATAAAATCTCAAGACTACTCGATAGTAGAACAGCTGAGAAAGACACCTTCACAAATCTCTATGCTCTCATTGTTGATTCATTCGGAGGAACACAGAAAAGCATTGTTGAAGATATTGAATGAGGCACATGTCCCCGAAAAGATCTCAGTCTGTCATCTTGAGAAGATTACCAACAAGATTTTTGAGTCTAACAAGAATACGTTCTTGGACAATGAATTGCCCGTTAAGGGGAGTGAACATAACAAGGCACTCTATATTACTGTGAAAAGCGAGGAATCAGTGGTCACTCGGGTGTTGATAGACAACGGTTCAAGTGCAAACATTTGTCCACTTTCGACTCTTGGAAAGCTGAATATCAATCCTAACATAATCTGGCGGAATAGTGTGAATGTTCGAGGGTTTGACGGAGGAAGCAAAAATACTTTGGGGGATATCATTTTGGAGGTCACCATTGGGCTAGTAGACTTTACAATGGAGTTTCAGGTGTTAGACATCATTGTGTCCTACAATCTATTGTTGGGTCGACCATGGATCCATGCAGCTAAAGTCGTACCATCATCCTTGCACCAAATGGTTATGTTCGAATGGGAGCAGCACGAAATGACCGTGCACGGAGAGGGAGACACTTGCAATGTCATAATGCCCTTCGAGGAGACGGACGGGGACAAGGGTCCCTGGGTGTACCAGGTGACGGACACTGTAGCAGTGAACAAAATTGCTGAAGGAGAGAAATTGCCAATCCCTACAGTGGTACCTGCTGCTGTGATGGTAGCCAGAGAGATGATCAAAAATGGATTTACACCGGGAAAAGGGCTAGGAATAGCCTTGCAAGGAATAACTCAACCTAGTCCATCTACCAGTGAACAATGACACCTTCGGCTTGGGCTTCAAACCCACCCACGCCGACATCTAGAAAGCCAAAAGAACCAAAAAGAAAAATTGTACCCTTCCTAAACATGTCCCAAAACTGTCCGACACCTTTGCCAAGCCTGGTACAAAACGACATCTGACATCTGCTGCGTCGAGGTATGCTGAGACTAGACCTGATGAGGAACTCCTGATGAGGTTTGAAATGTTATTTGGGGACGTGAACATGGTAGAGATGGGTGAGGGTACCAGCAAGATAGACGTTCAGTTCGTGGGGTCTAGTGTTGCGCTCAACAACTGGGAAGCCACTCCTTTCCCAATTAGGAAGGAGTCTTGGTAGTTAGCTTTTGAAATACATCATCATTTCCCAAAAAGCAATTTTATTTTTGTAGTCCCCACCCCCAATTGAAGTCAAAATGTACCCAAACTTTGTTCATCTTTTGAAATATCAATGAAATGCAGTTTCTTTTTCTTTCTTCATTTTTGCCTTATTTTTTATTTTATTTTTCTTCCTTTTTTACAGTTCAATATGTGCTGATTCTGATGATATGTCATGCATAAAGGATGCCTGGCCCAGTTCTGATAATCGAATTATTATACAAGAAATTGAGAATGATAGTGAGATAGAATATGAGGATGAGGAAATACTGGAGGAAATAAGTAAAGACTTGAATCAATATGAGGAAAAACCCAAACCGAACTTGAGTGAGACAGAATCTATCAATTTGGGGAGTGAGGATAACGTCCGGGAGACAAAGATCAGTGTACATTTAGAAGCCTCCCTCAGGGAAGAGTTAGTAAAGTTGCTACATAAATTCAAGGACATCTTCGCTTGGTCCTATGATGACATGCCCGGACTTAGCACTGATTTGGTGGTACACAAGTTGCGTATTTATCCTGAATGCCGGCCGGTGAAGCAAAAGTTGAGAAAGTTCAAAACGGACATCAACGTGAAGATAAAGGAAGAGGTGAATAAGCAGTTTGAGGCAAAGGTCATACGAGTTACTAAGTATCCCACCTGGTTAGCAAATGTTGTGCCAGTTCCAAAGAAAGATAGAAAAACCAAGGTGTGTGTAGATTACAGAGACCTTAACAAAGCCAGTCCAAAGGATGATTTCCCATTGCCAAACATCCACATACTAATCGACAATTGCGCCAAGCATGAAATTGGTTCTTTTGTAGATTGCTATGCAGGTTATCACCAGATCCTAATGGACGAAGAGGAAGAGGAGAAAACTGCTTTCATTACGCCTTGGGGAACATATTGCTATAGAGTGATGCCGTTTGGGTTAAAGAATGCCGGAGCTACTTATATGAGGGCAATGACCATAATGTTCCATGACATGATGCATCGAGAAATTGAGGTGTATGTGGACGACGTCATCATAAAGTCCAAGAAGCAACATGATCATGTGAGGGATTTGAGGAAGTTTTTTCAAAGGCTCCGGAGGTACAATCTTAAACTCAATCCTGCAAAATGCGCTTTTGGAGTACCTTCAGGGAAGCTATTGGGATTTATAGTAAGTCGGCGAGGTATTGAACTAGATCCGTCAAAGATCAAAGCTATCCAGAGTTTACCTCCGCCGAAGAACAAGAAGGAAGTAATGGGCTTACTAGGAAGGTTGAATTATATTAGCCGGTTCATCGCTCAGTTGACATCAACATGTGAGCCGATCTTCAAGTTGCTAAAGAAAGATGCAGCAGTGAAATGGACCGATGAATGTCAGGAAGCCTTCCATAAAATCAAGGAATATTTGGAAAATCCTCCAGTGTTAGTACGTCCGGAGCCGGGGAGACGTTTGATCTTGTATCTAACGGTGCTTGATAATTCTTTTGGTTGTATGCTGGGACAGCACGATGAGACAGGCAAGAAAGAGCAAGCTATATATTACCTTAGTAAGAAATTCACATATTACGAGGCAAAATATACTCAGTTAGAGAGGACATGCTATGCATTGACCTGGGTGGCTCAGAAGCTGAAGCACTATCTATCGACATACACCACGTACTTGATATCGCGGTTGGATCCTCTAAAGTATATATTCCAGAAGCCTATGCCTACAAGAAGACTTGCTAAATGGCAGATTTTGCTCACAGAATTTGAAATCATTTATGTAACTCGTACGACGATGAAGGCGCAGGAATTTGCAGATCACTTGGCAGATAATCTAGTGGATGATGAGTATGAACCACTAAAGGCACATTTTCCGGATGAGGAGGCAATGAATGTCGAAGAAATAGAACAAAGTAAAAAGCCAGGATGGAAGATGTATTTCGACGGAGCCGTCAACAGTAAGGGAGTTGGTATCGGAGCAGTGCTTATTTCAGAAACGGGTCAACACTATCCTGTTACCGCTCAGCTTCGATTTTTCTGTACCAACAATATGGCCGAATATGAGGCGTGTATATTGGGATTGAGGATGGCAATAGACATGGGTGTTCAAGAGATTTTGGTCATGGGTGACTCGGATCTTTTGATACATCAAATTCAGGGAGAATGGGAGACAAGAGATTTGAAATTGATACCTTATCGGCATTGTCTACATGAGTTGTCCCAAAGATTCCAATCCATAGAGTTCAAGCATATCCCAAGAATGCACAACAAAGTTGCAGATGCTCTAGCCACACTATCGTCTATGTTACATCATCCGAACAAATCCTATATAGATCCACTTCAGATCCAGGTATATGATCAGAATGCTTACTATTTTACTTTGGAAGGAGAGTTGGACGGAGAACCGTGGTATCATGACATCAAGGAATACTTGAAGGCAGGTGAATACCCGAAGCAAGCCACCAGAGATCAGAAGAGAGCTATAAGACGCATAGCGAATGGCTTTTTCCTCAGTGGAGGAATTATATATAAAAGAACACCAGACCTGGGATTGTTGAGGTGTGTGGATGCGCAACAAGCTGATAAGATTATGACTGAGGTGCACGCTGGAGCCTGCGGACCCCATATGAGCGGATATATCCGAGCAAAGACGATTCTGAGAGCCGGGTAATATTGGCTCACCATGGAACGGGACTGTATCAGGTATGTACGGAAATGCCACCAATGCCAAGTACATGGAGATTTTATCCACTCCCCGCCTTATGAATTGCATACGATGTCTACATCTGGGCCATTTGTTGCTTGGGGCATGGATGTTATCGGACCGATAGAGCCTGCAGCTTCCAATGGGCATAGATTCATTTTGGTCGCGATTGACTACTTCACTAAGTGGGTTGAGGCAAAGACATTCAAGGCGGCGACGAAGAAAGCTGTGGTGGATTTTGTGCATGAAAATATTATATGCCGGTTTGGAATTCCCAAGGTAATCATCACAGATAACGGGGCCAATTTGAACAGTCACCTCATGGCGGAAGCTTGCCATAGATTTAAGATCCTACATCGTAACTCTACCCCATACAGGCCAAAGGCAAATGGGGTAGTAGAAGCTGCAAACAAGAATATAAAGAAGATCCTTAGGAAAATGGTGGAAGAGTCCCGACAATGGCACGAGAAATTACCTTTCGCTCTTATGGGTTATCGCACAACCGTGCACACTTCTATCGGTGCCGCACCCTATTCATTGGTGTATGGGACAGAGGCTATTATACCCGCGGAAGTAGAGATACCGTCATTGCGAATCATAGCTGAAGCAGGAATAGATGACGAAGAATGGATAAAAGCTCGATTGGAACAATTAAATCTGATTGACGAGAAGAGGTTGGCAGCGGTTTGCCACGGGCAAATGTATCAACAAAGAATGGCCAGAGCATATAATAAAAAGGTGCGTCCTCAGAAGTTTGAAGCTGGACAACTTGTGTTGAGGCGTATCTTACCACACTAGGCTGAAGCAAAGGGCAAACTCGCGCCAAACTGGCAAGGGCCATTTATGGTATCACGGGTGTTGTCTAATGGGGCATTATATTTGACTGACATTGAAGGGAAGTGCGTAGAGACT
>JASVEL010003577.1:0-60774 GCA_032618575.1 Nicotiana noctiflora
ATGGACCCCCGGCTCAGGAGAAAGAGAAGAAAAAAAGGAGGGAAAAAAAGAAGAAAACATTAGTGACTCCAGCAGAAATCGCATAAATAGTTAGCTAAACATAAAACCATAAATGACAAGGCATGCAATGATATCTACCAGTAACTACCATAAGGGGGCACGATACAATACGCAAGACATCTACGGAGGACCCTACCAACCCCACCTTGCCCCGGGAATGAAGTACTGAAGTTTCATAAGCTCTATCCTACAACCTTAATACTAGACCTCCAGACTTTCCTATCAAGGGCCATGTCCTCGAAATCCGCAATTTTGCCATGTCCTGCCTAATTACCTCTCCCCAATACTTCTTAGGGCTCCCTCTGCCTCATCTCGTTCTAACCACCGCCAGCCGCTCACAACTCCTTACCGATGCATCAGGGCTTCTCCCCCGCATGTGCCCGAACCACCCGAGCCTCGCTTCCCGCATCTTCTCATCCACTGGGGCTACCCCCACCTTCTCCCAAATAACTTCTTTTTTAATATTTTCTAACCTGGTGTGCCTGCACATCCACCTGAGCATCCTCATATCCGCAACCTTCACTCTCTGGACATGTGAGTTCCTAACCGGCCAACACTTTGCCACATACATCATGGCAGGTCTAACCACAACTTTATAAAACTTCCTTGAGTTCCGGTGGCACTTTTTTATCACACAAGACTCCTGATGCAAGCCTCCGTTTCGTCCACCCCGCCCCTATATAGTAAGTGACATCCTCATTGATCTTTTCATCCCTCTGGATCACCGACCTAAGATATTTGAAACTATCCCTCTTTGGGATGACCTTAGTTCCAAGCTTTACATCACTGCCTACTTCGCTCAACTCGGTGCTAAACGTTCACTCCATGTATTCTGTTTTAGACTTGCTTAGTCTGAAACCCTTAGAATCGAGAGTCTGTCTCCAAACCTCCAACCTCTTATTAACACTGACCCTTGTCTCGTCTATCAGGACTATGTCATCAGCAAATAGCATACACCAAGGCGTATCCACTAGGATATAGAGTGTTAGTGCATCCATCACCAAAGCAAATAAGAAATGGCTAAGCGTGGATCCTTGATGAAGCCCCAAAACCGCCGGGAAGTGGTCTAAGTCGCCACATAACCCTAGACTTAGCTCCATCGTACATGTCCTTGATCGCTCTGATGTAGGCTTCCGGTACGCTCTTCGCCTCCAGGCACCTCCGTAGCACCTCCCTTGGAACCTTGTCATAAGCCTTCTCTAAGTCAATAAATACCATGTGTATGTCCTTCTTCTTATCCCTAAATTGTTCCACCAATCTCCTGACAAGGTGGATAGCTTCTATAGTGGAGCGACCTGGCATAAAACCCAACTGGTTCATGGATATGGACGTCAATCCCCCCACCCTCGCCTCAACCACCTTCTCCCATACGTTTATGGTGTGGCTAAGTAATTTGATGCCCCGATAGTTGTTATAACACTGGATATCCCATTTGTTCTTAAACAAGGGAACGATTGTACTCTACCTCCACTCCTCTCGCATCCTCTTAGTCCTGAAGATCACATTGAACAGCCTAGTCAGCCACTCCACACCTATCCTACCTATGCATTTCTAGAACTCCACCGAGATATCGTTTGGCCCGGTCGCTCGACCCCTACTCATTGTGAGCACGTAATTTTTGCACTAGGCAAATAAGGTCCCAAAATTAAAATAAATAATATTTTTGAGTGTAATTGCATGATTTGTTTGAAATTAAATACATTGTGAGTGTTTGAATAATTAGAAAATTAAAAAAAAATAGGATGGGAAATACTTGCATTTTTCATTAATTAGTTTTAAAAGAAAAGAAAATCAACAAAAAGAAAAATAGCTTTAAATAGCGGAAAATATAGAAAAATAGCAGAAAATTGCCAAAATTGTTAAAAAAATTAGTGAAGGTAGGAAACTAATTAATTTAGATAATATAAAAAGAAAAAAATGAAAATACAAAAAGAAATTACCTCAAAATAATTTAAATACCAAAGATATACAAAAATATATAAGTACAATAAGAAGTGGGCCAAATACAGTTCAAATTGTTGGCCCAATGCTTTGGCCCAAGGGATCCGGTCCACTATTTGAAGCTGAAGAGATCTTGGCCGTTCAATTTCATTAATCTAACGGCTGAAATGTTTATTTTTAATGGTTAATTAATATGAGAGACTTGATCTCAACCGTCCAATCCAGATGATCCTACGGAGGAGACCCGTGGCCTCATGTGGGTCAATACGGCATCGTTTGATTAGGCCAAGCCCTGGCCGTTGATCATCAAAGATCTAACGGCCAGGATCACCTTGAGGGCTCCGTGTATATAAGGCTTTGGTCTTAGTAGAGACCAGCCATTATATGCTCCACAAAACCCTAGCCGCTACATCGTCTTCTTCTTCTTCTCTTCATCTACGCCGGCCATGGAGGCCACCGCCTTTCATGGTGGTCTCCGGCCACTCCCTTCACCACCCCTCTCATCTTCTCTTTTTCTCCTCCTCAAACCACACCCCAAAACTTAAAACAAACCCCGAAACCCGTGTTCTTGAAACTCCGGTCATCGCAGTTCCTCTCCGGTGACCTAAAACTATGAGAACAGCCCCCAGCTTAACACCAAAGAACCACCATCCCCAGATCTATCACCCCGCATAAGCCACCACCCTCGAATCTCACCCTAACGGTTCGAATCTTCGAAAAAGAGTCGCCGGAACCCTAATTTCGGCCGACTCAAACAAACCTCTAACCAAGATCTCACCTTTCCCTCCTTTGAACACCCTTTGCTACCCCAAAAACCCTAAAAGACTTCGTCTTGAAGTCTAACAAGAAAACCAAG
The DNA here is from genome assembly GCA_032618575.1 of Nicotiana noctiflora. NCBI lineage: Eukaryota > Viridiplantae > Streptophyta > Magnoliopsida > Solanales > Solanaceae > Nicotiana > Nicotiana noctiflora. Next base: position 2,858 of record JASVEL010003577.1, read on the forward strand.
AAAAAAAAGGAAATAAAGAAATAAAGAAAAGAGAAAAGAAATCTGAAAAAAAGAAGAAAAAAAAGGGTGACAAGGGGAGAATAGGAAGCTTAGGGGACCGGCCCTACTAAGCTAAGTCTCCCCCCTTTGTTTTGTTTGCTTACTTCTCTATTTTCTTTCATGTTTCTATTATATCCTGTTAATCTGTCATATAAACTAGGATTTTCTTTTGTTTTTAGTCTTTTGTTTGTTTCTTTTCTTGATATCTCTGTTGGAACTGCATGTTTAGTTTTGGACTTGATCTTGAAAATCTAGTTTAGCCGTTCGATTCTCATTCTTATTCATCTTTTGTTTTGTTGGTTTTCAATATCTTTTCTGTTATTTTGTTAATTTGCATGTTTTAGTTTTGGGTTTGATCTTGGAAATCTTGTTTGGCCGTTCGATTCTCATTCTTCTTCATCTTTTGTTTTGTTGGTTTTCAATATCTTTTCTGTTCTTTTGTTAATTTGCATGTTTAGTTTTGGGTTTGATCTTAGAAATCTAGTTTAGCCGTTTGATTCTCATTCTTCTTCATTTCCTGTTTATACTAGGGATTTTTCTTTGATGTTGGTTTACAATATCTCTTTTGTTCTTTTATCTGCTAATTGGCATGTTTAAGATTGGGTTTGATATTTGGAAACCTGGTTCAGTGATTCTGATTCTCATTTCTGTCATTTCATATGATAGATTAGGGACTTTTCTTCATTTATGCTTCATGTCTTTCCTGTTCATCTTCACCTTTCTTATATGTTCATCCGCATGTGTTAGATTAGGGTTAGTCTTTGGAAAGTTTAGATCGGTTGGTTCTGATTTTTATCATTGTTGTTTACTCTGTTAGAGCCATGTCATGATAGTTTAATTGTTCTTTTGTTTGGGTAGACCATGTCTCAATTCCCTTACTGTTTTGTGGGATTTAGTCCTGATGTGCTTATATCAATGAATTTTAAGTGTGTTTTGGGTTTTTCAGTGATTCATTCAACATAAAAATGGTTGTAACTAAGCATGCTTGATGTTTAATTGACACTTTGCTATTGAAACTAAGTCTGTAAATCTAATTGATTGAGATTCAACATTATCCAACTTTTCTCTGAGTTTTAATTAATTGATGAACAAGTTTGGTTTCATTTGGCTATGTGTGCAATTGTCTGTTGAAATGGCTAAGTTTGTAATGATTTTATGTTAGTATGAGCATTGTTAATGCCTATCAGGCTTAGGGGATTTGGTTATAGCTGCAGTAGTACTAGGATTCACAAGTGGTTAATTCCGAAAACATATAGTAAGATAGGGTTAAAATTGAAAATCACAAAAATAGGCTATAAGTTTAATAAGTGACCAAGAGTGGTCAATTTTGCAATTGACCTACTCTGCTAGGTCTTTCACACACTGGCCAACCCTTAAATGGGCTAGTTGTATAATAATTGGTTAAGTCTGAAATTTTGACTTACCGAGGCCCTAATTAAGCCATGAATCACAAGTGGCTAGACCTGCAAAGGTCTTAGCCAGGCCTGTGCTAAGTAATGGGCTTCAATTGCAAAAGCCAAGTCTAAACTTGAGACTAGCCAAATCTTAAATAGTTCAAATAGAACAATAAAGCAGGCTAGTCCTGTAATTAGCTTAAAAATGAAATAAAGTTCTTAATTAACAGAAAATAAAGAAAAAGTGGTTAAAATTGAAATAATTCCTTAAGTCAAAATTGGCCGTCCTTAAATACTAATACAAGGACTGGCCCTTAGTTAAATTAGAGTGAAAAATCTGAAAACCTGACCTAGGTAGGTCGGGTAATTCAGCTATGTCCTTAAGGGCATATAGGGAACTTAAAATGGTAAAATGGTAGATTAAATAGAGCATATAGGGATATAGGAGACATTTGTGCTCCTGATTTCTGCAATTTTGCAGAGATTTAAGGGTATAATGGTCTCACTAAAAAGGGAAATCAGTAAAAATCAATAACAAGTAGGGACACTTTGGTAAAAGCTTCAAAATAGAATCAAAAAGAACCTTCCAGCACATGCTGGAAGGGATCTTGTAACTGAATTGGGGTGTAAAATGTAGATTTAGTAAGTTTTAAGGGGATGGAAATGGGATTAATCCCTATTCTTTCCCCCCAAGAATTCTGCCAATCTACACCTATAAATACCATCTTCTAAGACTGATTAAGGGCTGGGTTTTTCACATAGAAAAATTCAGAGTGCAATACACTAGCAATAGCAAATAGTTTTATGCAATTTTCGAGTGGGAATTACTATGGAAATGGTATATTTGTGGGAATTTCTGCTCGTTTGCTGCTGGGTTTCTTATTTTGTTGATTGCTGTGGTGTTTTGCTCGTTTGGAATTCAATCCTACACTGTTGCTCTTGCTTGTTGAGTCTGTTGCTGTTGCTTACTCCTATTTCCCTTGAACTCATCGATCTCCTTTTGCTGAATCAGGTACATACCCTGTTCGAAGCAATGTAATGTTGAAGTGTTTGATGAAATGAAGTTTCAAGTTTAAACTCATCACTGTTATTCTGTATTTTGTCTTACTTTTCATTAATAGTCTAGTATAGTCTAGATCTGTAATTTGTTAATGTAGTATGGTATGTATAAGTAGAAAATCAAACAAAAAACAATGTAATAGATAGAATGATAGTAGTAGTGTAGTCGTAGATAGTATATCACCTAGTTAAGGTAAGTAAAACTCTTAAAACAAGTTAATTAACTATAGTCTAGATCGTTAATAGCTCTCTCATAGCAGTGATATAAAAACACTCACATAATTAATCAGATCCGTAGATCGGCATCCAAAGTTGAACGAGTTTTAAAAGAGAAAACAGTAGATAAAGTAATAATTCATTTGCAACTGGGTTAGTAACACTGGATGAGCTAAAGTCGTAGTATAATCAGTAGTGTAATTGTGCATATGTCATTGAATCACTTAGCCTTAGATAATCAAGTTATCATAGTAAGTAATTGAATTGTTTAGTTAGATAATGCCTTACATAGTTAAACCGCTTTTCTCATAATTTCTTAGTTAAATAATTTCAATATTGGTATAAGTCATTTAACAGAAAACAAAAAGGGTAAAAGGTAGTTGGCTCTCATATACACCAGCTGGTTGTTATCTAGAATTAACATTGATCATCTTGTACAATAATTTTCTCTTCTGATAAATAAAGAGTGATTTGATTTCATTCTTAATTCTGTATGTATGTTTTACTATGAATTCTGCATTTTTACTTTTGTTATTGTTATCTCAATTCGGTTTGGGCCTAATAAGCAACGCAGGCCTAAACTATTGTATGAAGCGAAATGGGCTGTTAAACAAAAGCCTGAAGACAGTCTGGGTCGCCAAGACCCGGACAGATCCAATACCTTATTAAGTATGGGTGCAGAGGCCCAGGCCAAATAATGGAAATGACAATGGCCTGGGTCCAATTCTGAAATTATAATGGATTACAAACAACTAAGGAAAAACCAGAATAAAAAATATAGTGAAACAAATCGGATTAGACTATAAAATTTAACCGGGATGAGCCTCACATGAACACCAAATAGTGGGGCCCCCTTTAGTAGTAAAGTAAAAGTGTAAATAGATTCGGGAAAGCTAATAGTGAATTCCATAGCTTCTCCCAAAAGACTTAAAAGCCGTTAGACGTTATTAGGCATAGTTTAGCTTACTTTCCTTAAATACGAGTGTGCACTTGGTGCGACTCAAATCCCAAATCACGGTGAAGCCGAAATGTACTAAAGGTCACAGGCGTACTGGTTGCGGTGTGACTCAAAGTACGTTTTCACAACATCGTAATTCTTTAAAAAATATTAAAAGTGAAAACACATACATATTGTTTAAAATTTACAACAAGTCAAATGAGATTGAGAACGACGGTTGAGCGACCGTGCTAAAACCACGGAATCCGGGAGTGCCTAACACCTTCTCCCGGGTTAACAGAGTTCCTTATCCAGGTTTCTGTTTCGCAGACTGTAATAACAGAGTCAACTTCCTCGGATTCGGGATTAACCGGTGACTTGGGACACCATTATCTTCCCAAGTGGCGACTCTGAAAAATTAAATAAAAATCCCGAACCGATTGTCCTTTATGTGGAAAAACTCCTTCCTCTTTGTTGTTATATCCTTCTCGGGTATTTGAACACTGAGGTATACCCTACGTATCTTTCCAAATGGATCGGTACAAAGCCTTTTGGGGGTAGTAAAAAGGGAGGTGTGACAGCTCTGGCGGCTCTGCTGGGGAAACCAACCCAGAACTTCGGTTTTAGGGTTTAAGAACTCGAGCTCCTTAGAATCGCCGTCCTCGATATTATTTGACTTTGTTATATTCTTTAAACAACATGCTATGTGTTTTACCGCTTTGATATTATATGGATTTTATATAAATTGTGCCGAAAACCCTTCTCTTCTTCACCCCCGGGGATGTGCTTACTAGTTGAGACTCCCCTTTCTGTTAAGTCACACCTGAACTAAGAAACAGAGGCCGGATAAGTTACAAAGCCGACTGACTATGTGAGTCACCGGTACGTAGCCCCCTCCTCGATTCGAGTTGTCCGCTCGGATACACGGTCTAGCACTCTATGAAACTATAAGATGTTGAACATAGGTCTAGGGCGATTATTTGCATCATATCTGACTTAGGGGACTCAACACAGGGGTTGGGTCCGTCTAGGACAGGTGACCCGATAATTAAAGACCGAGCATATTATATGTTGCATTTTATTGTCCTTGATCGTTATACGGACCGGCAAAATTCCCGAGGATAGAAAAGAGTGTTCAATAAAAAAGAGAGAAATAAGAACTAGTGATAAAAGTGCAGTCGGAAAATCTGAAAATTTGAAAAAAAAATGGCTTTGTTGTTGAAATAACTGGTCAACTAATCTGACCGAACTACGCAAGTTTGATTCTCGCCATTAGGCGGGATACGTAGGCAACCCTTGAACGGGTCCAACCACCTTTTTAGAAAAAGACCAAAAACTATTTTTTCAAATAATCGAAATGATCGCTATTTTTGGAGAATGGCCGAATGCTCCGAAAGGGCGCCGGAAGGCTATTTTGGCAGAAATGGCCACTTCGAGAGTCATGTTTCTTTCTTTTTCAAATTCAAAAATGAAAACTTGCCTTGAAAAATATTTTTTCTCTTTTCTAAATAAAATCGCCCTAATAAATGTGCAGGATGAGCACGATACAGAATGAACCTTTCACTCTAATGAATAGAATCCCTTTGGAGCTAAGACTATGGTGGAACGACATGGGAATAGAAGGGCAAAATTGGGTCAAAAGCTACTTGAAAGATCTCACGGGCTTAATGGACATAATTCCCCGAGGTGACATAATCCGAGCACTGGTCACATATTGGGATCCTGCGCACAACGTATACATCTTTCGGACTTTGAACTCACTCCCACTCTTGAGGAAATTGCTTTCTACATAGGGAAGAATGAGGTCCCCTTAAAAGAGAAATACCCGGTGGCCCCAAGAGCGATAACGGTGCACCGCTTCTTGGACTCTTTGAAAATTGCTCGAAACGTCCACAATGAGGATTTAGCCAATGGGTTTTGCTCCCTAAATTTCATTTATAGCAGATATGGACATGTCGGGGGTTTCAATGACTCCACGAACAAGCTTTGTAGCAAGTCCAACCGAGCAAAATGGGAGGAGCATCGACGGTTTGCTTTCTTAGTGGCGTTTCTCGGGATCATCATATTTCCAAGGAAGGACGGGCACATTGATATAAAAGTTGCCGGGGTAGCAAGCACTTTGGTTGTACAAGATAATTGTACTTTGGCTCCAATGATTTTAGCAGACATCTACCGTGCCCTGACTACATGTAAAGCAGGGTGCAACTTCTTTGAGGGATGTAACTTGATTTTGCAAATCTGGTTGATAGAACATCTATGCCATCATCCTTCGTTCTCAAGCTATGGGCCGACTGAAAGAACGTGCCTCGAAGAATTCTACACGAGAACAAAAGAAGTTAAGTTGTCGGAGGGAGTTAAGGATTGGATTTCATATCTACGATCGTTGACCGATAGCCAGATCGATTGGGCATACGGATGGTTGCCCCTCGACGAGGTGATTTACATGCCGACGGAAGGGTCACACTTTTTGATCATGGGTTTGAAAAGTATCCAGCCTTATGCCCCGTACAGGGCCCTGCGACAGCTTGGAAGATGTCAAGTTATACCAAAGGATGGGGACCTCAGTTCGCAAGTAATAGAGATTAGTCCGGATGGGCAATTCCCGGAAGCAAAGGTCCGACAGATTTGGAATGAATGTCGGAATTTGAAAGTAGAGACTTGTGTGGAGAACAGAGCTCGGGGAGAATTGTTGTCAGGGTATCCCGCATGGTATCGACGGGGTATTGAGCATGACAGGCCATCGAAAAGACCTCACTTGCAAGATTTGGCGGAGCAATCTAAGGAAAATAGGAATTGGGCGGCCAAAGAAAGCGAGTATAAGGCCAAGATCAGCTTGCTAGAAAAACAATTGAGAGATCTCCAGTTTGAGAGCAGTTTGCAGGCAACATCCGATGAAGGAGAGAAGAAGCAGCTGAAGAAGGAGAATGAAATTCTGAAGGCTCAGGTTGCTAAAATAAAAATTGCATCCGAGACCCCTATTCGCTTAGCCCGAGATGAGAAATTGATTGAAAATCTTCGGCGCAAAGTGAATGACTACAGCTTCGATTTAGACAAAGCAGAAAAGGAGTTAGTCAGGGCTTGAAAGCAACTGGCTAAAGATGCCGAGCAAAGAGCCAAGTTGGTTCAGCAGCTACAGGATAAGCATGAGTTTGATGTAGCTCGTCTGAGAAAGAAAATTGTCACAGCCACTGTCAAAAGTAACAAGATCATCAAAGAACTCGAAGAAGAAAGAGAACATTGTTACACGACTATGGCTCGGTTAGAGTTTGAGCTACAACAAATGCAAAAGGAGAACCAACACACCTTAGATGCTCGCGCCGAACAGATCAGCCGATTGCTTCAAGAGAAAGGGGTTATTCGAGAGAGAATTGTTCATATTGCTCGGTATATCACCCGAAAGAGCCAGCTGTGTGAAGACATGTCCCGATAAACATTTGTGCCAGCTGTGAAATTCTTTGTGCAGCAAGTCATGTCCGACCTAGATAGGCTCCAAAGTGGATTAGCATATAGGCCCGCGGCAAGACCGAACAATGACTTGCGGGCACTAGGAGCATTAATGTATTCATAGGGCATGCATTATGTATTCATATTTCTTTGCATTAGTAGCACAACACCATCTTGTAAACCGATGTTTTTGAAATATCAATGAGAAATCAAGAGTTGTTGCTAATCATTTTGCTTAATGTCAATTTGTTTTATGTACGATAGGCAAATAAATAGGAACGTAAATCAATAAAGAAAAGAAGAAGGAAATAGAAAAGAAAAAAGAGAGAAGAGGAAAAAGAAAAAATAAAAGAAAAAATAAAAGAAAAAAGAAAGAAAAAAAGAGAAGAAAAGCAAGAAAAAGCAAGAAAGAAAAAGAAGAAAAAGAAAGAATGATGTGGTTGGTTCAAAATGGAACAAAGGCCGGGATGATGCATGGCGATCAAATGCAAAATTGTGATTATTCCAAATCGTTGCATCTTATCCTTTCATGTGCTAACTATTAACGGGTGTTGTTGTTTATGAGAATGAGATTTTAGCTGGCAACTGGTATTCTGGCTAATCATCCCTACAACACACGATCTAAGACAATGACAAAGGCCGTATTTCAAGAAATTGAACCAACTGTCATGGACCCTGTCCGAGAGGAGGAAGTTGTGGATGTGGCAGGAATGAAAGAAGAAATGTACAAGCTCAAGCAGCAGATGGCTGAGATGTACCAGGCTTGGTCTAGGGGTCAACCCTTACCTATATATACCGCTAACCTAGCATATGTCCCTCCAGTCAATCCCATCACCGAGCCACCCACTATAAACTCATCCTCCACAGATGCAGACTATCACCACTACTATGCCTCCACCTCTCAGGTACCACCACCATTGTCCAAACAAATGCCACCCCAGCCACCACAAGTCGCCCCGGTGTATGTAGCACCTCCACCTGCTGCCCTGCATAAGTCATCTAGCGAGCCGGTGTTCCATGTACAGGATGCCCACTACTACCTGCCTGAACCAACATTTCGGCAGCATGAATCTCGTACCCTGTTGATGGAGGCAACCGAAGAAAAATCTGTCAGGAACTTAGGACAGGAGGAGATGGCCAGAAAGATGAGGAGTTTGGAGCAATCCTTCCGTAACATACAAGGGCTAGGGGGACAAGTGAGTGTAGCGTACAAAGACCTATGTCTGTTCCTAGAAGTACAGCTCCCAGTAGGGTTCAAGTTGCCTAAGTATGACATGTACGATGGACATGGAGATCCGGTCGCCCATCTTAGAGGATACTGCAGCAAGATGCATGGCGCAGGGGGAAGAGATGAGCTTCTGATGGCGTACTTTAGCCAAAGTTTGAGTGGTTCTACACTGGAATGGTACACACGTCAATATCATACCAGATGGTTCATCTGGGATGATCTAGCACAGTCATTTGCCAACCATTTCGAGTACAACTTCGAGATCACACCGGATAGGTTGTCACTTACTAAGATGGAAAAGAAACCTGGTGAAAGCTTTCGAGAATACGGCTTTAGATGGAGAGAACAAGCGGCGAGGGTGGATCCGCCGATGAAAGAAAGTGAAATGGTAGACTGTTTTTTGCAGGCCTTGGAGCCTACTTACTATGGACATTTGGTGTCAGCTATCGGCAAGAATTTTAATGAAGTCGTAAAAATGGGGAGTTTTGTGGAAGAAGGATTGAAAACTAACAAGATTATGAGCTTTTCTGCGATTAAGGCCACAAATCAGGCCATACAGACAGGGAATGGAGGATCCATTGGGAAGAAAAAGAAAGAAGAGGTGTCGGTTGTGGAGAGTAAACCCTGGAATCGTAGCCAATACCATCACCCACCTCGCCCATACCAAGCATACCCGCCAGCACCCTACAACTTACCTCCACCATACTATCCACCCACTACTCCACACTACCCCATTCCACAAGCCCAAACTTATCCACCACCCCCTCAGGTATGGCGAGCCCAGGTCCCGAAAAATGTTTATCACACACAGAACACCTACCCCTCTTCTAGAACTTACAAGAACCCGAACAGACCCAACTTCAGGCCCGATCCAGAGATGAGGAATAGAGCCCAAACGAAGAAAACATTCACCCCATTGGGGGAATCCTACACCAACCTCTATCATCGACTGAAGGAATTGGGGATGTTGAATCCAATCGAACCAAGGCTTCCAAACCCACCTCCCAGAAATATTGATCAGTCAGTCAGGTGCGAGTATTGCTCCGGGGCACCAGGGCACGATACAGAAAAATGTTGGCACTTGAAGACTGCTATACATGAGCTCATTGATAGTCGGAGGATTGAGGTACAGGCTCTAGAGACTCCAAACATTACTCAGAATCCACTACCGACTCATTATGAGACATACATGATAGAGTTAGCATAAGAGGAGAGCAGTAGGTAGCCGTCCCAGTCGGTCATAATGATAAAAGCCAGCAGCAAAGCAGAAAAAGAAATTGAGAAAGGGAAAGCAATAGTTCAAGTACTAGTGAAAAAGCAACCAGCGGTTGAGACTTTGAAAGTTGTGGTGCCAGGGGTGAAACCATTGTTGACAGTGAAAGGTGCATGCATGGAACCGGTAATTATAATGCCAGTGGTGCAGATGCCGGTGATAGATACTAAAGTTGTACCTTGGAACTACAACAAGGTGGCAGTAGTGTACAAAGGAAAAGAAGTGACTGGAGAGATCAACGAGACACACGGTCTAACTCGTTCCGGGCGGTGTTTTGCCCCGGAAGAGTTAAGAAAAATGAAGGTGGTGAAGGAGAGTCATATGAAGAAGCCGGTCTCTGAAGAAAAAGTAGAAGAATTTCTGAAGAAGATAAAATCTCAAGACTACTCGATAGTAGAACAGCTGAGAAAGACACTTGCACAAATCTCTTTGCTCTCATTGTTGATTCACTCGGAGGAACACAGAAAAGCATTTTTGAAGATATTGAATGAAGCACATGTCTCCGAAAAGATCTCAGTTTGTCATCATGAGGAGATTACCAACAAGATTTTTGAGTCCAACAAGATTACGTTCTCGGACAATGAATTGCCGATTGAAGGGACCGAACATAACAAGGCACTCTACCTTACTACGAAAAGCGAGGAATCAGTGGTTACTCGAGTGTTGATACACAACGGTTCGAGTGCAAACATTTGTCCACTTTCGACTCTTGGAAATATGAATATCAACCCTGATAGAATTCGGAGGAATAGTGTGAATGTGAGAGGGTTTGATGGAGGAAGTAAGAACACTTTGGGGGATATCATTTTGGAGGTCACTATTGGGCCAGTAGACTTTACGATGGAGTTTCAGGTGTTAGACATTGCTGTGTCCTACAATCTACTGCTGGGTCGACCATGGATCCATGCAGCTAAAGCCGTACCATCATCCTTGCACCAAATGGTTAAGTTCGAATGGGAGCAGCAAGAAATTACCGTGCACGGAGAGGGAGACACTTGCAATGCCATAATGCCCTTCGAGGAGACGAATGGGGACAAGGGTCCCTAGGTGTACCAGGTGACGGATACCGTAGCAGTGAATAAGATTGCTGAAGGAGAGAAATTTCCAAACCCTACAGTGGCACCTGCCGCTGTGATGGTAGCCAGAGAGATGGTCAAGAATGGATTTACACCGGGAAAAGGGCTAGGAATAGCATTGAAAGGAATAACTCAACCAATCCATCTACCAGTGAACAATGACACCTTCATTTTGGGATTCAAACCCACCCACGCCGACATCCAGAAAGCCAAAAGAACCAAAAAGAAAAATTGGACCCTTCCTAAACCTGTCCCAAAAGTGTCCGACACCTTTGCCAAGCCTGGTACAAAACGACACCTGACATCTGCTGCGTCGAGGTATGCTGAGACTAGACCTGATGAGGAACTCCTGATGAGGTTTGAAATGTTATTTGGGGACGTGAACATGGTAGAGATGGGAGAGGGTACCAGCAAGATAGACGTTCAGTTCATGGGGTCTAGTGTTGCGGTCAACAACTGGGAAGCCACTATTTTCCCAATCAGAAAGGAGTCTTGGGAGTTAGCTTTTGAAATACATCATCATTTCCCAAAAAGTAATTTTTTTTTGTAGTCTCCACCCCCATTGAAATCAAAATGTACCCAAACTTTGTTCATCTTTTGAAATATCAATGAAATGTAGTTTCTTCTTCTTTCTTCATTTTTGCCTTATTTTTATTTTTTATTTTTCCTTTTGTACAGTTCTATATGTACTGATTCTGATGATATGTCATGCATGAAGGATTCCCGGCCCAGTTCTGACAATCGAATTATTATACAAGAAATTGAGAATGATAGTGAGATAGAATATGAGGATGAGAAAATACTGGAGGAAATAAGTAAAGAATTGAATCAATATGAGGAAAAACCCAAACCGAACTTGAATGAGACATAATATATAAATTTGGGGAGCGAAGATAATGTCCGGGAGACAAAAATCAGTGTACATTTAGAAGCCTCCCTCGGGGAAGAGTTAATAAAGTTGCTGCATGAATTCTAGGACATCTTTGCTTGGTCCTATGATGACATGCCTGGACTTAGCACTGATTTGGTGGTACACAAGTTACCTATTTATCCTGAATGCCGGCCAGTAAAGCAAAAGTTGAGAAAGTTCAAAACGGACATCAGCGTGAAGATAAAAGAAGAAGTGAATAAGCAGTTCGAGGCAAAGGTCATACGAGTTACTAAGTACCCTACCTGGTTAGCAAATGTTGTGCCAGTCCCAAAGAAAGATGGAAAAACCAAGGTGTGTGTGGATTACAAAGAACTTAACAAAGCCAGTCCAAAGGATGATTTCCCATTGCCAAACATCCACATACTAATCAACAATTGTGCCAAGCATGAAATTGGTTCTTTTGTAGATTGCTATGCAGGTTATCACCAAATCCTGATGGACGAAGAAGATGCGGAGAAAACTGCTTTCATTACACCTTGGGGAACATATTGCTATAGAGTGATGCCGTTTGGGTTAAAGAATGCCGGAGCTACTTATATGAGGGCAATGACCACAATGTTCCATGACATGATGCATCGAGAAATTGAAGTGTATGTGGACGACGTCATCATAAAGTCCAAGAAGCAACATGATCATGTGAGGGATTTGAGGAAGTTTTTTCAAAGGCTCCGAAGGTATAATCTTAAACTCAATCCTGCTAAATGCGCTTTTGGAATACCTTCAGGGAAGCTATTGGGATTCATAGTAAGTTGGCGAGTCATTGAACTAGATCTGTCAAAGATCAAAGCCATTCAGAGTTTACCTCCGCCGAAGAATAAGAAGGAAGTAATGAGCTTACTAGGAATGTTGAATTATATTAGTCGGTTCATCGCTCAGTTGACGTCAACATGTGAGCCAATCTTCAAGTTGTTAAAGAAAGATGCAGCAGTGAAATGGATCGATGAATGTCAAGAAGCTTTTGACAAAATCATGGAATATTTGGCAAATCCTCCAGTGCTAGTTCCTCCGGATCCGGGAAGACCTTTGATCTTATATCTGACAGTGCTTGACAATTCTTTTGGTTGTGTGCTGGGACACCACGATGAGACCGGCAAGAAAGAGCAGACTATATATTACCTTAGTATGAAATTCACATCTTACGATGTAAAATATACTCAGTTGGAGAGAACATGATGTGCATTGACCTAGGTGGCTCAGAAACTGAAGCACTATCTGTCAGCATACACCACGTACTTGATATCACGGTTGGATCCTCTGAATTATATATTCTTGAAGCCCATTCCTACAGGACGACTTGCTAAATGGCAGATTCTGCTCACAGAATTTGACATCATTTATGTAATGCGTACGGCGATGAAGGCGCAGGCAGTTGAAGATCACTTGGTGGAGAATCCAGTGGATGATGAGTATGAGCCACTAAAGACATATTTTTCGAATGAGGAGGCAATGAATGTCAAAAAAATAGAACAGAGTGAAAAGCCAGGATGGAAGATCTATTTCGACGGAGCCGTCAACAGTAAGGGAGTTGGTATTGGAGCGGTACTTATTTCAGAAATGGGTCAACACTATCCCGTTACCGCTCAACTTCAATTCTTCTGTACCAACAATATGGCCGAATATGAGGCGTGTATATTGGGATTAAGAATGGCGATAGATATGGGTGTTCAAGAGATTTTGGTCATGGGTGACTCGGATCTTTTGATACATCAAATTCGGGGAGAATGGGAGACAAGAGATTTGAAATTGATACCTTATCGGCATTGTCTACATGAACAGTCCCAAAGATTCCAATCCATAGAGTTCAAGCATATCCCAAGAATGCACCATGAAGTTGCAGATGCTCTAGCCACAATATCCTCTATGTTACACCATCCAGACAAAGCCTATATAGATCCACTTCCGATCCAGATGTATGACCAGAATTCTTACTGTTTTGTTGTGGAAAGAGCGTTGGATGGAGAACCATAGTATCATGACATCAAGGAATACATGAAGGCAGGTAAATACCCAGAGAAAGCCACCGGAGATCAAAAGAGAGCGGTAAGACGCTTGGCAAATGGCTTTTTCCTCAGTGGAGGAATCATATATAAAAGAACACCAGACCTAGGATTGTTGAGATGTGTGGATGCGTAACAAGCTGATAAGATTATGACTGAGGTGCACGCTGGCGCCTGTGGACCCCATACGAGCGGGTATATATTAGCAAAGAAGATTTTGAGAGCCGGATACTATTGGCTCACCATGGAGTGGGACTGTATCAGGTATGTGAGGAAATGCCACCAATGCCAAGTACATGGAGATTTAATCCACTCCCCGCCTTATGAATTGCATACGATGTCTGCACCCTGGCCGTTTGTTGCTTGGGGAATGGATGTTATCGGACCGATAGAGTCTGCAGCTTCCAATGGACATAGATTCATTTTGGTTGCGATTGATTACTTCACCAAGTGGGTTGAGGCGAAGACATTCAAGGCAGTAACAAAGAAAGCTGTGGTGGATTTTGTGCATAAAAATAGTATATGCCGGTTTGGAATTCCCAAGGTAATCATCACGGATAACGGGGCCAATCTGAACAGTCACCTCATGGCAGAAGTTTGCCAGGGATTTAAAATCCTACATCGTAACTCTACACCGTACAAGCCAAAGGCAAATGGGGCAGTAAAAGCTGCAAACAAGAATATAAAGAAGATCCTTAGGAAAATGGTGGAAGAGTCCCGACAATGGCACGAGAAATTACCTTTCGCTCTAATGGGTTATTGCACAATAGTGCACACTTCTATAGGCGCCACATCCTATTCATTGGTGTATGGGACAGAGGTGGTTATACCTGCGGAAATAGAGATATCGTCATTGCAAATCATAGTTGAAGCAGGAATAGATGACGAAGAATGGGTAAAAGTCCGGCTGGAACAATTAAGTCTGATTGATGAGAAGAGATTGGCAGCAGTTTGCCACGGGCAATTGTATCAACGAAGAATGGCCAGGGCATATAATAAGAAGGTGCACCCTCGGAAGTTTGAAGTTAGACAACTGGTACTGATGCGTATCTTACCACATTGGGCTGAAGCAAAGGGCAAATTCGCGCCAAACTGGCAGGGTCCATTTATGGTATCACGAGTGTTGTCCAATGGGGCATTATATTTCACGGACATTGAAGGGAAGTGCGTAGAGACTGCTATCAATTCAGATGCGGTCAAAAGATACTATGTATGATTCCTTTTTCAATTGTATAATTGTATTTTGTTGTGATTTTGGAATTGAAATGATGAAGGCATTTTATTCTCTATCCAAACACTTTATCCATTGATATCCCCTTTGAGCCGTTTTTGATATATTCTTTCATACCCCTCTTTCGGAATTGTTTATGACACAAAAAGGAAAGTAGCAAATAAAGAAAAATGAAAACAAAAAGAGAGAAGAAAGAAAATGAAAAAAAATAAAAAAAATATATAAAAAAAAAACAAATGCAAACAAAAGGAAAAGACAAAGAAATTGGGAAAAAGTCAAAAGACATTCATAAATTGATGGCGTAGAAATGAACTACATCTGACTTGATCTCGAAAGGGTACGTAGGCAACCTCATTGAGGTTCAGTCACAATAAAGCAAAAACCCAAAAATTCCCCACATATTGAAACTGGGGCAGAAGTTATGTTTTATAATTCCGAGAGTTGTAAATATTTTTAAAACCCTCGTAAATTTTGAAGCCTTTATTCCTTTCTTTCTTAACCCATCCAAAAGCCAAGTTACAGTCCAAAGAAAGACCTTCTAATCAATTTCAAGAAAATAACAAATACAGTGAAAATAAAGGAAGAACGGGACATTTGACATCATTAGTGGTGCAGAAAAACAAAAGAAAAAAATGATGAAAAAATGAGAGAGTCTCGTTGGTGAAAACCTTAACCAGCATCGTGAGGAGACTGTGAGGTTGACAGAAATAAAAATGAGAGAGTCTTGTCAGTGAAAACCTTTAACGGCACTGCAAGGCTATTGTGAGGATGAGAGAGAATAAATGAGAGAGTCTTATTGGTGAAAATCTTTCATGGCACCATAAGGCGATTGCGAGGTTTATTATAAGAAGAGGAAAAATAACAAAAAATAGAGTCGGTTTGGGTTGTAAGAAATTTGGAGTCAGAATAATGGATTGAACGAACTGGGTCGGAGTTTAAATACATGGCATGCTCAACAGAATCAGCCAACATACCCAGATAAGTCCTATCACTTCTCCAAGACACCCTTACCCTTTTGAGATTCATTTTCTCTGCATTTCATTGTTTATCCTTTGAAAGCTAACTACCAGCTCCTGATGATAAGAGCTGAAATAACGCTGGATCAGAAAAGAAAGAAAAGGAAAAGTTGAAAAGAAATAAAGGAGTTTGGCAAACAGAGCCAAAAGAAAAGAAGACAAAAAGTGAAAAACAAGAAGATACAAAAAAGAGCTTACAGAAGATAGACAACTGAGAGACCGCACAGCGAAAGAAAATGAAAGAGGGAAAGCAATAAGAGGCAGGAGCGGCAGATGCCAGTTGTCAGCAGTTTATAACTAATAAGATTTTGTTTCTGTGGTTTAGACAGGAACAAATCGTCACTAATCACTTTAAAGTGAATGTGGCCAATGTGGAAAGTTAGAAAACATAAAAAGAAGTTCAGCAATAAATGGAGGAATTCATGGGTGAAAGTCATTCAATCAAGAAAATACCAAAAACAAGAGGAAGGTATCATCTTTTAAATTCATACCCCAGTTATTAAACTGCGGGAATACTTTTCTGCATTCACATTTTACATGCATCAGGCGCCCACCTGGATAACAAGGGAATACTTTTCTGCATTCGCATTTTTCATGCATCAGGTGCCCACCTGGATAACAAGGGAATACTTTCCTGCATTCGCATTTTTCATGCATCGGGAGCCCACCTGGATAACAAGGGGAATACTTTTATGCATTCGTATTTTTCATGCATCAGGCGCCCACCTGGATAACAAGGGAATACTTTTCTACATCTACATTTCATGCATGAGGCGCCCACCCGGATAACAAGGGAATACTTTTCTGCATTCGCATTTTTCATGCATCAGATGCTCACCTCGATAACAAGGGAATACTTTTATGTATTCGCATATTTCATGCATCAGGCGCCCACTTGGATAACAAGGGAATACATTTCTGCAATTTTAATTTCTGTTCAGGCGCCCTCCTCGATAACAAGGGAATACTTTTTTGCATCTTCATTTCATGCATCAGGCGTCTACCTGGATAACAAGGGAATACTTTTCTGCATTCACATTTTTCATGCATCAGGCGCCCACCTGGATAACAAGGGAATACTTTTCTGCATCAACATTTCATGCACCGGGCACCCACCTGGATAACAAGGGAATACTTTTCTGCATTCGCATTTTTCATGCATCAGGCACCCACCTGGATAACAAGGGAATACTTTTCTCCATTCTCATTTTTCATGCATCAGGCGTCTACCTGGATAACAAGGGAATACGTTTTTGTATTCACATTTTTCATGCATCAGGCGCCCACCTGGATAACAAGGGAATACTTTTCTGCATCAACATTTCATGCATCGGGCACCCACCTGGATAACAAGGGAATACTTTTCTGCATTCGCATTTTTCATGCATCAGGCGCCCACCTGGATAACAAGGGAATTCTTTTCTGCATTCACAGTTTTCATGCCTCAGGCGCCCACCTGGAAAACAAGGAAATACTTTTCTGCATCTGCATTTCATGCATCAGGCGCCCACCTGGATAACAAAGGAATACTTTTCTGCATCTGCATTTCATGCATCAGGCGCCCACCTGGATAACAAGGGAATACATTTCTACATTCGCATTTTTCATGCATCAGGCGCCCACCTGGATAACAAGGGAATACTTTACCTGTATCTGCATTTCATGCATCGGGCGCCCACATGGATAACAAGGGAATACTTTTCTGCATCTGCATTTTATGCATCAGGCGCCCACCTGGATAACAAGGGAATACATTTCTGCAGTTTTAATTTCTTTTCAGGTGCCCACCTGTATAACAAGGGAATATATTCCTACAATTTTAATTTCTGTTCAGGCGCCCACCTGTATAACAAGGGAATACATTCCTGTAATTTTAATTTCTGTAACTTTGGTTTGTGTTAGCTAACATGAGTAACACCGTAACATGAAAAGCCCATACTGGGGAAGAAGGAAAAAATTGTTGTTTTTTTTTGTTTTTAGCAGGTATCGGTTTGAAGGCAAGAAGTACCATCGAAAATCAAAAAAGAGGGGGAAGCAAGAAAAACAAAACCAACAAAAAAAGAAAGTCAGCATCAGAGAAAATCAAGGAAAAAGAGACAAAGAAGAGCAAGAGACAAGAAGTTAGATAGGAACAATTGTAATACGTAGAATCATAGCTTAGAATAGCTTCTTCATTTTACATTTTATCCCCCGGTGTAATAAGGAGTAGGTCACCAAAGTCTCAACAGTGTCAATGCAACAGTAAGTCCGGCCGTTTTTAACTGCCAGACCTTCCCGAACTACACTGACCTGATTCCTGTTTAGCCCAGGATATGTAGGCAACCTCCGAAGCAGGGTGCGGTCAAAAGGTTTTCAAAAATGCTTTCACGGAATATGCCAATGTGCAAAAATCTCTCATTACTGCTCACTTGTTTTTGCACGTTCGTGTTCCCGAGCAAAGAGGGGCAACTGTGAGCACGTGATTTTTGCACTAAGCAAATAAATTCCAAAATTAAAATAAATTAGATTTTTGAGTGAAATTGCATGATTTGTTAGATACTGGATACATTTTGTGTGTTTGAATAAGATAAAAATTAGAAAATCAAAAAATATAAGAAATACCTGCATTTTTTAATTAATTAGTTTTAAAAGAAAAGAAAATCAAAAAAATATAGCTTTAATAGCGGAAAATATAAAAAAATAGTAGAAAATTGTCAAAAACTGCCAAAAATTAGTGAGAATAGGAAACTAAGTATGTTAAATAGTAGAATAAATAAAATACAAAAATACAAAAAAGAATTGGTTTAAAATAATGAAAATACAAAAATATATACAATGTATAATAAATTTGGGCCAAATACAGTCCAAATGGTTGGCCCAATGCGTTTGCCCAAAAGAGTTAGCCCGTTTGATCCAAAGCCATTGAATCTCAGCCGTCTATTTGACAGATCCAACGGCTGAGAGAATTAAGTGATTATTAATTAGTTATTAATTTCGGAGATCAAATCCCAGCCGTCAAAACCTTAAGATCTAACAGACATGGATTTGTCTCCCATTTAAGTAAACGACATCGTTTGATCAGGCCAAGCCCTAACCGTTGATCATCGGAGATCCATCGGCCAGGATCACCTTGAAGGCTGCGAGTATATAAGGCTTTGGTCTCACTAGACACCATCCATTATACAACTCCTCGAACCCTAGCCGCCCTAACCCTTCGTCTTCTTCTTTTTCTCATCATCTACGCCGGCCATGGAGGCCACCACCTTTCATGGTTGTCTCCGGCCACTCCCTTCACCACCCTTCTCATCTTCTTCTTCTCCTCCACAAACCATAACCAAAACCCTTTAAAACAAACCATGAAACCCTTGTTCTTGAAACTCTGGTCATCGAAGTTCATCTCCGGTGACCTCAAACTATGAGAACAACCTCCAGCTTAACACCAAAGAAATCCCTCACCCAGATCTATCACCCCATATTAGCCACCAACCTCGAATCTTACACTAACGGTTCGAATATTCAAAAAAGAGTAGTCGGAACCCTAATTCCGGCCGACTCAAACAAACCTCTAACCAAGATCTCATCTTTCCCTCCTCTGAACACCCTTTGCTACCCCAAAAACCCTAAAAGACTTCGTCTTGAAGTCTAACAAGAAAACCAGAAAAAAAAATAAATAAAGAAATAAAGAAAAGAGAAAGGAAATCTAAAACAAAAAGAAAAGATGACAAGGGGGAGAATAGGAAGCTCAGGGGACCGCCCCTGCTAAGCTAAGTCCCCTTTTCTTTGTTTTGTTTGCTTACTTCACTGTTCTCTTTTATGTTTTTTGTTATATCCTGTTAGTCTGGATTTTCTTTTGTTTTAATCTTTGTTTGTTTCTCTGATTTAAAGATCTGTTCTTGATATCACCGTTCTTCTTCATCTTCTGTTTATATTAGGGTTTCTTATTTACTGGTTTTCAATATCTCTGCTGTTCTTCCTATTTGTTAACTTACATGTTAGTTTTTGGTTTGCTCGTGGAAATTTAGTTTAGTTGTTGCAATTTTCTTCTTCATCTTTGGTGTGTTTTAATATCTCTTCTGTTTTTCTTGTCTATGTTAAACTGCATGTTTAGTTTTGGTTCTAGTTTAGCCGTTTGATTCTCATTCTTCTTCATCTCCTGTTGGTTCTAGGGATTTTTCTTTGATGTTGGTTTACAATATCTCTTATGTTCTTTTATCTGCTAAATGGCATGCTTAAGATTGGGATTTGATCTTTTGAAATCTGATTCCGTGATTCTGCCTCTCTTTTCTGTCATTTTGTATGATAGATCTAGGGATTTTTCTTCAATTATTTTTCTTGTCTTTCTTGTTCTTCATCTTCACCTTCTCTATCATCTGCATATGTTAGATAAAGGGTTAGTCTTTGGAAATTTTATATCTAGTGGTTCTGATTATCGTCATTATTTTACTTTGTTAGAGCTATGTTATGTCTCGGTAGACCATGTCTCAATTCTTTACTGCTTTGTTGGATTTGGTCCTTATGTGTCTATATTAAGGAATTTTAAGTGTGTTTTGGGTCATTCAGTGAGTCATTCAAACATAAAATGGTTGTAACTAAGCCTGCTTGATGCTTAATTGACACTTTGCTATTTGAAACTGAGTTTGTGAGTCTGATTGATTGAGATTCAACATTATCCAACATCTTCTGTGAGTTTTAATTAATTGATGAACAAGTTTGGTTTCATTTGGCTATGTGTGCAATTGTCTGTTGAAATGGCTAAGTTTGTAATGATTTTATGTTAGTATGAGCATTGTTAATGCCTATCAGGCTTAGGAGATTTGGTTATAGCTGCAGTAATACTAGGATTCACAAGTGGTTAATTCTGAAAACATATAGTAAGATAGGGTTAAAATTGAAAATCACAAAAATAGGCTATTAGATTAATAAATGACCAAGAGTGGTCAATTTTGCAATTGACCTACTCTGCTAGGTCTTTCACACACTGGCAACCCTTAAATTGGCTAGTTGTGTAATAACTGGTTAAGTCTGAAATTTAGACTTACCAAGGCCCTAATTAAGCCATGAGTCACAGGTGGCTAGACCTGCAAAGGTCTTAGCCAACCCTGTGTTCAGTAATGGGCTTCAATTGCAAAAGCCAAGTCTAAACTTGAGACTGGCCAAATCTTAAATAGTTCAAATAGAACAATAAAGCAGGCTAGTCCTGTAATTAACTTAAAAATGAAATAAAGTCTTTAAGTAATAAAAAATGAAGCAAAAATGGTTAAAATTGAAATTATTCCTTAAGTCAAAATTGGCCAGTCCTTAAATACTAATGCAAGGATTGGCCCTTAGTTAAATAAGGTTGAAAATGCTGAAAACCTGACCTGGGTAGGTCGGGTAATTCAGCTATGTCCTTAAGGGCAAAAGGGAACTTAAAATGGTAAAATGGTAGATTAAATAGAGCATATAGGGATATAGGAGACATTTGTGCTCCTGATTTCTGCAATTTTGCAGAGATTTAAGGGTATAATGGTCTCACTAAAAAGGGAAATCAGTAAAAATCAATAACAAGTAGGGACACTTTGGTAAAAGCTTCAAAATAGAATAAAAAAGAACCTTCCAGGACATGCTGGAAGGGATCTTGTAACTGAATTGGGGTGTAAAGTGTATATTTAGTAAGTTTTAAGGGGAGGGAAATGGGATTAATCCCTATTCTTTCCCCCCAAGAATTCTGCCAATCTATACCTATAAATACCCTTTTCTAAGACTGATTATAGGCTGGTTTTTTTAAATAGAAAAAATTCAGAGTGCAATACACTAGCAATAGCAAATAGTTTTTTTCTGCAATTTTCGAGTGAGAATTACTGCTTAAGTGTTTGTTTGTGGGGATTTCTGCTCGACTTATTCTGGGTTTCATATCTTCTATTTGTTGTGTTGTGTTGCTCGTTTGGAATCCAATCCTACACTGTTGCTCTTGCCTTGTTGAGTCTGTTGCTGTTGCTTGCTCCTATTTCCCTAGAACTCATCGATCTCCTCTTTGCTGAATCAGGTACACTCTATGTCTGCAGCAATGTAACACTGAAGTTCTGATGAAATGAAGCACAAGTTTAAACTTATCAATTCTTCTGTATTTTGTCTTATTTTAAATTAGTAGTCTAGTATAACTTAGATCTATAATTTGTATGGCATGTATAAGTAGAAAATGAAACAATAAAACAGTGTAATAGATAGAATGATAGTAGTAGTATAGTCGTAGATAGTACATCACCTGGGTATGTGACACTGAATGGGCTAAAGAATCAGTAATATAATTGTGTATATATCATTAAATCACTTAGCCTTAGATAATCAGGTTATCATTAGTAAGTAATTGAACTGTTTAAATCATGCTTCACATAGTTAAACTGTTTGCTCTTAATTTCCTAGTTAAATAACTTCAATATTAGTGTAAATCAGCTCTTAGAAAATAGAAGTGTAAAAGTAGTTGGTTTTCATATGCATCAAGTTGTTATGGTTAAGGTTAACATTGATCATCTTGTACAGTGATTTTTCTCTTCTGATAAATAAAAGTAATTTGATTTCATTCTTAATTTTGTATGTCTGTTTTACTATGAATTATGCATTTTTTCTTTTGTTATTGTCATCTCAATTCGGTTTGGGCCGAATAAGCAACGCAAGCCTGAACTATAGTATGAAGCGAAATGGGCTGTTAAACGAAAGCCTGAAGACAGTCTGGGTCGCTAAGACCCGGGCAGATCCAGTACCTTATTAAGCATGGGTGCAGAGGCCCAGGCCCAGTAAAGGCAATGACAGTGGCCTGGGTCCAAATTCTGAAATGATAGTGAATTATAAATAACTAAGGAAAAACCAGTATAGAAAATACAGTGAAACAATAGGTTTGAACTATAAAATTTAACCGGGATGAGCCTCACATGACACCAAATAGTGGGGCCCCCTTTTAATAATAAGGTGAAGTGTAAATAGATTCGGGAAAGCTAATAGTGAATTCCATAGCTTCTCCCAAAAGACATAAATGCCGCTAGACATTATTAGGCATGTTTAATATACTTTCCTTAAGTACGAGTGTGCACTTGGTGCGAATGAAATCCCAAATCTCGGCGAAGCCGAAATGTACTAAAGGTCACAGGCGTGCCGGTTGCGGTGTGACTCAAAGTACATTTTCGCAACGTCGTAATTCTTTAAAAATATTAAAAGCAAAAACACATACATATTGTTTAAAATTTACAACAGGTCAAATGAGATTGAGAACGACGGCTGAGCGACCGTGCTAAAACCACGGAATCCGGGAGTGCCTAACACCTTCTCCCGGGTTAATAGAGTTCCTTATCCAGGTTTCTGTTTCGCTGACTGTAATAACAAGAATCAAATTCCTCGGATTCGGGATTAACCGGTGACTTGGGACACCATTATCTTCCCAAGTGGCGACTCTGAAAAATTAAATAAAAATCCAGAACCGATTGTCCTTTTTGTGGAAAAACTCCATCCACTTTGTTGTTATATCCTTCTCGGGTATTTGAAGACTGAGGTATACCGTACGTATCTTTCCAAATGGATCGGTACCAAGCCCCCTTGGGGTAGTAAAAAGGGAGGTGTGACACCCATTTACTTTTGTACCCATCAAACTAATTACTTTTCCTACCTATTATATCTTTTATGGGTAATTGACTCTTTTTCTCATTTTCTTTTTTCTTATTTTTTGTTGTTTTTGCTCTTTTCCCTTTTTGTTATATTTTTTCAATCATATCATTTTTTATTTTCTTTTTTTACCATAATATGATTCAGTACTCAATTTGGCTCCTTTATGTTTATTTTATTTCTTTCCTTTTATTCATTTTTCTTTATTTCTTTGTTTCTTTTCTAATTTCACTTAACTCTTTTTTCCCCTAGATAATCTAATCACATTAATATTTTTGTTTTTTGGCTCTCTTTCTTTATTCTTCTCTAGTTTATACAACAAAAAATATAAGTAATATACTAAACATTTATTCATTATTTTTGTCATATAACTAATATAATATACCTTCTGTCTTTTATCTCATTTTTTATCTAAATAAATTATTAGAACTACTTATACATTATACATGTTTTCTCTTCTATTTTTTCATTGTATTTTCTCTTTTTGCTCCTTCGCTAATTTTTTTTTCTATATTTCCTATTTTTTCTCATAATTTAATTCTACATATCTTTTTGGCTCTTTTACTTTTGTTCTTTTTGCTCTCCTTTTTTTTATTATATCAAATAAAAAATAACCCATTTAGTACATATTTTTATTTTATTTATTTTTTCTTTTACTAGTTATCAGAAAATAACTCACTCGAGCATATGAATATAAATAATAATATGAGTAGCAGTTAAAGTATATTGTTGTAGCATACTATGATACTCACATGGTATATTATCGTGTACTAACAGGGTATCATAAAGGTCTAGTTCATTGCTTCGAGAAATGCACTCAATATTCTGCGATACCTATATATTATATACAACATATTGACATGATATAATTTGGCACTCCTTCCAAAATAACACTCAGCCTCACTGATACAAATCTAGTATATAGCATATGATAATGGGACTCATCGAGGACTGGTTCATTCCTTCAACGAAAAAAAGCACTCATCGGTACTTTATGATATCCGCATGGCATATATTATATACTGACAAGACATAGGTCTGGTTAATTCCTTCGAAAAAGAGGCCTGCCCTCTATGATACCAAGCTGATATACACATATACCATTCTGGTATATAATACAAAGTCATCTACTTCGCTGCCTCTAACATCATTTCAATCCAAACTTCATAATCTAATGCAAAATTTTCACCAAATAAGTTCAAAATTTAGCCACAACCTTCATTCAACATTTCAAACTAGCATAAAACCCTATTGAAACATTGAAAAATATTCCAATGAAAAAGATATCAACCTGGTAGATATATCGTATACTAATAGGGTATCATAGAGGACTGGTTCATTCCTTTAACAAAAATAAATACACGCCCGTCCTCTATGATACCCATATGGTATATATCATTAGTGACATGATATAAGTATGGTTCATTCCTTAAAAAAACATCTTATTCCTCAATGATACCGAATCGGTATACATGTCTACTATTTTGGTATATAGTATAAATTTATCTCTATCACAAGCTAAACTCAGTTTCAACCCAACTTTCTCAACTTTAGAACAAATAATCCACCGAATTTATTCAACTTTAGCCACAGCCTCCATTCAACATATAAAAGTAAATATTTTCGTTTAATAAAAATTTGAAAAAGGTATGAAAACTCATTAAAATTTTAAAAAGATTCCAAATAAAAAACGTAATAAATTTAAAAATGACCAAATTATAATAGTATACTATTACACTATACTTTTGTAACGACCCGACCGGTCGTTTTAGAAAATTACGCCCCAATCCCCAATTTAACTGTTCCCCTAAGTTCATTTCTGCTATTGTGGTTTGCCGGGAGAGTCGGTTCTGAAATTTGGAGCATTTTGGGACACTTAGTCCCTAAATGAGAGCTTTAAAGCTAGAAAATGGTCCGTAGCCAGAACAGTGTTAAGACGATCTCGGAACGGAAATCTGATGGTTCCATTAGCTATGTTAGGTGATTTCGGGGTTGGGAGCGCATTCGGAATGTATTTTGGAGGTCCGTAGCTCAATTAGGCTTGAAATGCCGAAGGTTGAAATTTTGGCGAATCCGAACGATAGGTGAGATTTTGATCCGGGGTTGGAATGGAATTCCGACAATTTCTGTAGCTTCGTTATGTGATTTTGGATATGTCCGCAAATTTTCAGGTCATTTGGACGTCGTTTGGTCGGGTTTTAGATCGTATGTGCAATTCGGAAGTTTTAAGAAATTTAGGCTTGAATTCGATATAAATTATGGGTTTTGATGTTGTTAGACGTATTTTTATGATTGGAATGAGTTCGTATCGTGTTTTGGAGTATGTTGGTGGTTTTTGTTGGGGTCCCGGGGGCCTCGGGATGAATTCGGACCATCAAACGGGCATTTGGAACTTTGAAAAATCTGCAGAAAATGCAGCAGCAGTGCAGCAGGGCATTGGTCATCGCGTTCGCGATGACTGGGCCGCGTTCGCGAAGGCCTGGGTTTGATGACCATCGCGTTCGCGATGCCAGGGACATGTTCGCTTATGAGGGAGCTGGAACGCATCGTGTTCGCGTGGAGTAATGTCGCGATCGCGTAAGAGGAAAAGGCAGGGCATCGCGTTCGCGTGGACCGGGACGCGTTCGCGTAGAGTAAAAGTCCGGAGACTGGGAAGATGACCTTCGCGGACGCGTGACTTCACGTCACGTTCACGATGAAGGACTGGAGCAAGGCATCGCGTTCGCGTGGGAGGCGTCGCGAACGCGATGAAGAAAATAGGCTGGCAGTGAGTTTAATTACAGAACAGAACCAGTCGCGGGTTTCATACCCCAAAATGCCATTTTTGAGTTCTAGAGAGAGAAACTCACGGGAATCGGGGATTCGTCGGAGGTAAGTTTTGTGGCTTAATTACATCATTTTAACATGAAATCCTTGGTTAAATTTCTGTAAATGGAAGATTAAAGGTGGGTTTGAGCCCTAGGCCTAAATGTTAGAAAATCTTTGATTTGAATGGGCAAACGGAGTCCGATTTCGATAAATTTTATATGCACGGACTCGTATTGAGATAAGGAACCCGAAAATATAATTTTCGTGATTTTTCGATAAGCGTACCGAAAGTCGGGTTTTGGCAACTTGTGGGTTTTGGTGTATTTTGAGTTATTTTGATTGGGTAATTCCCAATTGGCCTATTTTGATGTGATTCTATTGATTTTTATCAGATACTACACTTGTGGAGTCTGACATTCGCGGCAAGAGGGTTATTTCTTAGCGATTTTGTACCGGAAGTCAGGTAAGTGGCTTGTCTAACCTCGTATGGGGGACTTTCACCCCTAGGATATTATGTGATACTTTAAATGCCTTGTACGCGAGGTGACGGGCGTGTACATGCGCTGGTTGTTGAACACATACTTTACTTAATATTCTCGATGAGTGATATTCCTATTTTTAGCTGTTAAATTCGATATTCCTACCCGGTAGCAATTCGAAAAGCATGATTAGGTAGTATTTAACTGTCTAGTCGCCTAATTGTCTTACTTGAGTTTTTCTTGGAAATCGTTGGCGCTGTTTATCGGTGAAGTTATAGTTAAGCCTATTATATTTCTCTCTGTGTATTCCTTTACTTACTGTGTTTGTGGACTGCAGGTTCAATTTCCGGAGATCCCAGGGCTGTGGGTTCGATTCCGAGAGACCCGGAGTGATAATGATGTGGGCTGCGGGTTCGATTCCTGAAGACCCGAAGTTTATTGATAAGTTATTGGTAGGGACTACGGGTTCGATTCCCGAGATCCTGAGTTATTGGTAGGGACTACGGGTTCAATTCCCGAGATCCCGAGTTATTGGTAGGGACTACGGGTTCGATTCCCGAGATCCTGAGTTATTGGTAGGGACTACGGGTTCGATTCCCGAGATCCTGAGTTATTGGTAGGGACTGCGGGTTTGATTCCCGGAGATCCTGAGTTATTGAGATATTATTGAGACATGGGCTGCGGGTTTGATTCCTGGAGACCCAGAGGTACTGAGAATGGGACTGTGGGTTCAATTCCCACAGGTCACGGACTTGTTTTATTGAGTTGGTTACTTGTTGTTAGCTTAATTGTAGACGGTTGCAGTAATCATCTTATTGTTGTTATTTCGGAAATTATTATCATTTAAACTGTTTATTTTTGTTATCATCATTATATTATTGTTTCTCAGTAGGGCCCTGACCTTCCTCGTCACTACTCCATCAAGGTTAGGCTTGGCACTTACTGAGTACCGCTGTGGTGTACTCATTCTACTCTTCTACACACTTTTGTTGTGCAGATCCAGGTACATCGGAGAAGGCTCGTGCTAGGTGATTTCCGCAGCTTTCTGGAGACCTCGAGGTATGATCTGCTACGTCTGCAGATCCGGAGGCTTTCCTTCTATTCTAATAGTACTAATTGACATTTTTCTTCATTTCGTTGTTAGATACTCTTTACACATAGAGCCACAGTTGTATTTCTCTTTTAGTCTGTGTTATCCGTGGGATTCCGGGTCTTGGTGGTGTTATATACAGTGTGTTCTTGACGGGTGTATGTGCCAAGCGGCACGGATTACACTTTATTTATATTATTCCGTTGTTATCTTATCTTTAACGTTCATAACTTGTATTTTTCGCAACGTGATAGGCTTACCTAGTCGTGGGGACTGGGTGCCATCACGCCATATTCACGATTGGTGAACTAGGGTCGTGACAAGTTGGTATCAGAGCTTTAGGTTCATAGGAGTCACGGGACACAGACCGGTTATTTAGAGTCTCGCTGATCGATACGGAGACGTCTGTATTTATCTACGAGGGGCTATGTAATTGTTTAAGAAACTCTTCATTTCTGTTGGATTCCTTGTCGTGCGACATTTTTGACATCAAAAATCTATACTACTGCTTTCTATTCTCTCACAGATGGTGAGGACACGATCTACTCGCGATGATCAGGTACCCGCGCCCCCTGTTGACGCCGTCAGAGGCCGGGGCCGAGGTAGAGGACGAGGACGCGCCCGAGGTGCAGCCACAGCACCCGCGCGCGCTGCCGCTGAGGTGCCACAGGTAGGCCAGGTTGGAGCACAGGCACCTGGTACACCGACTACAACTGCTACTACTCCAGCACTACAGGAGACCCTGGCCCAGTTCATGAGTATGTATACCACTTTAGCTCAGGCAGGACTGCTTCCTCTCGTCGCAGCTACATCTCAGGCCGGGGGAGGGGCCCAAACTCCCGCAGCCGTTACACCGAAGCAACGTGTGCCAGTGGGACATGTTCCAAATGTTTTGGTTATGCCTCCTGCCGCCCCAGCACAACCCGGAGGTGGACCAGCTGCCTCTGAGGACGAGCAGCGTAGATTGGAAAGGTTCAAGAAATATGACCCTTCAGTGTTTAGTGGTTTGGCTTCAGATGATGCATTGGATTTTCTAGAGGAGTGTCATCGTATTCTTTGTACTATGGGGATTGTGGAGACCAGCGGGGTTTCCTTCATTGCTTTTCAGTTTCGTGGGGCCGCTTATGATTGGTGGCGCACGTATGAGTTGGATAGTCCGGAGGAGTCCGCTTCGTTGACCTGGACGCAGTTTTCAAATCTGTTTTTGACGGAGTTTGTTCCCCAGAGCCTTAGGGATTCTTGGCGCTCGGAGTTTTGAGCGGTTGCGACAGGGCTCCATGTCAGTATCGGAGTATGCTATCAGTTTCACTCGTCTAGCCAGGCATGCACCCGCTTTGGTAGCCACGGTTCGGGAGAGAGTGCGGAGATTTATTGAGGGCCTTGTTCCGCCTATCCGATCCAACATGGCCAGAGAGCTTGAGACAGATATATCTTATCAGCAGGCAGTTAGCATTGCCAAGAGGATCGAGAGTATGCTCCCTAGAGAGCGGAGAGAGAGAGAGGCCAAGAGGTCCCGTGAGTCGGGCCATTTCTCTCGGTGCCCGCACTTCATCGGCCCGGTCGTTTTGGCGAGGGTTATTCTGGCCGACCAGCTCACTCAGCATTGCCCGCAGTCGGTAGCACTCCAGGTCTTCCAAGCACCTCGGAGCCTTATTATGCTCCCCGCTTCCAGGCACCTCCTGCGCGGGTCCTTCCAGGGGTCGACTAGTGGGGGTGAGGCTGGTCAGTCACAACCACCGTGTCCTCCCATAGCTTGTTTTGAGTGCGGGGATACTCGCCACCTGGTTAGGGAGTGCCCCAGTGCGCAGGAGAGGAGCCCCTCATCGCTCATCACAGCATCCGCGTGGTTCTCGGGCCAGCAGACTATCATTCCAGCCCCAGCCGCCACTCCACCTCGCCCAGCCGGCCAGGGGCGGGGGTCGTGGTTCCAGAGGCCGCCCTCGAGAGGGGGATAGGCCAGATTCTATGCTATTCCCCGATCGCGCTGCGGCTGTCGCATCCGATTCCGTTATCGCGGTATTATTCTGGTTAGTCACGGGGAGGCATCGGTTCTATTCGACCTTGGTTCCACTTTTTCATATGTGTCTTCTTACTTTGCTTCTCATCCGGGTGTGCCTCGGGATTCTTTGAGTGCCCCCATTTATGTTTCCACTCCGGTGGGTGATTCTTTGGCTATGGACCGTGTATATCGGTCATGTTTGGTTACCATTTGTGATTTTGAGACCAGAGCGGATCTATTGTTGCTCGGGATGGTCAATTTTGATATTATTCCGGGCATGGACTGGTTGTCGCCCCATTATTCTATTCTTGATTGTCACGCCAAGACCGTGACGCTGGCTATGCCAGGCATTCCACGTATTGAGTGGAGTGGTGCCCTAGATCACACCCCCAGCCGTGTTATTTCTTTTCTCAGAGCTCAGCGTATGGTTGAGAAGGGTGTGCCGCTTATCTAGCCTATGTGCGGGACGTCAGTATTGACACTCCCTCTATTGATTCTGTTCCTGTGGTACGTGACTTTCGCTGATGTATTTCCAGCGGATCTCCCGGGCATGCCGCCCGACAGAGATATTGATTTTGCTATTAACTTGTTGCCCGGTACTCAGCCCATTTCTATTCCACCGTACCGTATGGCTCCTCCTGAGTTGAAGGAGTTGAAGGATCAGCTACAGGAGTTATTGGGCAAGGGTTTTATTCGACCCAGTGTTTCGCCTTGGGGTGCTCCTGTATTGTTTGTGAAGAAAAATGACGGTTCTATGCGTATGTGTATTGACTATCGTCAGCTGAACAAGGTTACAATGAAGAACCGGTATCCTTTGCCCCATATTGATGATTTATTTGACCAGCTACAGGGCGCACAGGTGTTTTCTAAGATTGATTTGCGCTCTGGGTATCACCAGCTGAAGATTCGGAGCCAGATATCCCGAAGACTGCCTTTAGGACTCGGTATGGTCACTATGAGTTCCTCATGATGTCTTTTGGGCTGACTAATGCCCCAGCAGCCTTTATGCATTTGATGCACAGTGTGTTCAAGCCTTATCTGGACTCATCCGTGATTGTCTTCATTGATGATATTCTAGTATATTCCCGGAGTCGGGAAGAGCACGAGCAGCATTTGAGGATAGTGCTTCAGATTCTGAAGGAGAAGTAGCTTTATGCCAAGTTCTCTAAATGTGAATTTTGGTTGAGTTCAGTGGCATTTTTGGGCCACGTGGTGTCGAGTGATGGTATTCGAGTAGATCCAAGGAAGGTGGAGGCCGTGTAGAGTTGGCCCAGACCCTCCTCCGCTACTGAGATTCGCAGTTTCCTTGGTTTGGCGGGCTACTACCGTCGTTTCGTAGAGGGGTTCTCTTCGATTGCAGCACCTATGACTAGATTGACCCAAAAGGGTGCCCCTTTTCGGTGGACAGACGAGTGTGAGGCGAGCTTTCAGAAGCTCAAGACAGCTTTGACTTCGGCCCCTATATTGATGTTGCCTACAGGTTCGGGGTCCTATACTGTATATTGTGATGCCTCACGAGTTGGACTCGGTGCGGTATTGATGCAAGACGGTAGGGTGATTGCCTACGCGTCGAGACAGCTGAAGGTGCATGAGAAGAATTACCCTGTTCATGATCTGGAGCTAGCTGTCATTGTTCACGCCATGAAGATTTGGCGTCATTACTTGTATGGGGTTCCTTGTGAGATCTACACCGATCACCGGAGCTTGCAGCACTTGCTTAAGCAGAAGGACCTGAATATGCGTCAGAGGAGATGGTTGGAGCTACCGAAGGACTATGATATTACTATTCTCTATCATCCGGGCAAGGCTAATGTGGTTGCCGATGCCTAGAGTCGTCGGGCAGAGAGTTTGGGGAGTTTGGCGTATCTACCAGTTTCAGAAAAGCCTATGGCGATGGATGTTCAGGCTTTAGCCAGACAGTTTGTTAGACTGGATCTTTCGGAGCCCAGCCGGGTTCTCGCTTGTGTGATTTCTCGGTCTTCTCTATTTGACCGCATCAGGGAGAGTCAGTTCGACGACCCTCATTTGCTTGTCCTCCAGGATAGAGTTCGGTGTGGTGATGCTCGAGATGTTACCATCGGAGATGATGGAGTTATGAGGATGCAGGGGCGCATCTGTGTGCCCAATGTAGATGATCTTCGAGAGCCGATTCTAGCAGAGGCCCATAGCTCGCGGTATTCCATCTATCCGGGAGCCGCGAAGATGTATCAGGACTTGAAACAGCATTACTGGTGGAGGCGGACGAAGAGGGATATAGTTGATTATGTTTCTAGATGCCTCAACTGCCAGCAGGTGAAGTATGAGCATCAGCGTCCGGGTGGATTGATGCAACGGATCGAGATTCCCGAGTGGAAATGGGAGCGCATTACCATGGACTTTGTATCCGGACTTCCACGGACGGTTAGGAAGTTTGATTCCATTTGGGTCATTGTGGATCGGCTGACCAAGTCCGCCCATTTTATACCGGTGAGCACTACATATTCATCGGAGCGACTGGCGGAGATCTATATCAGGGAGGTATTTCGGCTGCATGGTATTCCAGTTTCCATCATTTCAGATAGAGGCACTCAGTTCACTTCACGGTTCTGGAGAGCCGTACAGCAGGAGTTAGGTACTCGGGTGGAGCTGAGCACAGCATTTCACCCCCAGACTGATGGGCAGTCCGAGCGCACTATTCGGATTTTGGAGGATATGCTCCGTGCGTGCGTGATTGAGTTTGGAGGTTCATGGGATCACTTCTTGCCACTGGCGGAGTTTGCTTATAACAACAGCTACCAATCTAGTATTCAGATGGCACCGTACGAGGCCCTATATGGTAGGAGGTGCAGGTCTCCCGTGGGTTGGTTCGAGCCGGGCGAGGCCAAGGTTGCTAGGTACTGATATGGTTCAGGAGGCTATGGACAAGGTCAAGGTGATTCAGGACAGACTTCGTGCAGCCCAGTCCAGACAGAAGAGTTATGCGGACAAGAAGGTTCGCGATGTGGCTTTTATGGTTGGTGAGCGGGTTCTGCTTCGAGTCTCGCCCATGAAGGGCGTTATGAGGTTTGGGAAGAAAGGGAAGCTGAGTCCCAGATTTATTGGCCCTTTTGAAATTTTGAGGCGTATTGGGGAGGTTGCCTATGAGTTAGCCTTACCTCCTAGTCTAGCCGGAGTTCACCCCGTATTTCATGTCTCCATGCTCCGGAGGTACCATGGTGACCCGTCGCATGTGTTGGATTTCACTTCTGTTCAGCTAGACAAGGATCTGTCTTATGTTGAGGAGCCAGTAGCCATTCTAGACAGGCAGGTCAGAAAGCTAAGGACAAAGAACATCGCTTCGGTAAAGGTTCAGTGGAGGGGCCAACCGGTCGAGGAGGCGACTTGGGAGACCGAGCAGGATATGCGCAGCCAGCACCCTCATCTTTTCACTACTCCAGGTATGTTTTCTATGCTCGTTCGAGGACGAACAAATCTTTTAAGTGTGGGAAGATGTAACGACCCGACCGGTCGTTTTTGAAAATTATGCCCCGATCCCCAATTTAACTGTTCCCCTAAGTTCATTTCTGCTATTGTGGTTTGCCGGGAGAGTCGGTTCTGAAATTTGGAGCATTTTGGGACACTTAGTCCCTAAATGAGAGCTTTAAAGCTAGAAAATGGTCCGTAGCCGGAACAGTGTTAAGACAATCTCGGAACGGAAATCTGATGGTTCCATTAGCTCCGTTAGGTGATTTCGGGGTTGGGAGCGCGTTCGGAATGTATTTTGGAGGTCCGTAGCTCAATTAGGCTTGAAATGCCGAAGGTTGAAATTTTGGCGAATCCGAACGATAGGTGAGATTTTGATCCGGGGGTCGAGATGGAATTCTGACAATTTCTGTAGCTTCATTATGTGATTTTGGATATGTCCGCAAATTTTCAGGTAATTTGGACATCGTTTGGTCGGGTTTTAGATCGTATGTGCAATTCGGAAGTTTTAAGAAATTTAGGCTTGAATTCGATATAAATTATGGGTTTTGATGTTGTTAGACATGTTTTTATGATTGGAATGAGTTCGTATCATGTTTTGGAGTATGTTGGTGGTTTTCGTTGGGGTCCCGGGGGCCTCGGGATGAATTCGGACCATCAAACGGGCATTTGGAACTTTGAAAAATCTGCAGAAAATGCAGCAGCAGTGCAGCAGGGCATTGGTCATCGCGTTCGCGATGACTGGGCCGCGTTCGCGAAGGCCTGGGTTTGATGACCATCGCGTTCGCGATGCCAGGGACGCGTTCGCGTATGAGGGAGCTGGAACGCATCGCGTTCGCATGGAGTAATGTCGCGATCGCGTAAGAGGAAAAGGCAGGGCATCGCGTTCGCGTGGATTGGGACGCGTTCGCGTAGAGTAAAAGTCTGGAGGCTGGGAAGATGACCTTCGCTGACACGTGACTTCACGTCGCATTCGCGATGAAGGACTGGAGCAAGGCATCGCGTTCGCGTGGGAGGCGTCGCGAACGCGATGAAGAAAATAGGCTGGTAGTGAGTTTAATTACAGAACAGAACCAGTCGCGGGTTTCATACCCCAAAACGCCATTTTTGAGTTCTAGAGAGAGAAACTCACGGGAATTGCTGGGAATTCATCGGGGATTCGTCGGAGGTAAGTTTTGTGGCTTAATTACATCATTTTAACATGAAACCCTTGGTTAAATTTTTTTAAATGGAAGATTTAAGGTGTGTTTGAGCCCTAGGCCTAAATGTTAGAAAATCTTTGATTTGAATGGGCAAACGGAGTCCGATTTCGATAAATTTTATATTCCCGGACTCGTATTGAGATAAGGAACCCGAAAATATAATTTTCGTGATTTTTCGATAAGCGTACCGAAAGTCGGGTTTTGGCAACTTGTGGGTTTTGGTGTATTTTGAGTTATTTTGATTGGGTAATGCCCAATTGGCCTATTTTGATGTGATTCTATTGATTTTTATCGGATACTACACTTGTGGAGTCCGACATTCGCGGCAAGAGGGTTATTTCTTAGCGGTTTTGTACCGGAATTGAGGTAAGTGGCTTGTCTAACCTCGTGTGGGGGACTTTCACCCCTAGGATATTATGTGATACTTTAAATGCCTTGTATGCGAGGTGACGGGCGTGTACATGCGCTGGTTGTTGAACACATACTTTACTTAAAATGTTCGATGAGTGATATTCCTGTTTTTAGCCGTTAAATTCGATATTCCTACCCGGTAGCAATTAGAAAAGCATGATTAGGTAGTATTTAACTGTCTAGTCGCCTAATTGTCTTACTTGAATTTTTCTTGGTAATCGCTGGCGTTGTTTATCGGTGAAGTTATAGTTAAGCCTATTATATTTCTCTCTGTGTATTCCTTTACTTGCTGTGTTTGTGGACAGCGGGTTCAATTCCCGGAGATCCCAGGGTTGTGGGTTCGATTCCCAGAGACCCGGAGTGATAATGATGTGGGTTGCGGGTTCGATCCCGGAGACCCGAAGTTTATTGATAAGTTATTGGTAGGGACTACGGGTTCGATTCCCGAGATCCCGAGTTATTGGTAGGGACTACGGGTTCGATTCCCGAGATCCCGAGTTATTGGTAGGGACTACGGGTTCAATTCCCGAGATCCCGAGTTATTGGTAGGGACTACGGGTTCGATTCCCGAGATCCTGAGTTATTGGTAGGGACTACGGGTTCGATTCCCGAAGATCCTGAGTTATTGAGATATTATTGAGACATGGGCTGCGGGTTTGATTCCCGGAGACCTAGGGGTGCTGTTAATGGGACTATGGGTTCAATTCCCACAGGTCCTGGACTTGTTTTATTGAGTTGGTTACTTGTTGTTAGCTTAATTGTAGACGGTTGTAGTAATCATTTCGTTGTTGTTATTTCGGAATTGTTGTCATTTAAACTACTTATTATTATTATCATCATTATATTATTGTTTCTCAGTAGGGCCCTGACCTTCCTCGTCACTACTCCATCGAGGTTAGGCTTGGCACTTACTAAGTACCGCCGTGGTGTACTCATGCTACTCTTCTGCACACTTTTGTTGTGCAGATCCAGGTACATCAGGACAGGCTCATACTAGGTGATTTCGCAGCTTTCAGGGAGACCTCGAGGTATGATCCGCTACGTCCGCGGATCCGGAGGCTTTCCTTCTATTATGATAGTATTAGTTGACATTTTCCTTTTTCGTTGTTAGATACTCTTTACACATAGAGCCACAATTGTATTTCTCTTTTAGTCTGTGTTATCCGTGGGATTCCGGGTCTTGGTGGTGTTATATACAGTGTGTTCTTGACGGGTGTATGTGCCAAGCGGCACGGATTACACTTTATTTATATTATTCCGCTGTTATCTTATCTTTAACGTTCATAACTTGTATTTTCCGCAACGTGTTAGGCTTACCTAGTCGTGGGGACTAGGTGCCATCACGCCATGTTCACGATTGGTGAACTAGGGTCGTGACAACTTTATTCTATAAGAGGATACTGTTGGAATAAATTGTATAAATTAAAAATTATATACTAATGCGATATACATATATACCATTTTGTTATACATTACAAATTCATCTTCTTTGCTAGTTCAACTTAAATTCAACCCAAATTTCATAACTCTACTGCACAATCTCTACCAAATTGGCTTAGGCTTTTGCCACAACTTCTGATTAATATGTCAAACAAACCTCAAGCAGAATCAGATCAAATAACTACAAAATAAACAAGCCCACTACATGAATTTCCACCTTCAAGGTCCTTCAATTATGTATTTGATATTTTCTAATAATAAATCTCTAAAAATATTCAATATGAACTTTCTAAAGATACTATAAATAAAATTTTAAAATATCTATTTTGAATCTAACAACTAATCTTAATGTTAAAATTTTAATTCAAAAGCTTCAAGCTCAACAATGACGGGTCTTTAAAAATTTATTCCCAAGCACCTCGAATTAGCTCCAAATAAAATCAAATTTCAGTATGATTAATAACTTGAGAAAGAATGTGGTTTTTAAGTAAATTTTCTCAAAATATTTTCATCATATATGTTTGGAAAATAGTGATTTCTCCATATTCTCTTGTGATGATCCGATCCGTTGTCGCATGAGTTACCGCCCGTTTCCCCCTTATTGTGATGCTTCATGTTTGTATATCGGTATTTGAGTTGATCAGGTGTAATTAAATTGGTTTTGGTCGAAAATAAGGCACACAGCCTCGTAGAAGAAAGCTTGTTTTAGAAAGGTCAAGCGGAAGTTGACTATATGGTTAGAAGGATCGGTTGTAAATTCTGATAAATTCAGATAGCTTCGGGGGATGATTTATGACTCGGGAGACCGATCAGAATTTGATTTGGAGGCCCGGTGTAGAAATAGGCTTGAATTAGCAAAATCAGAATTTTGGCGGAATCTGGTTGATAGGTGAGATTTTGATCCGGGAGTCGGAAAGGAATTCCACAATTGTAGTAGCTTCGTTAGGTGATTTTGGATATGTTTGCAATTTTTTAGGTTATTCGAACATCGTTTGGTCGGGTTTTCGATTGAATGTTGGTTTCGTAAGTTATAGTTGAAACTTAGGCTTGAATCCGCCTAGATTTGATGATTTTTGTGTTTAAGGATGTGTTTTTATTATTAGAACAAGTTTGTATGGTGTTATTGGATGTGTTGGCATGTTTGGTTGAGGTTCCAGAGGCCTCGGGATGGTTTCAGATGGTTAATCGGGCATTTAGAGGTGTTGCATCGGGTCTGTCCAGAGACCTTCTGTTGTTTTCGTATCTACGGTGGGAGAACTGCTTAAGAGATCCCACAGATGCGGCTATGTGATCGCAGAAACGGCCCTTGTGGCCTGGGGGAAATTTCGCAAAAGCTGACCTGGTTCCGCAAGAGCAGTATCCGCAGAAACGGTGAAGGACCGCAGAAGCGGCCATCAAGATTTTTAGATAAACCACATAAGCAAGGAAGCGGAACCGCAGAAGCGGTTAAGAGAACCGCAAAAGCGAAAATGCCTGAGGGTTTAATGAAGTCATCGTATTCGAATTTCAGAAGTGTAAAATCATTTGGGGCTTTGAACAAGAGGTATTTTAGGTGATTTTGAAGAGGAATTCGTGGAGTATCATCAATTAAGGAATCTTAGACCTATATTATATTATTATATTGACAAATCATGGATTTAATCTATGCAATTGGAGGAATTAAGGTGTAAAAATGGAAAATTTTGCTTAAAGCTTAAGAAATGATAAAATGATAATTTGAGGGGTCAAATGGACTTCGATTTTGATAAATTTTATATGTATGGACTCATGGAAAGACGAGGATTTCAGAAATATAATTTTCATAATTTTTCGAGAAGCGGGCCCGGGGCTCGGGGTTTGCTAGTTTTGAGATTTCTCATAGATTTCGATTGTTTTCGATTGGGTGTTGTTCCATTAG
Source organism: Nicotiana noctiflora (assembly GCA_032618575.1). Lineage (NCBI taxonomy): Eukaryota > Viridiplantae > Streptophyta > Magnoliopsida > Solanales > Solanaceae > Nicotiana > Nicotiana noctiflora. The sequence goes on from JASVEL010003577.1 coordinate 41,077, forward strand.
CCTATTTTATATATTTGTACTGATTTTGGCTAGATTCAACGCGCGTGGAGGCCGGATTAAGGAGCTAAGGTGTCGCGGGCTAGAGTTTTTGCCGGATCGAGGTGGAAAATACCTGTAGATGATATCTTGAGGGTTTGTAGACCCCGGACTTACATGTCATAGTGCTGTATTGAGGTAATGTGCACGCCGGATAACGGGTGTGGGGTAGAGCACCATTGGGGATTGTGATTTGATCCATCCCGCTTAATAAATAATACTACCTAATTGCTTGAAATTGAATTGACACACTAATAAAGATATTAGTTATCATGAACTGGACTGGTTATCATGTTTTGGGCTTCGTGCCAAATATTTGAGTCCTTCAGGGATTGGTATCACTATCTTGGCAATACTGTGCATATTTTCATCTTAGTCTAAGGTTTTAAAATGATATTTTGCTACTCAGCATTTTTATAAGGTTTGAAAACTTAAATGAGGCTTTGATGACATTTTAAGATATGAGTTGTTATGATATTGCTGCCCAAGGGGCTTATATGCATTCATGACTATGCATGGATTGGGTTGCATGCCGCAGCAGGAGTGATATTGATATTGTGCTTGGGCTGTAAGAGCCCCTCTGGAGTCTGAACCCCCACAGTGAGCATGGGCGCCTTTGCATGGATCGGGTTGTACGCCACAGCGTCATATGCATTGCATTGCATACATACATTGGCTTTACTTGTACTATGTGGAATGACATTTAGCACTCATACATTACTGGCATACATGTGTTATATGCCTTATTGACCAGATACCATGGTGGAAATTGTTAAGGTGTGATGAGCCCAAGGGGCTGATTTGAGTGCAGACTTGCACTATTTGAAGTTGTACCCAGGTATTGATCTATTAATAATGAAAGGAAGAGTGATTAAAAGAGATTTCTAAATAATCTACTCATATATGTTAAAAAGGAATACCCTGAAAGCGTGCTTCAGTTTAAAAGACAAAATTTTGTCTGATTATAGCATGAGATAGTGCTTTGTGTGGTTTTCTTTTTCTCAGCATTATTTACTTTTATTACCGCTGAGTTGGAAGTACTCACTCGACTCACTGCACCATGTGTGCAGATTCAGGTAGTTGGAGGCTTAAATGAGCTTGGTGTTGGTGTAGACCCAGTAGGGATCGTCGAGATAGCTGCATGACATCCGCAGGACCCGACATTTCCCGTTGTTACTATATTATTACTTGTTCTATTCCGAATACTCTTAGACTTTTAGAGTATGTACAATATTGACTTATATTCTGATAGAGGCTCTTGGCTCGTCACCCTAGATCTTCGGGAAGTTACGTTGTTTTTTTAGGAGATTTCGGGATATTCTTAATACTATCAGTTTGATATTGGTTTCCTTCACTATTGATGACTTAAAATAAATGATTTTGTGTTCTAAGCTCGGATGATAGTGTATTTGGTCGGTCTGGCCTAGCAATGTGCTGTGCGCCATCACGACCAGGTTTTGGGGCCGTGACAAGTTGGTATCAGAGCCTAGGTTTACTAGGCCTCAAGAGTCTTGAGCCGGTTAGTAATGTCTCATGGATCGGTACAGAGACGTCTGTATATATCCTCGGGAGGCTGCAGACCTTTTAGGAAACACTTCACATTCTTGGAATTCTGTGCGTACTTGATTCAGCTTGAGATATAATTCTTGAAATTCCTTCCTCACATGGTATGCGCACTCGAGCGCCTAGTAATAGATTTGCCTTGATGGCTTGTGACTCCTCGATCGAGGGGAAATATTATCTCCATATGTCCATATTGGGCCAATCGGGAGTACTTGAGGCCGGATCTTTGTCTATAGCTTGAGCACCAAGGTGTTGATTTTGTGAGCTATTATGATGAAATTTATATGATTGGTATTGTCCCTAATTATGGAAATGGCAGCTTGATAATGGGTGAGCTGTAAGGTGTTTGATTCTTATTGTGATCTGTTATGTGGCCCTTAGCTATGGGCGTGGTGAATATGTTCATGTCTCTTAGTGGAAACGTAAAGTGCATTGCGTGTGGTAGTATAGGTTTAGACTTAGGACGACCGAATTGGATGTTCTATGTGTATTGTGGTGAAAGGTATTTGATATATGTTATGATTCGAGCAGGTGTAGTGCATGATCATGTACCAATTTTGATAATATAATTTGTGTAGTATTGAGATTAATGTTGGTTATATACATTGTGATGTCTTGTCGAGTTGCGGATGTATTGTTAGGATGGTATTGCGGATTCTCTGGCAGGTGGATAAGCCAAATTACAAAGGAAACTCTGTCGAAATTTTAAAAAAAAAATGGGACTTAGAAAAGATTTTATCACCTAAAGAGTGGGCTTAACTATTGTGTGTGAATGAACGCAATAATTGCAGAGGAGTTAAGATTTCTGAAGATTCGAGTCTCCGCCAAAGCTTGTAAATGACTTGAGTTTAATCGCACAATAACATTATGGCATCATTTGAGGAAGAATATCATGAGTGGTTAAAAGTACTTTGATATATGGCTTCGAGCCAAGTTGGGGAGGTTGTTATTGATTAACAGATTGCACTGTTGTGTGCTATATTGGTTCTATCTCTAAGTATGTTGGGAGATTTGGATAAAGGTTATATGGTGCTTATTAGATGTAAAAAAATACTAGGGTGTTTTGAACTAATGTTGATAAAGAATGCTCGGTGTATAGAAAATAAAGATAGCTATTTGTATCTGTATGTAATCATGTTCTGTGGTGTCAGAGTTCTAGCAAGGCACGGGTGGTTCTGTTCAATAAGACAATTGAATTACAGCTGAATAAAGGTGAATGACGCCCGAGAATGGTTTTGCGGTGTTCAATATTTTGCTTTAATAGTCAGATGCCTTAGGATTACATACGTGGCTAAAGACTGTGGTTTCGTTAGAAGAGATCAAGACTTGTGGTATGTTATGTTAATTATGGGATTCTATATACCCGTAATGTAAAGTAATGATAATGAATTCAGAGTCGTAAGAAGTTCTTCAAGATAAAGTATTGTAGAATGTGGCACTTCTAAGAAACATCTGAGAGAGTATTCAATGGCCTATGGGTCTTTAGACCGTGTGGTCTTATGTACGAGTCTCGTGTGGTAACCTGAGTTGAGGTATTGTGGTGCTACAGTAAAGGCTAATATTAAATTAAAGATGAATCAAAAAGGAAATTGGGTAAATGGAACAGCTTGATAATAAATTGAAACGGTATGATAAGGATACGATTAATTGCTGGTATGTGTTCGAAGTAATGTGTCTTGCCGGTATTGTGCAACAAAGCTCTTGAGTGCTGGCAGTTGCGTAGCTCGATGTGGGTATAAGGACTCAGTCCTGGTAGTTTAGTTTATGCAATGGAATTGGGAGAAAGTGTTCATGATGTGTTTTACCGTGGTCCGAACGTGAGTATATTTTCTGTTGGTATGTGAAGCTTGGAATGTGTAATGATTTTTCTGCTATATGGGATTATGAAAGTCCTTGACTAGTTGAGTGGGTCGATGTTTGCAGCGTAGGATAGGAATAGAAGTTTCCATGTTATCTTAATGTGGTATAGTATATGTTATATGTTATGGAAAGTTGATAATGGCATGTCCAAGGTTTTGAGATCAATTCATAATATATGGGAAGTCATTAAAATTCTCGAGCAACGCGGGTAGCTGCAGATAATTTGAGAATCAATCTTTCTGGTGATTAAGGAAAATGGTACTGATATTCTAGTGATTTGATGGGGTATATGTTCAAAAGGGCAAGGTAATGTAATTGATAATATCCGGTGGTATTGCGGTATTCTTTTGTTGGATCGACTGTAATGATTGAGTTGTTGATGGCATGGGGAAATTTCTGAATGACTTTCGTGGTATGAATGGATGGTTGATGTGTGTTATGTATTCGTACGATGGAGTGTGGAATCAGGCATAATGATTCATGTGTTATATATGTGTTGGAGACTAGAAGTTCTTGTGATCCGCCTATGGAGTGGTGGTATATCGTGTGTATCGGCACCATTTAGCGGATATTGGAAATTGGAAGCCCTAGTGGATTTTTTTTCTTTGCTTGATATGTTAAATTTGGGTTATGATAATAGATTGCAGACTGGTTGTTCCAATGTCAGGTTGCCTAGACTAATGTGTTATGGACTATGTCGGAAAATGCCTCAGATTGCGTAGCAGAGTGCATCAGATTATGTTCTGGCAGGTTAGTTGTACCCCTAGGGCCAGCGGACGGCTGGCAGGTATTTCTTTGTTAGTTAGGCCTTCGTGACAGATGTCTGTGCAGAGGTTTCTACCACTGATTCAGTTCCGTTTTTTCGGATGTGTTTCATGTGGCCGAGTATAGGACTATATAAGTTATTGTAACGAGAAAACTTGACTCGATGTGTATTTCCTTTTGTGAGGTATATATATGTGTGGATCGGGTGGCACGCCGCCACGTGTATGGTAATTGGAGCGGGTGGCACGCCTCCACGGGTATGTTATCTGGATTGGGTTGCACGCCACAACAGTGTGATGTGAAAATAGACTTAGTTATATGTTACCTTGTATGCATTACTTCCTGGCTTTTGAGGAAAAGTCAGTATTGGGTATTGCTAGGCGAATAGCGCATCGGTGGTGTCCTTTAAGTATTTGATGGTGTATATTAATTGTATCACCGTGGGTGTGATTGATTACTTGAGTTCAGACCTAAATCTGTGTGTGGCTGACCGTTTGGAGCATGCTAACTTTAGGTGCTTCATGAGTAATAGTGTTTGGATAGAATTAGGAGTTATGGCAAGGCCACGTGATGTTATGACCTTTCGAAGGGCATTTAGTTACCCTATTTCTATGTTGTGAGATGAGATCTCAGTTCGTTGTTGTGATGGCACGGAGGAATTGGAATTTTAGCTCTTATGTTTGAGTCATTTGTCATGATTTGAGTGTGTTCACATTGTTTCTTATTTGAGCCTGTGTTGTGCTCATCGTGGCTTAGGCCGGTGTTGAGGTGTCATATCGCCAGTGTGGTGTGATAATCGAAGTGATCGTTGGAGTCATTATTGAGTGTGAGCATATGTGATTTCAGCTGGTTAGACAGGAATATTGAGGTGTGGCTCTAAAATCTATTGTGGTATCAGTCAAAAAGGGAAATGGATTCAGGAATGGTTGACCTGAGAGATGGGTTCAGTATATCACGTGTTTCGGTTGCCGTGGGTAGTATATGAAGGTGTTGGAATAAAATTTAGCTAAAGAAAAAGGCTTTTCTGTGGTATTTGGTTATTGCAAACAATTGCTGTGGATAGATGACATCGTCTTGAGTGTTTGGATTGTGTAGAATATCATATCATTGTGTAGATGGGTTATTACAGTTGGTTCGGGTTTATTATGAGTTTAGACGTGGGATCACCTCGAGTATATGCTTGGTAAGTTCATTCAGCTATTGGGTTGCTTCTAGTACGACTCTGGGTCCGCTAGGACGATCGTTGGTTTAAGTTGGGGAGAATGTGATGACCCGACCCATTGTTGTGTGAGTTACCACCACGTTTCCCCCTTATTATGATACTTCATGTTTGTATATCGGTATTTGAGTTGATCGGGTGTAATTGGATTGGTTTTGGTTGAAAATAAGGCACAAAGCCTCGTAGAAGGAAGCTTGATTTAGAAAAGTCCACTGATTCACGTCCAAGCAACGGTCGTAGTCAATATAACTTTGTCTAATATGTCCAAGATCGATCCCATAGAGAATTAACCTATCAATCACAACTTTCACAACCCAAGAGTACTTCCGAATCAAGTTCCCAAAATTTAGAATATCTTTGTATATGATTTTCGAACTACTACTTGCAAGAATTAAGATTGCTTAAAAGAAAGAATTGAATGTTGAATAAAAATAATATGGAGAAGGACTAAGGTATTGATTTCCCCTATTGATGGAATCCCTTATCGTTATGCTCTTACAAATTGTTAATATATTCTATCAATCATGAACGATATGTGTATCGTAACCCTCTCCCGAGCAATTACAATAATTTACTAGTGCACTCTCCCGAGCTACCCTAGCTAGCTTTAATTTGAATAGTTCACTTAAGATTGCACCCAAGTCTTCGTTATTCCTAACCCCGTCTTTACGCCAAAAGTTATAGATTCCTCCAATAACCTAGGTGTGATGTTGTTCAACAATATACCTAAATATGCACTATTTTCCAAGTTATGCACACTAAATAGGCATCGCTAATTGGAAGCTCTACCAATTAACTACAATAAGAATGAAGTTGAACAAATAGAAATCTAAGTCACAATTTGTAATCACATAAACGATAAGTTCATCACTCAATAGGTTCCATCAAAACCTTAGAATAGAATTTAGCTACTCATGCTTGAAGAAACAAGAATAATAATTGAAATCATAAAGAAATAATTGATATAAAATAAAAGAAGGAGTTTGAGAGGATTCTCTCTTACTAAATATCTTGCAAAAGTAATGAATTACAGACAACATGCCTCTATGGGGCAAACTAGGAGTTTATATAGAGGTTTTAGGGCTTTAAAACTAAATTCGAGTCTAATTGGGATTGTTGCGAGCCTTCCGCGGTTCGTTCGCGGCCGCGAGCAGACTGCGAACAGTCAAACTTCAGAGGGCTTCTTTTTTCGCGGTTCATCCGCAACCGCGGATGAACCGCGGATGAACAGTGCTGCATATTTTTTGACTGCTTCTTCCAGCTCTTTTCACCTTAGCTCTTTTCTTGGCCTTTTCATCCACATATGACTTCAAAATACTCTTCTTAGCATCCATTGCATCACATGTACCTATAACACACAAACAAACACTAATCAAAGCATTTTGTCCTCATAATCAACATAAATACCATAACAAAGTGTGATTATTTAGGGTATAATTATAGTCAAATTCACCTATTATCAATACCCCACACTTAAACCTTTGCTCGTCCTCGAGCAATCTTTAATCACACTTTAGGCCAATTAACAAAAATTTGTCTCCCCCAAAATATGTCACAAAAGCTATTATACATGAACAACCTAAGATATGCATAATCTTTACTTAACCGTAAATTCTCATGCCCGCACATTATTACTTACTCTACTTATTACCAACAACTTGCAAATTTACCTTCTTCCTCTTGAATTACATGCCCTCACAAAAGTTATTGAGAGAAGTTCCCACACATTAACAATTCAAATACATGGAACTTATAGATATCGGAAAAATTCACTCACTCTCAACAAAGAACATTTATATGAATACAAACACACCATAGGCTTGCCCCTAGTGTAATACTCCACTAATCGAGTTATCCAATCATAGATCAAGAGGTCTTTAAGGGTTGTAATGTAGGCTATGGGACGGGTAGGATACTTTTGGTTATAGTGACTAGCCTCCCTAAGCACTTTTCTTTTCCTTTTTACAACTTCCCTTTTAGTTTTCTTCCTTATGTCTCCCTAAATATTCCTTCACCGTTATTTACTTTTAATCCCCACTTTTCTTTTGTTGGTGTAACTGGCCTTTCTAATTTTCATATATACATTGATATAGCTCTTTTTCTCATTTTTTTTCTCATTGCTTTGCAACACATTTACTTTATTTTGGCCAGTTCACTATTTTCTACCATCCATTCTTGATTTTTCCTTTTTCAATTTCCCTTCACCCCACACTTAGACTTTTGCATATTCATTACAATACAAGTGCTTCTAGGAGGTAAAGTAGAACAAAATAATTTGATGAACATTCAAGGGTTATCAAAGAATAGGCTTTAGGCTCAAAGGGGTTAACTAAGATATAATGTACGGGTGAATTCATGTCTATTGATATATAGGGTTACACAAAGAAATGCCTCTATCCTTTCTACAACCGAACAACTTCTATTTCACTTTGCAAACACACAGGGCAAGTTCTAGGCATCATGTACAACATACAATGTAAGTAAAAACCTCACACACACATGGCATGCAACTCATTTGGAATCCAGTTTATCTACAAAGTCCTATCGATGTTCAAGCAAGAATTATTGTGCAATTTAAGGCATATTGAGATTCTACAATCAAGCTTAGAAGATACATTCTCAAGTTCAATTTACGCTTTTGCTAATGTGCATATTCGGGGTTACATGTTGCCCTTTTACCTCTAATCCTAAAAAAAGAAAAATCTACCTAACCCGGTTCAATAAAAACCCTTGGAAAAGAACCGCGGTCAAAAGAAAAACCAAGGGGGAGATGATACACTACCTAGAAAAGAAAAATAAAAGAAAGAAAAATTCCTACGTGCACTACTTCCCTCAAGAGTACTTTTCCTAAATAGTCCGTCATCAGGAAGAGTCCTCTACTCATATATTTGGATTTTTAAAATTTTATGATTTTTTTGTATTTTTATTATTTTATATTACTTAATACACTAATATATACATTATGTACAAGATAAGTTACCCACCCCACACTTAAAAATATGTCATGTCCCCATGGCATAAATAAAAATTAAAGCACAAGAGGGGCAAGAAAACTTACCTGTGACTCACTCGGAGTCGGAGACGGTGGATGGGTCGACGTGGCATGCTCTCCCAAGTGCTCTGAACCATGCCATAAACCTGTTTTCCGACCGGGCTTGCCTAGTGGACATGGCATCTAGCCGTGTGTGTAAGCCATCTACGGAGGTGCGCAGAGCAGCAACCTCCTCCTCAATTGACCTTAACATAAGTCGTGTGGACTCGGATCTAGACATGCTTGCTCCACGAGGAGAAGACCTGGAAGGTCCGGCTGAATCCGTGGAGTGCCTGGCCCGGGCAACCGGTACAGGATCGTCCTCCTCATCTAAGTCAATAGGGGTTGTGTCTCGTCCAACCCGGATAGTAGCAGCTCTAAATGGAGCTTTCGGTAGTAGCTCACCGTCAGCATCAGTAACTGGGGTGTGATTGAGGAGACACAACGTAGTGACAAGAGATGGGTAATAAAAACCCTTGGCAGTGAGGGATCCCCTCAATACCATCTCGTAACTAATAACTCGGGCAATATTAACATCCCGATGTGTTACAAAACACCAAGTCAAAACAGCCCTATTAAAGTTAACATCCGTGGTGTTACTTGAGGGCAAAATACGGTTGCAAATTATGGAGAACCAACATTTGGCAGTGTGTGTAAAACAGTTAGAGTGCAGAGTTTGATTTCTAATCCATACCGGGATGCCATCTACACATAAGGCCTCTATTAGCATGTCCCATGTGACACCAGGCCTATCATGGTAGTAATCAACATCACTAGTGTGCAATGGCAGGCGAAGTACCCGCCGAATAGTAGGAATATGAGCATTGACCCGCTTACCTCTGATGAAAACTGCTCTGACCGTGGCATAAGGGGCATTGGCGTAGAATTCTCGGACAAACATCTTGTTAACCATAGGAGGTGAGTCAAAGAGGAACTCCATCTCGCGCCTCCGAATCTCGTCATAAATTTCTGGCTTCTCCGAGCGGATAGCTATCCTGTCAACTTCTACCTCTTGGAGCCACTTCTTGTTTGCTTTAATGTGAAATGCATTCTCGGCTCCTTCATCAGCAAACCTAGACTCGTCATAAGTCGGTTGCCTGGATGAGCTAGCACCATCTCGGGCTCTCTTTGGGGCCATGATCATGCACAATTAAGATAGCCAAAAATTTTGTAAACCGTTAGTCATTGGAAGGCTACTCAGACTTCGCCATCCTTAAGAACTCACAATTGGCCATTCTTTTTGTGCAATTCCCTCATACTCCTATATTTAGATTCTTTATCTAACTATTTTACACATGCCTATTTGAGCACCCCACACTTAGTTCTTTGAACACTTCTAATATTACCCAATTGACTTAGTCCATCCCCAATAAAATACACCATTATCAATTCATGAGTTGGGCATTATTTTTCCTAAAACTACATTTATACATTATGAACAAGTATAATTTGCCCAACTTAGCTTACTAATCAACATACATGGTGTTCATACTATATTAGGTTTCCAAATCATAAAATTAGCATCAACAACACAATTGAAAACCCACAAACCAATTCTTTACCAAACTTCAACTATATGACAAGGTTCCTTAGTAATAATTCATGCAAACATGTATTGTGCAAAAAAGAAACCAAGTCATATTGAAGAGATATCTTAAACTAACAATATCTAATTACTTCAACAAACTAAATAATCAAGAACTAAGAATAAAAACAACATAAAAGAGAAGAGAAGTAGAGAAACTTACAAGTAATACAATGAAGAAGTAATGGAATAAGAATGGGGTGAATTGGAGAAGAGGGTTTTGGGATTTTTTTAGAGAGAAGGGGGAGAGGATTTTGAGTTAGAGAGAGAGAGAGAAATTGGGAGAAGGGAGGCGGCTGAGTGTTTGTGAGGGAGAGGGGGAGGGATTTTAGGGTTTTAAAGAAGGGAGGGAAAAGAAAAAAATAAAAAAAAACTATTCTTTTTCGCCGACCGCGGAACTGACTGCGACTGTGCGCGGATCGTTCGCGGCCGCGAATGGACCGCGAATAGTCGAGATTCAGAGAGGTCATTTTTTCGCGGTTGGTTCGCGGCCGCGAATGGACCGCGAACAGAGAAAGTTCAGAGAGAGCATTTTCCCGCGGTTCATCCGCGGTCGTGGATGGACCGCGGACGGTGCTCCTCTCTGAAAAAAATTTCTCGACTGTTCAGCAAAAATTTATGTTTTTCTTATTTTACTTTGTTTTTTACTACTAAGATAATAATTACTTACAACATGTTCGTGGGCTTCTTCCCACGTAGCGCCTGATTTAACGTCGCTGCACGACTCAACTTAGTGTATTTTACGGCTCGCTAGACCTTTGAGGCTCATCCAACCACAATTCTACCTTGTCCTCCATGTCATCCAGGCATATGTATTGTTTCAACCGCTGTCCGTTTACCTTGAATGTACGTGATCCATCCATAGCTTGAATTTCGACAGCTCCTGACTCAAATGCCTCAATTATCTTGAAGGGTCCTGACCACCTTGATTTCGATTTACCTGGGAACAGTCATAATCTTGAATTGTATAGTAGTACTTTGTCCTCGTTTTTGAAGTTACGCTCAACGATATTTTGATCATGGATCCGCTTCATCCTCTCTTTATACAATCTTGTATTTTCAAATGCCAGATACTGAAATTCTTCTAACTCATGCAACCCAGTCAACCTTGCTTTACTTGCTTCATCCAAGTTGAGATTCAATTGTTTCAGTGCCCACCAAGCTTTATGCTTTAATTCAACCGGTAAGTGACAAGCTTTTCCGAACACCAATTTGTAAGGAGACATGCCAATGGGTGTTTTGAATGCTGTTCTATACGCCCATAGTGCGTCATCAAGCTTCCTGGACCAGTCGGTTCTTGTGGCGTTCACTGTTTTAGTGAGTACACTTTTTATCTCCCCGTTGGAGACCTCAACTTGTCCGCTAGTTTGCGGGTGATATGGAGTGGCCACACGGTGTTTAACATCATACTTGGCCAATAATTTCTCAAAAGCTCGGTTGCAAAAGTGTGTGCCCCCTGCACTAATGATAGCCCTTGGAGTCCCGAACCGGGTGAAAATATTCTTCTTCAAAAATCCCACTACCACCTTAGCATCATTGGTGGGTAATGCTGCAGCTTCCACCCATTTGGACACGTAGTCAATTGCAACAAGTATGTACTTATTGCCGTATGAGCTAATAAAGGGCCCCATGAAATCTATTCCCCAGACATCGAACACTTCCACTTGCTGGATTGGATTCATTGGCATCTCATGACGCCGGGAGATGTTCCGGGTGCGTTGACATTCGTTGCAACCTTTCACCCACAAGTGCGCATCCTTAAACACCGTCGGCTAATAGAAACCAGCCTCATGTATTTTGGCAGCTGTACGTATTTCTCCAAAATGACCGCCATATGTTGAAGCATGACATGCCTGCAAAACAGAAGATTGTTCTATCTCGGGGACGCATCTCCGGATCATGTTATCAAGACATATCCTAAACAAATATGGTTCATCCCAATAATAATACTAACTTTCATGAAAAAATCTTTTCCTCCTGGACCGATGAGAGGTCATGAGGAACAATGCCACTGGCTAGATAATTAGCATAGTCAGCATACCATGGTGTTTCCAGGAGAGTGGTGGTGAGCAACTGCTCATCTGGAAAGGTTTCCAAAATTTCCCCACTCTCTTTGACAAGTTCAGCTCCTTCAAGTCTTGACAAATGGTCAGCTACTTGATTTTCAGTACCTTTTCTATCTCTAATTTCGAGGTCGAACTCTTGGAGAAGCAAAACCCAACGAATTAGGCGTGGCTTAGAGTCCTTTTTATCAATTAAATATCTTAAAGCTGCATGGTCTGTGTATACGATTACCTTTGATCCTATGAGATAGGACCGGAATTTGTCGAATGCAAACACGACCGCCAGCATCTCCTTTTCCGTCACTCTATAGTTTAGCTATGCTCCACTCAGAGTTCTACTTGCATAGTATATTGGATGTATCAGCTTATCTTTCCTTTGGCCCAGCACCGCCCCCACTGCATAATCACTTGCATCACACATTAACTCAAAAGGTTGTTCCCAATCTGGGGCAATGATGATGGGTGCTGTGACCAGCCTCTTCTTTAGTTCCTCAAAAGCAATCCTGCATTCGTCAGAAAAAACAAAAGGGTGATCTTTTTCAAGTAACTTACAGAGAGGGTTTGATGTTTTGGAGAAGTCTTTAATGAACCTCCGGTAAAAACCGGCATGTCCAAGAAAGCTTCTTATGGCCTTGACGGATGTTGGTGGAGGCAACTTTGCAATGACATCAACTTTAGCACGGTCTACCTCAATGCCTTTGCTTGAAACCCGGTGCCCCAATACTATACCTTCTTGTACCATAAAATGGCACTTCTACCAGTTTAGCACTAAATTTGTTTCCATGCACCGTTTTAGCACTCTTGTCAGATTGGCAAGGCATTCATCGAATGAATTCCCTACCACCGAGAAATCATCCATGAACACCTCCATAATGTCTTCCACCATGTCGGTGAAAATAGCCATCATGCACCTTTGGAATGTGGCATATGCATTGCATAGTCCGAATGGCATCCTCCTGAAGGCGAAGACGCCGTAAGGGCATGTGAAGGAGGTCTTCTCTCTATCTTCGGGGGCTATTGAGATTTGATTGTACCCCGAGTATCCATCAAGAAAGCAAAAGTGGGACCTCCCTGCCAACCTGTCAAGCATTTGATCAATGAAGGGAAGTGGGAAGTGATCTTTGCGAGTGGCTAGATTCAACTTCCTGTAGTCCATGCATACTCTCCATCCGGTGATGGTTCTTGTTGAAATCAGTTCATTTTTGTCGTTTTTCACTACCGTCATGCCTCCTTTCTTTGGCACACATTGGACCGGACTAACCCAGCTGCTGTCTGAGATTGGGAAGATGATTCCCGCATCTAGCCACTTTATTACTTCCTTCTTCACCACTTCCTTCATGTTGGGGTTCAGCCTTCTTTGATGTTCCCTGGAAGGTTTGTGTCCATCTTCCAGGAGAATTTTATGCATACAATAGGCTGGGTTGATCCCCTTTATGTATGCCATGGTCCACCCGATGGCAGTCTTGCATTCCTTGAGTACCTGTATAAGCTTTTGGGCCTGCACATCTAACAAAACTAGATGAGATAATAACATGTAACATGGAGTAAGGACCTAGATACTCATACCTGAGATGTGACGGTAGTGGTTTAAGTTCAAGCTTCGGTGGCTCTTCTGTGGATGGCTTTGCTGGTGGGCTTTGTCTTTTCTCTAAGTGTAGAGGTTCGAATTCGAGCTCTCTCTGCCAGAATCCCTTGCCTTCCAGAGATAATACCCATTCGGCCAAACTTTCACCGTTTACCTCTTCCATGTTCATCAGGCATGCTTGAAGTGGATCTTCAATAGTCAATTCTGCATCGTCGGTCTCCATTATCACATCAACCGCATCAATAAGAGAGCAATTTGCGAACTCACTAGGACGCCTCATGGATTTTTGCACATTGAAGATGATCTCCTCATCATTCAACCTCATCTTGAGTTCCCCAGTTTCACAATCAATTATGGCTCGCCCGATGGCTAGGAATGGTCTTCCCAGGATTTTGGGAATTTCTTCGTCGACCTTGCAATCAAGAATAACAAAATCGGCGGGAAACACGAACTTCCCAATCTGGATTAGCACATCATCTATAATTCCAAATGGACACTTAACCGTCCTGTCAGCAAGCTGTAAAAGCATAGAGGTGGGTCCGGCTCTCCCAATACCTAACCTCTTATAAATAACTAAGGGCATGAGATTAATGCTTGCCCCAAAATCACATAAAACCTTAGTAAAGGCATAATTCCCTATAGTGCATGGGATGGTGAAACTACCTGTATTAGATAGCTTCTCAGCAATGGGTCTAGAGACCACTGCACTACAAGTCTAGGTAAGTGTAACTGTGGCCAAGTCTTGGAAATCAAATTTCCACGACATCAAATCCTTCATCATCTTAGCATAGCCAGACATTTCTTTTAAATCTTCAATTAATGGAATGTTTACCTGGATTTGCTTGAGAATTTCGAAGAACTTTTTGTATTGCTCCTCTTTCTGGTGTTTGGCCAACCTTTGGGGGAATGGTGGTGGAGGCCTCTTCTTCCCGGTGACTTGGGATTTTTCTTTTTCTATTACTTTCTCATCAATCTGCTGCTCTACCTGTTCAGCTACTTTCTCCGTTCCCTGTTTTGCTTCTTTATTTTCAGCAACTGGCTGGACTGTGACTTCTGTCAACCCTGTGGACTCATCCAGTTCAATGGGCAATGGAGTAGGTGTCTCAGCCTGTTTGTCAACTTTCTCACTTTCATTCTCAGCATCAAGATCTCTACCGCTTCTCAGAGTCACTGCCATCATCTGCTTTGGGACTTAGTCCTTTGGGTTTGTTTGTGTATCTGCAGGCAATGTCCCTTAAGAACGATTGTAGAGAGACATAGCAATCTGACCCACCTGTACTTCAATATTCTTGATGGCGGCATCATGTGTATCTATCCTCTCATTTGTTTTGGCATTTGACCCAATTACCTGCTGCATCATAGCTTTCAATTCTGCAAACCCATCGTCATGTCTACCCCCATGCTGTGGTGGAGGTGGATAATATCCCTGCTGCTGATTGCCGAAATTCTGAGGTCTAGGATATGGAGCCATGTTGTGTGGTGGCCTCATACCTGCTGCATTGAATTGTGGCTGGGGAGGTCTGCATTGCATTGGAGCCTGTTGGCCCCAGTTTTGATTACCTTGTCACTGCACTCTATAGTTAGCCACATAGTTCATATCCTCGTGCTATTGATGATGTTCTTGGTCTACAGCCCATGGATACCTATGGGTTGGCTAATGCAAGATGTGCATAAACCACCATTGGTAGTATCTACAATGTGAACTTGCTGCTTAACCCCTGATTCTTCCACCTTCTTTGTCAGGATGTTCATTTGTGTCAATAAAGTTGCCATGTTCTCCTCCAGAGTGTTGGATAGATCCAGAGGTAAAGAGTGTACCACTGGTGTGGTAGGAGCATTCCTGGACGTCCACCCGGAATTTTGAGCCATCTTGTCTAGCAAATTTTTGCCCTCTCTCCAAGTCTTGCTCAGAAAAGCCCCACCTGCTGAAGCATCTACAATATTCTTCATACTGTCTGAAAGCCCCATGTAGAACCTTTGACCCAACATCTGCTCAGGGATCCCATGATGAGGACACATAACAAGCATACCCTTGAATCTGCCCCAAGTTTCATGTAATGTTTCCATTGGTTTTTGCTTGAAGCTCACGATCTCATCAATTTGTTGAGCTGTCTTGTTAGGTGGATGAAACTTGTTGTGGAATTGTTTGACTAACTCATCCCAAGTTGCAATGGAGTTTATTGGGAGTGAGTTTAGCCATATCCTGTGCTGCTCCTGTAACTGAGAATGGAAAAAGTAGTAATCCTGATAGCTTCCAGAGTTACATTCGGTTGCCTTTGTGTTTTGCATATTGATAGAAAGTTCTTGAGGTGCTGCTGTGGATCTTCAAACTGAGACCCAGAGAATAATCCCTTGTTTTGCAACAAGTGAAGCATGTTGGTAGTAATCTAGAAAGACTCAGCTTGAATTGCTGGCACAACGATGGCAGTTGACAAATTATCCGATGTGGGTTGTGCCCAGTCGAACAATGCACCTTCCTGTGCCTCCTGTGCATCTTGTATATTTAGCCCGGCTTGCTGGTTTTGAGCGTTTATGTCACCCATGTCGAAGTCTAGTTTGATTGGTTGTTGAGATTGTTGAATTTGTTTGATGGCTTTGTTGCGCGCCCGGAAGGTTTGCTCGGGGTCTGAGAGTCCTTCAATTAGTTCTCCAGTCCTTGCAGATTTTCTAGGCATGCACCTGAATACCCAAATCAACAAACGTCAAAATATTCAATGTAGAGTGTAGAAAGAACCTGAATACACAAGAATCTTGAAGTTCTGGCAATGGCAATTGATAATTTCGTTAATTCCCCAGCAACGACGCCAAAATTGATTCACGTCCAAGCAACGGTCGTAGTCAATATAACTTGGTATAATAAGTCCCAGATCGATCCCACAAAGAATTAACCTATCAATCACAACTTTCACAACCCAAGAGTACTTCCGAATCAAGTTCCCAAAATTTAGAATATCTTTGTATATGATTTTCGAACTACTACTTGCAAGAATTAAGAATTCTTAAAAGAAAGAATTGAATGTTGAATAAAAATAATATGGAGAAGGACTAAGGTATTGATTTCCCCTATTGATGGAATCCCTTATCGTTATGCTCTTACAAATTGTTAATATATTCTATCAATCATGAACGCTATGTGTATCGTAACCCTCTCCCTAGCAATTACAATAATTTACTAGTGCACTCTCCCGAGCTACCCTAGCTAGCTTTAATTTGAATAGTTCACTTAAGATTGCACCCAAGACTTCGTTATTCCTAACCCCGTCTTTACGCCTAAAGTTATAGATTCCTCCAATAACCTAGGTGTGATGTTGTTCAACAATATACCTAAATATGCACTCTTTTCCAAGTTATGCACACTAAATAGGCACCGCTAATTGGTAGCTCTACCAATTAACTACAATAAGAATGAAGTTTAACAAATAGAAATCTAAGTCACAATTTGTAATCACATAAACGATAAGTTCATCACTCAATAGGTTCCATCAAAACCTTATAATAGAATTTAGCTACTCATGCTTGAAGAAACAAGAATAATAATTGAAATCATAAAGAAATAATTGATATAAAATAAAAGAAGGAGTTTGAAAGGATTCTCTCTTACTAAATATCTTGCAAAAGTAATGAATTACAGACAACATGCCTCTATGGGGCAAACTAGGAGTTTATATAGAGGTTTTAGGGCTTTAAAACTAAATTCGAGTCTAATTGGGATTGCTGCTGCTGTGGAGCCTTCCGCGGTTCGTTCGCGGCCGCGAGCGGACCGCGAACAATCAAACTTCAGAGGGCTTCTTTTTTCGAGGTTCATCCGCGACCGCGGATGAACCGCGGATGAACAGTGCTGCGTATTTTTTGACTACTTCTTCCAGCTCTTTTCACCTTAGCTCTTTTCTTGGCCTTTTCATCCACATATGACTTCAAAATACTCTTCTCTAGCATCCATTGCATCACATGTACCTATAACACACAAACAAACACTAATCATAGCATTTTGTCCTCATAAGCAACATAAATACCACAACAAAGTGTGATTTTTTAGGGTATAATTATAGTCAAATTCACCTATTATCATCCACCGCAAGTTGACTATGTGGTTAGAAGGCTCGGCTGTGAATTTCGGTGAATTTGGATAGCTTCGGGGGATGATTTATGACTCGGGAGAGTAATCGAAATTTTATTTTGAGGCCCAGTGTAGAAATAGGCTTGAATTGGCAAAATCAGAATTTTGGCGAAATCCGGTTGATAGCTAATATTTTGATCTGCGAGTCAGAATGGAATTCCGACACTTATAGTAGTTTCGTTAGGTGAATTTGGATATGTCTGCAAATTTTTAGGTCATTCGAAAATCGTTTGGTCGGGTTTTCGATTGAATGTTGGTTCCGTAAGTTATAGTTGAATCATAGGCTTGAATCCGCCTTGATTTGATGATTTTTGTGTTTAAGGATCTGTTTTTTTTTTATTGGAACAAGTTCGTATGGTGTTATGGGATGTGTTGGCATGTTTGATTGAGGTCCCAGGGGCCTCGGGATGGTTTCAGATGGTTAATCGGGCATTTAGAGGTGTTGCATCAGGTCTGTCTGGAGACCTTCTATTGTTTCTGCATCTGAGGTGCGAGATCCGCTTAAGCTATCCCACAAATGAGGCTATGTGATCGCAGAAGCGGCCCTTGTGGCCTGGGGGAAATTCTGGAGAAGCAGACCTGGTTCCGCAGAAGCGGTCTCCGCAGAAGTGGTGAAGGACCGCAGAAGCGGTCATCGAGATTTTTAGTTAAAAACCCCAGAAGCGTATTTGGATGCGGAAGCAGAACTGTGGAAGCGGTTAAGGGAACCGCAGAAGCGAAAATGCCTGAGGGTTTAATGAAGTTAGTGGATTCGAATTTTAGAAGTGTAAAATCATTTGGCGCTTCGAACAAAGAGGGACTTTGGGTGATTTTGAAGAGGAATTCGTGTAGTATTATCAGGTAAGGACTCTTGGACCTATATTATGTTATCATACTGATAAATTATGGATTTAATCTCTGAAATTGGAGGAATTAAGGTGTAAAAATGGAGGATTTCGCTTAAAGCCTAAGAAATGATAAAATTATAATTTGAGGGGACAAATGGACTTCGATTTTGATAAATTTTATATGTATGGACTGTGGTGAGATGAGGATTTCAGAAATGTGAGTTTCATAATTTTTTGAGAAGCGGGCCTGGGGCTCGTGTTTTGCTAGTTTCGAGATTTGTCATAGATTTCGATTATTTTCGATTGGGTGTTGTTCCATTAGACTATTTTGGTATATTTGAACTGATTTTGGCTAGTTTTGACGCGCGAAGAGGCCAGGTTGAGGAGCTAATGCATTGCGGGTTAGAGTTTACACCGGATTGAGGTGGGTAATACTTGTAGATGATGTCCTGAGGGTTTGTAAACCCTGACTTGCACGTCATATTGTTGTATTGAGCTGACTTGCACACCGGATAACGGGCGTGGGGTAGAGCACCATTGGGGATTGTGACTTGATCCGTCCCACTTAATAAATAATATTACCTAATTTCTTGAAATTGAATAGACACCCTAATAAAGATATTAATTATCATGAACTGGATTGGTTATCATGTTTTGGGCTTCGTACTGAATATTTGAATCTTTCAGGGTTTGGTATCATTGTCTTGGCAATACTGTGCTTGCTACTCAGCATTTTATAAGGTTTGAAAACTTAAACGAGACTTTGATGACATTTTTAGCTGTGAGTTGTTATGATACTGCGTCCCAAGGGGCTTATATGCATTCATGACTATGCATGGATTGGGCTGCACGCCGCAACATGAGTGATATTAATGTTGCGCTTGGTCTATAGGAGCCCCTCTAGAGTCTGAACCCCCACAGTGAGCGCGAGCGCCTTTGCATGGATTGGGTTGTACGCCACAGCGTCATATGTATTGCATTGCATACATACATTGGCTTTACTTGTACTACGTGGCATGCCATTTAGCACTCATACATGTGTTATCT
>JASVEL010003578.1:0-144276 GCA_032618575.1 Nicotiana noctiflora
GGAGGTGGAAGGTGATTCAGAGAGGGTTGTAGCATTAGAATACCCGAACAAAGTAGGCGGGTAATTGATGGGGGTATTGGAAATTCCGCTTGATCTGAGAAGAATTTCAGGGAACCCAGGGATCAGACTCGGGGGCTCTTTCCCGTTGTTCCAATCGTCCAACATCTCGAGCATGCGGCAACGCAAAATTCTATTCTCCTCCAAAGCTGCCGACTCAGTAGCCGGGATGGTTGTCAATGAGCTTTCCTCTGAAACGGGAATGGTTGCTAAAGGCATTTCTGAAGACATGTCGGCACCCTTTTTTGACCTAGTGAAATAGGGATGAGTACTTTCAGGCTGCCGAACTTTTCCTTTGGACCTTGTGAAGTACGAATGTGGTGCCAGATTACCACAAAATCAACCACTTTTTACTAAAACCTGGAGTTTGGCAAACAAACGGTTAGTCCGAAACAACATAACGGATAAGTAATCTCACGTTGGGTGTGATGCACTTATACAGGTGATGATGTTGCTACATGTAATCGTTTGCGATGCGTCATTCCGGTTTGTATATTCATTCGATTTCATCCTTTATCAATCTTTTTTTTTTTTTAACTTCTCTTTTTTTTTTTTTTTTTTTTTTTTTTTTTTTTTTTTTTTTTTTTTTTTTTTTTTTTTTTTTTTAGTGATGGTCGAATCTTATGTGGATTGCCTACGTATCATGTCCCCGCATGAATCAGACCGAGCGTAATTCGGAAACAATAGACATAAGATATGAATGAAATGTTCATGAATTTTATTTCAACAAACTTCAAACTTGAAACACTTGCAAAAGACAACAATGGAGAAAAACTTTTAAAAGGACAAACAGACTCTAAAATAACAGACTCTTCTAAGCATGTTCCAACGCCTCGAATCTTTGCGCCCGGGGGCGTTGTTTGGCCTTGCTGCAGTTCTTGGTGTAAGATCTTTCTGTATACTCCCCAATTCTGCCATGACTTGGTGGACACATTCCATGATTGAAGAGAAAAGGGCAGGCCGAGGTACTTGTTCGCAAGTCAAACACTTCATAGTGATATAGTGTCCGGTTTCATTGATCCTGGTCCTGATCATGTCTTTTTCTCTGAGCAGCTGCCCTATGTGTCGGTTCTTTGCCCCTAAGACTTGAGCGTTGCCGGAGATATGGTCCAAGAGCCTATCTATTTGTCTTTCCATCCGTGCCATCAAGTCGTGGCAACGGTCTCTATCTGCTTTGGCATCCCGGACTTGCCTGAGAGTTCGCTCTCTAAGAGCGGCATTTGCTTTTCTTAAATCAATGATGATTGCATCATAATATTTTTCTACTTGTTGTAGACGGAGCGCTTCTTGGTGGGCTGCTCTCTTCCACTTTGTCCGGACTGCAACTAAAGCCAATTTTGCCTTCTCTAAGTCTTCTTGGTGTTCAAAGGCTTTCCTTTCCAAATCGTTTATCAACATCTCATCACTCCGACTTCTCCTTGACCTTTATGCGGCCAATTGCATCTCTTGAATCTGAGTTCGGAGTGCTTCTCTTTCTTGTTCCCAACCGGCCCTTTCTCGATCAAAATCATCCTGTTGTATATCCATGGCAGCTTCCAAAATTCCCTTGTCTTCTTTTAAAGTGCTAATGCAAGATTGGAAATCTTGCGCTGTCTCATGTTTAGCCTCCCTTACTCGGGCTTCTACCTCTTTCTCCCAATCCACGGCATACTTCACTGACCTTTCTGACCTCTGCTCTGGCATTGATTGGTTGTGGAACCATTCAAGATATGCGAGACTCACTTCTCCCCGTTCTCGATCGGCAACCAGTTCGTTGATGTCGGAGAGTCGACTACCGAACCATACTTTCTGTGCATAAGTCTCCCTTGGGGTCTCCTCCGTCACAAATTCCCATATAAACGATCGCATATCCTCAATTGGGGGCCTTTTCTGTTCTCTACCCAACTGCCGCATGACACGTAGCGGGGCATATGGTTGGAAACCCCTGAAACCCATTAGTATGTAGAATGGGCGATATGTCGACATATGCATGATTTTGGCAGAAGGGAACCAATAATAATTCCAGGTAAGTTGATCTGCCCTTAAAGAGTTGAGAAGTTCTTGCCAAGTCCTCAAATCTTCTGGAAGGTTACAACGGGCGGCTCTGTTTGTATGACAACGAATATAATTCAGCCAATCCGTGTTGAAGTTTATCACAATTGGGTGATGATAGAGATGTTCTACAAACCACATTTGTAATAAGATATTGCAACCTTCAAAATAATCTTGTCCTTCTTGGCACCGAGTTAAAGCCCGAAAGATGTCTCCTAGTATCATCGGAAGAACAGTGTGTTCCTCGTTACTCTGTAGATATGAGACCACCGCAGCCAAACGGATTCTGATGCGTCCGCCACGTTCGGGAAAAACCATGGTTCCCAAAAAAGCGATCATAAAGGCATAAATCCTTAAGTCTCCCCAAGCGTCATAATTCAACTGGTTGACAAATTCAGTGTTTGAGAATTTCGCGAACCCATTCTTATCACCAAATCTGTCGTAGAGATAATCTAGTGGCACCCAATCGTTCTCTAAACAACCCATGGGAACCCGCCGGAGACATAACTTTTTCAAGAAATTATTTACACCCATCTGCCTAGGAGCTGCAGGTCTCATCTTGTGCAAATCTCTTCCGAGTCCTGTGAGTCCGCCCAATTCTTCCAAAGTGGGTGTCATTTCGCAATCCCGGAATCTGAACACATTGCTTGTTGAGTCCCAAAAACTCACTAAAGCTCTGATCACATTTTTGTCCGGTTTTATCATCATGATGTCCGGAAGAAATTTGAGGTGCTTGTGAACTTGATTTCTTTCCCAAGCCGAGAAACTAGTCCACCATTTACAGAGCCGATCCGGGGTCTTGTCTTGGACCATGAACATGGGTGGCATTTCGTCTCTTGCCCTTTTCTGGCCGATTCGTTGCGAGGAAGTCATGCTGATCCTAGAAAAGATAAAAAAAATGAACTTAAGATTTTTTTTTTTTTCAAAATTTTTTTCAAAATTTTTTTTTATTATATAAAAAAAACGAATCTTGTTAATACGGCCTTTCAGCACTTGAAGAAGATTTGAAGGCTGTATAACAGGATACAAGTGTGATGTCTATATTCCGTTTTGCAAAATTAGTCCTCCGGCGCCCCTTTTGAGGCGTTTGGCTATTTTTGCAAAATTTCCTAACTCTCGACTAAAACCAAAATCGTAATTCTAATATTTTTATTATTGTTTTCCTTAAAAAAAAATCAGTATTAGTTGAGCTCGATATGGGTTGCCTACGTATCTCATGTTTGGTGAGAATCAAACTTGCGTAGTTCGAAAATAAAAGAACTAAATCATTTTAAGAAAAGAAAACAAACTATTTTTAAACAGCATTTCTAAAACAAATTATTTTCAAAGGAACTAAGAAAATTTATTTGGAATTTTTGCATTTTTTTTTTCAAAATTATTTTCAAAGAAACTAAACTATTTTTGTAAAATTAAGAAAATTTATTTGGAATTTTTTTTTTTGCATTTTTTCGAAATTTATTTTTTAAAGAACTAACTATTTTCGTAAAATTAAGAAAATTATTTGGAAATTTTTTTTTTGCATTTTTTTTCAAAATTTATTTTCAAAGAACTTACTATTTTCCGTAAAACTATTTTGGACTCTATACCCTGACGTTTTCCACTTCTTCCTCTTTTTAACAAACCGGTCGGCATGTAAGATCGAAACAAATAAATGCACACGAAAAGATGCAACAAGTTGGTCTTTTTGTTTCAGGTACACCTGTCCTAGACAGGCCCAACCCCTGTGTTGAGCCTCCTAAGTCAAATATGCACATGATGCAAATAAACGTTCCTATCAGGGATCCGGCATAAGGTTTTGTTATTCTAAGTCATCATCCTATTGGAAAAAGTGTCTAGATTGGCTTTAACTCGAGCGGACAACTCGAGCCGAAGAGTGTCAGTGCACCGGTAGCATGGCTTTCCGGATTAATTGACAAACTCTCCGCCTAAACACGTGTGACTACAAAATCCTTCACCGGGTGCCAAGCACCACGGCTATCTTGAGAAAAACGGGCTATGTCCAGCAAATGCCCGGTATTATACTTCAAAAAACTCAAAAGAAAAAAAACGGGTATCGGCACAATTTATATACAGTTCACAAAATATCAAAGCAGTAAAGCAACATTTAGCATATCAAATATAAACATGTAATAAAATCAGATAATAAATAAGCAAAATAAGATAATTATTCAAAGCTCGAATTCTTAAACCATGAACCAGTGGTTCCGGGTTTGTGTCCCCAGCAGAGTCGCTAGAACTGTCACACCGCCTTTTGGCGCGCCCGCTACCCGGGGTAGAAGCGTAAGGGAGTTTTTCCAATTTAAGTGACAATATTCGAAACGGGATTATTCTATTTATTTCAGAGTCGCCACTTGGAATAAATTAAGGTGTCCCAAGTCACCGATTTATTTAAATCCCGAATCGAGGAAATTTCGACTTTCCAAGTGAAGTTTGCGAACCAAAAATTCTAAGTAAGGAATTCTGTTGACCCGAGGGAAGGTGTTAGGCACCCCCGGATCCCGTGGTTCTAGCACGGTCGCTTCAATTATTATAAATGGCTAAAAATTATCTGATTTTATACATGCTTATAAATTATATGCTCTAATTAAACTTTAGAAACCGCTCTATTAATTTGAAACCATACCAAAAGAAAGACTAATTACAATATGGACTCGGATTTTGACAGATGGGTAAATAATAAAAATAAAAAAAAGGTATCTGGATTACTTATTTGAACTAATGCCGATTTAGAACTATTGTAAAACTAAACCAAAAAAAATTTTAATTTATTTTAAAAAAACGTATCCCTAAAATTATTTCAAATTAAAGAATCGTACCAAATGATGTGTTATGTCCTAGCTTTTGACTTATGGCCGGAGATTGAATAAAAAATTTAAACTAACGGAAAATTGATCAAAATGTGCGGAATAGAAATAATTTACCTTGATCCAATTATTAAAAGTAAGATTGTTTACAACCCTTAATCCGATAAATTCAAAAAAAAACTGCTCAAATAAAAGGAAAGCCTAAGAATGTATGCTATGGTAATATAATATATTTTTTTTTATTTTTTACCTTAAACCAATTGGTCGAGAATCCAAAAACGATTATTTGCAGTATTATAGCAAATTAAGTTCCCTGAACACGTTTGAATCACTAACTTACGATTGTAAATAAATAAAAAATAGATTTTAGTTTGGACACTAATTAACCTGATCATTTCACTAATGCTAACATAGGTAAGCTAAATCATCCTTCATTCCAAATCTGCATATATTCCAACGAAACAACCATTGATGACTTAAAAAAAAATTCTATATGAATCTATGCGAATGAAAAACTAAACTTAAAACCAGGAGTATCATAGATACCGCATATTAGATCACATAAGCTATATATATCCATTGTTTCCAGTTTAACTTTAGCTAACTAAATATTAATCAACATGAAGCTACAACATGGTTGATTACAAAGTAAAGTAAACCAAATAGTCCAAATATGGTTCCAATTAACAGTTTGTAATGTTATTCAAATCAGACAAGTTGCATACATATCTCTACATATCAACTTAAAGAAAACTGCATTATACATTTCCGGATTAACACATAATTGCAATCTGAAAAGTCGACTGAGTCTGATCTTATTTGTGATTACATCAAAACTGCTATTTCGAGTGTGTACCTGAATTGGAAAGTGAGAAGAAGGAGAGGGAAGTCAGCAGCAGCAGGTAGCAACTAACAAACAATAGCACCAAAATCAGCAACAATTTGGAGTTCCAAAACAGCAGAAGATCGACAATAGAACGAAACACCCAGGACACTCGATGGAACAGTGAACAACAACCCCAAAAATCAATATGAGAGTAGTAACAAACAAATCACTGGCAGAAATGCACAATGAACCAGAAACCAATAAAGAGTCAATGAAGCAAATATGGTTCTTTTTTTTAACACTGGAATCAAAAATCCCTCTCTATTGAATATCTCTCTGTGTTTTCTGTTTTTTTCCAGCAAGTATATTCTTCCCTTTGTGTATGTGTTCTGCCAGATGATTTCAATGGGTGAATGTGTTTGCTTCCAGTGGGTATATCTGTGAGTATGTGTGTGTTATGCCAAAAATGTCTCAATGTCTATGTGTTCTCTTTTCAGTCAGTGTATGTCTCCTATATATACAGGCTCAAAATCAGCCTTCAGACTTTAAGATGGCCATGTTACTTCATTTGTGTTTTCCACTTTGTTTTGTCCAAGTATGGGACTTTTCTATTTTTAAGTCCTTTAGTGCAGCAAACTGTGTGGCACACCTGCTGTCCAGCAGGTTCCACTACTAGAACATGTGCCTAGCATCCTCAGATTTCTATCTTTAACTAAAACAACTATATTCTATTAGTTTCTTTAACAGTTACAACTACAACAAGCAACTAATGAACCAACAGTGGAATTACAGATAGTTAACAAGTATAATCCAACAGCTACAAACCAATCTGTTTACAATTCAAACACAAATGATTTAAGGATTCAATAGGGAATTAATCATGTCAAGAGGATCACTGTCCTTACTTCTCTAACAAATAGACCTACGAAAGTAAATCGACGTCATTCGATTAGTCGATTATAACACCTAGAATCGATAACACACAATCAACTAAATAAGCTTTCGATTCAACAGTGTCTCGGCAGAAAACAAGACAATGTAGGAACATTGTTCGACTTCGATAATCGAATCGCATACGCACACTCAATCACAAATATCATCACACAATTGAACAGAAGCAAATCAATCGACCAAATAAACAGTCCCAAATAGATGTTGAAAATAGAGAATTGGTGAAATATCCAAAGAAAAAATCAACAACAAATGAAACTAACAAAAACAATTAAACTAAATTGACAACTATAAGTAAATAAAAACAGAAAAAGAAAAGAAAAGAAAAGAAATACCTTGAAACCAAAAAATGGAGCTCGGCCGACTTGGTCTTCGGCATTCGAGGTCGAAAGGACCTTAATTGAAATGTTTTCCAAGTGAAAACATATCAATTAAGGTCTATTAGACCTCAATTCAATAAAATCCGGCGAAGAAAATCCCCAATTTGAATTTAGGGTTCTTAACATACGGATTTGGGGCTTGACGATTTCCGATTAGATTCGAACAAAAATAGAGTTGGTTACGGTATGAGGGAGGCCTAGGGATGCTATGGTGTGAGTTTGGGGCCGGTTGGGGTAGATTCAAGTTTTGCTCGAATCTTCAAACGAAGATTCGAGGAGACCCAGGGTGATTCGAGGGAAACGGTTTGTGGATTCGTGTTCAGGGTGGTCGAGAGGTTCTACGGTGTTAAAATGGTGGTGTTTGGACTACTGCCGCCGGCGGAGAAATTTTTTCCGGCCGGCGGAGTACGGCGGGGGACGGCGGCGTCGGCTTTGTCTCTGTGGGAGATGATAGAATGAATGTGAATTAGGGTTTTTTTTTTTAGCAAAATATACCACTAGGCATGGTACATAGTGGCTAATATATAAATAAACAAATAAAATCCCAAACCGGGTCCAAAAGATTACAATTTGTCCTGTTACTACCAGTATACTTTGAAAGACTATAAAACATAAAACTCTAATCAGAAAACTAATAACATCTATAACATGAGGTGTCAGTGAATCATTCCATGTCCAGCGGCTATGATTGACTTCTCCTGCCCATTTCAAGTACCACGTAGCACCACTCAAGCTCTCACCAGGTGCCAAGGTATGCGGAGTATGAGCAATGATCAAGTCCATCCAAGTGCGCCACAGAATAGGAACAAGCTTCCTTTCCGAAAATTTTCTGCTATGAAATGCTACTGTCTCAATCTCCTTTATTATATGTTGCACTTGTGCATTGTATATTACTATGCCACTTCCAGAATGAGTGTGAAACCACACTAATACCACTGAAAAATGACATAACAATATACAATATACTCCATAGACATAAATAAGCCATTTCTTGACATATATCGATCGTGAGCCCCAAGAATCTGTTGTAGCTTCCATGTCGAATGTCATGGCTGTTGCTATTCGATGATCTATAGTAATTAACTCAAACCAAATGAAAATGTCCCTTGAACTATCTAACCATGTCATCTTTGTCATTACAATGCAGTAAGTACTGTCAATAATGCTGATGATGAAGCTACCTGTATTCTTTTCACCTATTGCCTCGACTTCCCTCCTATACGAAAATGTACTGCAATGTACTGATCTGTTCTCAATCACTTGCAATAATCATTGGCCATGTACATTGTATACGACTATGTCACCTCCAGAATGAGTGTGGAACCACACTAATACCACTGAAAAATGACAGAGCAATATCCAATGTCTCCCAGGCACATAACTGATCCATATCATAACAGTAGTCCACCGTGAGTTCCAATTAACTAGTATAGTTTCCATGATGTGATGTAATGCTTTCATTTCTGCGCATATTCGATGAATCAATGTAATTAACACCAAAAAACAACTGCTGTAACTGACCCTTGGGATGCCTGATAGTAACTCCATTGCTAATAGAATGCAACCTATCCTCTTCATATTGTTGAGGGGCGAATATGTTCGTGCCTTTGTTATACCCACTCCCTTCCAGCAGATTATCAAATCACTCTCAGGTTGAGCATGAATGCATGCTAATACCACTGAGTAGTGACTTAATAATCTCCAGTAGTTGAATGAGTATATCATTAGCATATTATGAGCTTTTCTCTTTATCAATCCGGTGTTTTTCTCTTAGCAATCCTAGCTCTAAAATTAGGAATTTGTGATTTGTCCATGTTGATTAATGTTTTTCCTTCAGCTGGTAAATCTTGAAAAGATTGAAAACCTGCAAAAGAAAAAACAAGGTTAGCTAAATAGTCCGCGACAGTGTTGCCTTCCCTGAGCACATGCTGAAATATGACATTGTATGTTCTTTTGATGTCCTTGATCTTTCTCACTTCTGTCCCTATGTTCCATGGTACCTCCCATTCATCTTCAATCACCTTCTTCATCACCAAAGAGTCAGTTTCTAAAATCAGAGGATGTAGTTGCTTCTCTACACAATACAACAGTCCATATAATATTGCCTTTGCTTCTGCCACTATATTTGTTGTTTCACCAATTTCCCTTGCAGTGGCAACTATCAGATCACCTTGATGATCCTTCACACAGAAACCACACGAGCTAGGACCTGGATTCCCTCTCGATGCACCATCAGTGTTGCATTTAAACCAACCATCATATGGGAGCTGCCATGTAACTCTTCTAGTCACTATAACTGGTTTGTAGTTCTCAAAGAATCTGATCATTTCAGGCCATAACATTGGGATCCTAGAGAGCCATGGATATCTCACCTTTGCCAAATAATACAGTGTCCTATTTACTTTATGAATAACCCTGCTGCAAGACACAGATCCTCCATGTTTCATTGTGTTTCTTCTCTTCCAAATTTCCCAAAGAATAACTGCAGGAGCTGCTTGAAACAAAGGTTTCAACTTGGGGCAACATTTTGCATTCCACCATTCGTTTATAACTTGATGAACCTGAACCATGTTGATCAACAAACCCGCAGCCTGGCTAAATGTGCTCCACACTTTCTTTACTATATCACTAGTCAAAAACAAGTGCTGAAATGAGTCTTCGTTAGGTGATAGACAACACCAGCATTTAGATACCACCACATATCCTTCATCCCTCCATATATCATCTGTAGGTACCTTCCTTTTCCAAACTCTCCAAAGGAAGAATGAGATTTTGAAAGGGAGTCCTTTTGTCCATAGCTTTGCATAATCTACAGAAGTTGACCCTCGATGCCTTAAAATCTTCCATGCACTGCTCACAGAAAATTTACATGAAGGTGTAGGCATCCACCTTGGAATGTCCAAGTGTCCCCCAGTAGTTGTAAATGACACTTCCTCCCTAATGTGATTCCCAATCTCCAATGGGAAAGCTTGATTTAATAATGCATCATTCCATTGTCCTTCTTCTCTCAACTGTGCCACCTCTTGAAGTTCCTCATTTATGTGAAAATCTGGAGGAACTACATGGTATAATGCTCCAAGTCCTGTCCAGTTCTCATGCCATATACTGGTAGATCCGCTATTCATCTCCCATAATATTTCATGCTCCACTTGATCTCTAGCCTCCAACAATTTTCTCCAAACATATGATCCATCTCTGAATTGAACCACAGTTGGAGACTCCCTCTTGCAGTATTTGTTCCATATGTAATTAGACCATAGTGATTTTGAAGTCCTGAATCTCCACCAGAGTTTTGCAAACATAGACTTAGACACATCAAATAGAGATCTAAAACCAATACCCCCCTCCTCCTTTGGCAAACTGAGATTCTGCCACTTTGTCCAATGTCTACTTCTCCCTTCTTCCTTGTTGCTCCAGAAGAATCTTGCAAATGTCTTGTGTAGGTGTTCGATGACATTGTTTGGTGGATCAAGTACTGATAATATGTGAGTTGGCATGCTTTGTAATACACTTGATATCAATGTGGCCTTCCCTCCATATGATAATAGCTTACCTTTCCACGAATGCAATTTTGCCTTCACCTTCTGAATCAAGTCATTGTAGTAGTTCTTCCTCCTCCTTGTGTAAAATATTGGACATCCTAGGTATGTAAATGGGAAGGTACCTTTAGAAAATCCAGTAATATTAGCTACTGTATCCTTCAAATCTTCAGCAATCTTGGAGTGTACATAGTAAGACCTCTTTGCTTTATTAATCGACTGGCCTGATGTTTTCTCATACAATGTCAATACTTCCATAATCTTCTGCAAGGAATATGAATCAGCTGAGGCAAATAATTTATTCAAAGATCTCGATAACACTTCTGCTGACAGAACAAACAATGCTGGAGATAAAGGATCTCCCTGCTTCACACCTCTTGTCGAGTGAAAAAATCCTGAGGCCTGGCCATTCACCATCACTGAATACCAATTGTTTGATATCAAATTCCATACCATATGTATGAAACATTCTGCAAATCCCATTTTCCTCAGTACATGCATCAAAAATTTCCATGACACCCTATCGTATGCTTTGGCCATATCTAGCTTGATCACAACATTAGCTGGCTTTCCTCTGATTCTAATGTCAGTCACAATCTCTTGTGTCAACATGATGTTTTCAAAGATACTCCTTCCCTTAACAAAACCAGACTGATTCAAATATATTAATGAAGGCAGTATCTTTTCGATCCTATCATGGACAACTCTGGAAAAAATTTTGTTGATAAAATTACTCAAACTAATAGGCCTAAGATCAGAGAAGGTTTGCACTTGAGGCTTCTTAGGTAATAGAACTAGATTTGTGTGTGTTATTGACTTAGGCAAAGGTCTGCCCTCAAAGAACAACACAACCAACTCATGAATATCCTGCCCGACTATCTCCCAGCATGTTTGAAAAAATGAACCTGAAAAGCCATCTGGACCACTTGCACTCTCACCACTTAGTGCAAATACAGCATCATTAGTCTCTTTATGTGTTGGTAATCTGCATAGCTCCATATTATGTTCTGCTGTCACCATTGTAGGGACATTGTTCAGCATCTCAAAGTTTTCAGCATCTCCCTCATTAGTGAACTGCTTCATATAGAACTCTACTGCAGCCTGTGCTAAATTTTCTTGATCTTCTATCCATGCACCATCACTGTCTAATATCCTTTTCAATTTCAGCTTTTGCCTCTTTCCATTTACACAGTTGTGAAAGAACCTCGTGTTTCTGTCACCTTCTTCAAACCAATTCATGCCTGCCTTTTGTTTCCAGTACTGTTCTTCCAAGTGCAATACTTCTTCAACTCTGCCTGGGCTTGTTGCAGGACTATTCTATTTTCAGATGATGGTTCTTCCTCAAAAAGCTTCTCCTTAATTCTTACAAAATCTTCTCTGATAGCCAGCTGCTGGAAGATATCTCCATACGTTAATTTGCTCCATTTTGATAGAGCAATTTTAACTCTTTCAGTTTCTGCTTAAACGTCAAAAAAGGATCACCAATGAAATCTACTATCCAGTTCTATTTTACCACCCTTAAAAAGTCGTCATGTTTTGTCCAGAAATTGAGGAACTTGAATGGTTTTACAAAACTCATCGCTTCCTCACCACAGCTCATCAGTAATGGAGCATGATCAGACCCTGTCCTAATAAGATGTTCCACCTCAATAGTGGGAAACAAATTCTGAAAAGGCAGGTTCACCAGTATTCGATCCAACCTTTTGAAGATACATTCTGCATTTGGCCTCCCATTCCACCAGGTGAAAGGGCTCCCTTTATAGCCAAGATCAAATAGTCCACATGAATTAGCACAGAAAGCAAAATCTTCATATTCCGGGGGGTACACTGGAAGTCCACCTATCTTTTCTTCATCTCCCATCACAACATTGAAATCAGCCCCAACTAGCCAAGGTAACTCCATATCACTTGCCAAATAATATAGATTATCCCATAATTCTAATCTCTCCAGTGCACAGCATTTGGCATATACAAATGTCATCATTATCTATTTACCAAGCTCTTGGTGAAAAACTCTGAGTGTCATTTGTTGTTCTGTGTCTATCAAAAGATCCCATTCAACCATCAAAGAACAACCAAATCTTCCCATTCACATTTGAAATTGCAGCCTCCATGCCTAGCCTTCTTCTATACTTTTGTAAAAACTTCACCTTTTGCATTGGCTCCATGAGTGCAACAATAAAGAAACCATGCTCCTTCTGCATATTAATAACTCTTTGAAAAGCCTGCTGAGTTTTAACAGACCTTATATTCCATATAAGAGTTTTGACATTCATTTGGACATACTGGAGGCTGTCCTTCTGGGCAAAATTCTTATAGGTGGTTGCAGCTCTTTCTGTTGCTTTTTCTTACCTTTCTTCCCACTTCTAGCTGCTGACTTAGGAGATATATCTCCATCTCTTGCCATAGCTTTAAACTTTTCAGCTATAGATTCATCATCTTCCTCTACTTCCATCTGCAATTGTTCTTCCATCAATGACTGTTGTACATCATCCGGCAGCTCCTTATGTGTGATAATATCATGCAACACTTGATTTGGGGTCCTTAATGGCATGTTAAGTTGGATCTGCATAGGTGATCCTGTGCCTGAAGCACATGCCACTGGAATGGACTCTAATACTCCATCATTTCTAGCAACAATTTCTTTACATATCAAAGCATCATCTTGTGTTTTTGAAGTATTCCCCACAGCTCCAAACTGCTCTTGCATATGCTTGAACTGAAGCTCGTACACAGATCCTAAATTAGGAACTACTATAGCATTGCATTCAGGATTTACTGCTCCATTGCGATCCTCCCATTTATTCTGCACTGATCGAGTCTTTAACACCTTAGTACCATCAGTCTCCTTTGCCAACGAATACACAGGAACTCCATCAACAAATGCCACAATATCTCTAGGGTCACTATGATTTACTGCACCCTTGTCTTGTTGTTCAACCATATCATGTTGGTCTGGTTCTCCTTGTCTTCTATCTTCCTTACTTACTCCATAATCTCTTTCAGATTGAGTTTCCATTTGATTTTCCCTCCAATTTGCATTACCATCATCTCCCTTATCCCTTGCAGTGCTTCCTTTCACTAATTCTCTTGATCTCTGCTTATCTGTTTCCTCTACCTCTTCACTCCATAGGTTCTTTATAGAATTAACCTCATTTATGTCCTCTTTTTGCTCAGAATCCCCATGAGTTTGAGATGGGATTTCCTGGCAGGATCTATTTGTAGCCACATTGCAGAGCCTTAATTCTTCCTTACTTGTCCCAAACCTCATATGCACCCACTCAATTGTTTGTTCCCTCCTAGCTGCAGTATCATCAATAGCTTGACCTCATTCCCTTACCACATTTAACTTCTCCACAGATTCTTTTTTTTTATCTTCCTGGCTTCAGTGTATTCACTTCCTCCATCACCATAAACACCCCTTCCTGAGTTGCCTTCTCCAATCCCAGTAGCATTAGGATTAAGAGTGGTTCCCTTATTATTCTCCTTATTCTCCAGAATGTTTTCTTTAATATGTTCCTTATAAGCATTGTCTGGTTCTGTTGTCTTGTCTTTACCATCTCTTGTGCCATCTACAATTTGCATTATCAGCTGACTATCTTCCTCCACTTCTAAAGCTCCAAATTGATTCTTTGATATCACAACACCTTCACTAGCCATTCCTTTACCTTTGTTGCTCTCATTCTCCTTGTTTTCCTCGATGATGTATCCTCTTCTATCTCTTTGATACTTGTTTTTTCTTGCTTGCATCCACTCCTGTTGAGCATGGTTAGTGTCTTGTTTCCCAAGTACTTTCCCACTGGTTAATATCTTTGTAGAGTTTGCTGCTGTGCCTACAACATCAGAACTCAAAATTATCGACTGTTCCTTCGTTTGTTCCTTACCTTCTCTGATAACATTCTTATGCAACTCTGGGTGTATAACCCAACATTCTTTCTCATTATGGCCTTGCTTCTTATAGGTCTTGCAATATTTAGGCATATAGTCGTACCTAATTTTAATCCATTTAGACTCCTCAGGACCTATTTCATCAGCTTCTTCTATAATTTTTATTCTTTGTGGTAGTGTTGCAAGCAAATTCACCTCCACCTTCACTTTAGCACAACTAGGTCGCGTACCATTTTGAGTAGCAAGATCAACATGTAATGGCCTACCTACTGCACTTGCCAATGAAAATACAAACTCCTTACCAAAAAAATTAGGTGGGAGATCTTGAAAGGAAATCCACGCGATTGCAATTGGAGTTTCAGCATCCGGAGACCACCATGGACTCCACTTCGTGCATCGCATCTGCCAATAATCTCCTTGGGCTTTCACGTAGAATGCTGGTTTCGACAATAAGTGAATGTAATCCTCCATTAGCGAAAGTTTGATCAGGACATGAGAGTCTTCAATCAATCCTACAGAACATGCGCCTTTCAGTTCACATTGAATAGGTATTGCTTTCCTCAGCTCCTGGATCGCAGGCTTCCCATATGAAAATTTCCCCAGGACTGCTAGATTCAAACCTTGTTGTATTATAGATTGTTTAACTTCAGCTTTCTTCCATCTAATCAACGGCTCTCCATGTAAAATCTCTACTAGCTTAAGATTTAGACTTTGTACGTGCATGGGACTGTTAAGAGTTTGCGGCTGGAATAGTTTCACATACGTTTGGCTTGTTTGTGGATTGGCTGATGGTTGTATAGCATTTGTATGATTGAGAGACGACTGCCCAACCTCTGGAGAAGGCTGGGCAGTGGCCGGCGAGGCCATTGACGTGAAGATTGAGCTTTCTCTCTCTAGTCGCCCGGGTTTTCTCCAGAGCTTCTCTCTCTAGCTCGCAGTTTGATCGGGTTTCGAATTAGGGTTTGGAGGGGGGTTTTGGGTAATTAAAATATACAAATTAATCCCAGCCGTTCGATCTAACAATATGAACGACTTAGATTAAATGATGGATATGGGCTAAACCGACCGGGTTGGGGCAGGGGAGTTGGGCGTGGGTATGGGTTAATGTTTTGGGCCTGATCTTGGGTTTAATTGTGTGGCCCAGT
Organism: Nicotiana noctiflora; assembly: GCA_032618575.1. Lineage (NCBI taxonomy): Eukaryota > Viridiplantae > Streptophyta > Magnoliopsida > Solanales > Solanaceae > Nicotiana > Nicotiana noctiflora. Next base: position 15,622 of record JASVEL010003578.1, read on the forward strand.
TCCGATTTCCTCCTCTTTTTGTTTGATTTTGTTTTCCTTATCTCTTTAATTTAATTTTCTAATTAAAACAAAAATTTCTAATTATATTACAAAATCAATTAAATTATAAGAAATACTAATTAAGTTATATTAACAATTAACACACTCAATTTAAACATCAATTAAATATAAATCACACAATTGGGACATTAAATACTAGAAAAGCAAAAAATACATATTTTTGTGATTTTTATTTTGTAAAATAAACTTAAACTACTCGTAATTGCAAAGTTAGATCAAAATGTAAATATGACCTATTTTTGTATTTTTATTAATTTAAACACATATAATCATGCATATACAAATGCAAACAATTACCAAAAATAACACGAAAATTCACAAAAATACACAACGTAAAAAATAGACAATTTTTGTTTTGATTTTGTGGGAGTAATTCATGTTAGGCAAAAATCACGTGCTCACAGGTCGGTTGTGTTGATACTACACTCTGTGCTCTTTTTTGCGCAGATACAGGTCACGGACAGCAGCAGCGGCAGTAGCGATTGTGGACATTCCGACTACTGAGACTACAAGGTAGCCTTGCAGGCGTCCGCAGGACCCATTGTCTCTTCTATCTATGTATTTCATTCTGTTATCTCCTATATTCGAGATAAACAGCTTATATTTCTTTCAGACAATTGTTTGTATTATTCTTAGAAGTTCGTGAGTATTGTGACACCAGTCTTGGGTAGTGTATCATGTTTGGGTTTCTTTATCATATTTGATAAGATTGACTAAGTCTTCCGCTAAGATTAATTATTCTGCTGTAATTTATATGTTTTAAATTTTAAAGTCTTAAAAAGAGTTTGGTAACTAATGAAAATGTAAGTAATATTTGGCTTGCCTAGCTTCCACTAGTAGGCGCCATCATGACTCCCGATGGTGGGAAATCCGGGTCGTGACACTCCCAACCCCGAAATCACCTAACGGAGCTAATGGAACCATCGGATTTCTGTTCCGAGGTCATGTTAACACTGTTCCGACTACGGACCATTTTCTAACTTTAAAGCTCTCATTTAGGGGCTAAGTATCCCAAAATGCTCCAAATTTCAGAACCGGCCTTCCCGGCAAACCACAATAGCAGAAATGAACTTAGGGGAACAGTTAAATTGGGGATCAGAGCGTAATTTTCTAAAACGACCGGCCGGGTCATTACATCTTCCCACACTTAAAAGATTCGTTCGTCCTCGAATGAGCATAGAAAACATACCTGGAGTGGTGAAAACATGAGGGTACTGGCTGCGCATATCCTGCTCGGTCTCCCAAGTCGCCTCCTCGACCGGCCGACCCCGCCACTGAACCTTTACTGAAGCGATGTTCTTTGACCTTAGCTTCCTGATTTGCCTGTCTAGAATGGCCACTGGCTCCTCAACATAAGACAGATCCTTGTCTAGCTGAACAGAAGTGAAATCCAACACATGCGATGGGTCACCATGGTACCTCCGGAGCATAAAGACGTGAAATACGGGATGGACTCCGGCTAGGCTGGGAGGTAAGGCCAACTCATAAGCAATCTCCCCAGCACGCCTCAAAATCTCAAAAGGGCCAATAAATCTAGGACTCAGCTGAGCACATTAGCCTGATATAATTTGAAGATATTCCCTCTTGTTCAAACAAATAAGTCTTAGAGCCTAATGCCAACATCCGGAATTCTATATCAGGCCTGTTTTCAACAAGAGATCACTCGATATTCCTCAAACGCCGTCCTCAAACATGAATGCATAGCCTTGCTGGATTCTTACTTTGCAACACAAAATCCACAGGACCACGATAATATTTTATGATCAAATTAGCCAAAAACTCAACGAATCAGATGCTCCAATTGCACCTCACGATCTACATAGGTCTCGCTCTAACTTTTACAATACTGACACGACAGAAGAGATGTGCCGATATCCATAACCAACTACTGAATCAACAATTCATTGGGTCTATACTCCTGACAAGATCCATTACCTTGTCCTAAACTAGAGGATGAGCCTTTCCTCCATAATATACTTCATATAATTAGTTTGCACTGACCCCAAATCACATAATCTCATCTCACCCAGTACAAACTGCTCAGGCGATAAGCCATATCAGATATAATCAAAAGCCCCACGAGATGACACAATGTGCTAGTAATCCACTAATTCGCACGTGATACAAAAGGAAGGCGAACCCTAGAGAGAACTATTCAACTCTCACACTAACATGGACTTCCTCAGAAAAATAGGAAACAGAACACATAAGAGCAATTATGGACACTGAAATAAACATCACACTGTTGTGGCGTGCAACCCGATCCCAACAATATACCCATGGCGGCGTGCCACCCGATCCAAACAATATAACCATAGCGGCGTGCCACCCGATCCAAACAATATAACCATGGTGGCGTGCCACCCGATCCAAACAATATAACCATGGCGGCGTGCCACCCGATCCAAACAATATAACCATGGCGGCGTGCCACCCGATCCCTATATAAAACTCACACAAGGAGCCATACATCAAGCTGAATAGCTCATCACATCAAAATACTGAATATCGATCATAAGAACACTAAGGTGCCTGATATCAGACACAAGAAAACATATAGCGCTATAGGCTATGAACTCAAGCACAACTGAGGTGCGATATATGATCTAAATCTCAAGAGCTATCATGCTCATATAACGTCACCGCTGAGCGGAACCTCAGCACATAAGGGACTTACCAAGCCATCTCACAACTCATATGGCGCAATATATCTTTGCATGAATTAACTAACTGCGAAATAAGACCGCGACTACCCCTCCATAAGGGGGCGCATTGCTGGAAGAAACACAAATGGCCTGACGCAAGGCTCACTTCCACATTTAATTCTATCCACCGACCTTAAGTCTATCCTGGTTGTGCCAAGCTAAGTCAATAGTATTTCACAGGTCTATAACCCAATAAGCAGAGTGTCCTTCAGGCATAAATTCTCAAATGGATGATATCATCAAAATCCTCATACTTGGTTTAAATTTCTAACCAATCAAGTGACTACATGTCACACCTATACAATCTTCTTGTGGGGCAAGCTCCCACCATCTTCCGAATAATAAAACGGGCCTGCACATTCAACCCACCGGCTGCACTAACAATGAAAAGTGATCAGGAGTCCCTAACCGGGATGCAAAGCCTTTCTCACGGAACACCGATCTCAAATGATACTGATGTTAATACCCATCTTACTCAAAACACTGAAACTCCTTTCCTGCTCATTCGAGCTCTTTATATCACATTTATTGACCAAACTACGACCTTGGTCCTTACTTCAAATTTCATACCACTCACTGCACCTCACGTGCCGATATATGATAGATATGATTTCCATCACAACTCTAGAACTGACGATAGGGTAATACTTCATCACATAAGACCTTCCATTTAACTCATTTCAGGAGAACTATAGCAACACACGACGAGTTCTCATAACCGTTGAATATGCCAATCTCTATGTAGTGGTCCAAGCCACCATAACCCTTTCCGAGGTCCGCCTACTCATAACAGGCCCTAACAAAAGAATACTTCAGAATACCATCAATAACTGCGGCCGACAAGCCTCAAATGCATCGCCACAAATCGCATGCATACCTCGATCACGTTACATGAACCGATCATTGACACCAATATGCCAACTCAACTTTGGCTAATCAATCTATTTCCTTCCAGTTTATCCTTGATTGCCTTATAATGTAAATATCTCCTTTCAATACCTAACTTATTTCAACCACACTCGCCCCGAATGACCTGAAATCATGAGGCCATGCTATCTCAAGAACAACGACCATTTCACGCATCTCAAATGCTACACCACAAGTCAAAACATCATAGATTGTTTTTGTACTTTTCTTCCTAAGTTGCTTCAAAGGCTTGAACTTCAACTGTACTTATAGACTCAGAATTATCAAACACCACACTTTACCTCTTGAATTCACTAGGATCGCTATTGAGAACCATCCGACCCTAACTTGGCCCTGTACGCAACCAACTCTACTGAATGTTTATAATATATGAATACCCTCTCGATAAAACACCCAGCGGAATCACTTCCCGCGAAGCCTGCACCTAGACGAGGCATAAATCATGAATCTTTCCTCAAGGTTGAACATGAGCCAGTAAGGCTAATCATAACATGCATTCAACAATTCATATACTCAAATTACCACTCATGGTCCTTTTCCGTAGCTGCAATAACCCATTAATACGCTAATACCCAGAATTCACGCAGGTAATTAGCCATGCAACCCAAATCATAAGCGGTGAGACTCTCCCACCAGCTCAAAGCCACTATTACACGACTCTCGAGCACATTAGAAACATTCACTCAAGTCATCTACAATTATTCAACTGCAATTCACTTGATCCTACGAACATAATCACCTGTGCCCTATTAGCACTCTGACCCCATAGGGTATGACCTCATTCCAATACAACCAAACGTCATCCCGCTCCATGCACCGAGCATTCTCTACCAACGACATCTTAAAACATACTATGATCCTCACAGGCCTATGAAGCACCATGTAGCCTTTGTCGAATATTTCCCTGCTAATAATAAAATGTGGAGTTCATTAGGGGCACAGGAACATCAAAAGTCCCAACATCATGCCATACGAGCCTCAACTCTTGCCCATTCGCAAGTTTTCAAGAACTTTTGAATAGCACCTAAATACATTTGCAGGACAAATATAATATAACACATGACCCATAATTTGATCGTTGATAATGAAATCCTTTCACCTGGCACGAAGCCTTAAGATACATTTTGCAAATCCATGACAATAGCCTTTATCATTTGTACATCTTCATCATAAGACAGTCCAAGACATTCGTTTGGTACATGTCCTTCTTAAGATAGTTAAACTCATTTCCCCCAGTATCTCTGCTGGCTGAATCCTTCGCTAAATGGATATCTCATATGAACCATATAGTCTTTATTACCACCAACTATCTTTAGATCTATATCCACCTTGTGATTCTACCATTACCGTGACGATTAGGCAGTTAAGTAAACCTTCTCAAGACCGTACTTATCAACCGAATGCCAGAACCTAGTGCACCCCCATATCATAATTGAAGATCTCTCAATTTCTTGCATTATCGATATGGATGACACACGGTAACAAAAGTTGAGTAAATTCTTGACTCCCTTGAAATCCCTCTGCAGCATCACGAACCGTCGGCGCATACTTGATACCGAGTGCGCAATTTCAATACACGAGTGGATGCAAAAGAACATATGACATAGGCTCCAACCGAATAAATGGCGCACGATAAGGAATTCAAAGAATTGAAGAGTTTCCTAAACAGTTACATAGCCCCTCGTAGATAAATACAGACGTCTCCGTATCGATCAGCGAGAATCTAAGTAACCGGTTTGTGTCCCGTGACTCCTACGAACCTAGAGCTCTGATACCAACTTCTCACGACCCTAGTTCACCAATCGTGAATATGTCATGACGGTACCCAGTCCCCACGACTAGGTAAGCCTAACACATTGCGGAAAATACACGTTTATGAACTTTAAACAAGAAATAGCGGAAAAACGATATAAATAGGAATGTAATCCGTGCCGCTTGGCACATACACTCGTCAAACACACCGTGTAAAATACCACCAAGACCCGGAATCCCACGGGCAACACAGACTAAAAGAGAAATACAACTGTGGCTCTATGTGTAAAGAGTATCTAAACAACGAAAGGAAGGAAAAACATCTACTAAAACTATCAGAATAGAAGGAGGGCCTCCGGATCCGCGGACGTAGCAGATCATACCTCGAGGTCTCCCTAAAAGCTGCGGAATCACCTAGCACGAGCCTGCTCTGATGTACCTGGATCTGCACAACAAAAGTGTGCGGAAGAGTAGCATGAGTACACCACGGCGGTACTCAGTAAGTGCCAAGCCTAACCTCGATGGAGTAGTGACGAGGAAGGTCGGGGCCCTACTGAGAGAAAACAATTACAAAATGATAATAACAATAATAAGTAGTTTAAATGATAATAATTTCGAAATAACAACAATAAAATGATTAGTGCCACCGTCTACAATTAAGCTAACAACAAGTAACACAACTTAATTAACAAGTCCAGGACCTGTGGGAATTGAACCCACAGTCCCATCTCAATAACATCAGGATCTCCAGGAATCGAACCCGCAGTCCACATCTCAATAATATATCAATAGCTCAGGATCTCCTGGAATCAAACCCGCAGTCCATATCTCAATAACATCAGGATCTCCGGGAATCGAACCCGCTGTCCATATCTCAATAACTCGGGATCTCCGGGAATCGAACTCGCAGTCCATATCTCAATAACTCAGGATCTACGGAAATTGAACCCGCAGTCCATATCTCAATAACTCGGGATCTCCGGGAGTCCACAAATAATATCACTCCGGGTCTCTAGGAATCGAACCCACAGCCCTGGGATCTCCGGGAATTGAACCCGCAGTCCACCAACACATCAAGTAAAGAAAACACACAGAGAGAATATAATATGGTTAATTACAACTTCACCGAAACTAGTGCCAACAATTTATCAAGAAGTTCAAGTAAGTCAACTAGACAATTAAATATGTTGAATCCCAGCTAATCATGTTTTTCTAACTAATACCAGGTAAAAGTAACGCTTTTATCAGCTAAGAGCGGGAATATCACTAATCGGACAATTCAAGTAAAGTGTGTGTTACAACAACCAGCGCATATACACGCCCGTCACCTCGCGTACAAGGCATTTAAACTATCACACAATATCCTAGGGGTGAAAGTTCCCCCACACGAGGTTAGACAAGCCACTTACCTCGACTCTGGTACAATACCGCTATGAGACAACTCTCTTGCCGCGAATGTCGGCCTCCACAAGCGTATTATCTGATAAAAATCATTAGAATCACATCAAAATAGGCCAATTGGGCATTACCCAACCAAAACAATTCAAAATACACCAAAACCCACAAGTTGCCAAAACCCGACTTTCGGTACGCTTCTTGAAAAATTACGAAAGTTATATATTCGGGTTCCTTATCTCAACACGAGTCCGTGCATATAAAATTTATCAAAATCGGACTCCGTTTGCCCATTCAAATCAAAGGTATTCTAAAATTTAGGCCTAGGGCTCAAACCCACCTTTAATCTCCCATTTTCAGTGAAATAATCAAGGATTTCATGATAAACTAATGAATTAAGGTCAGAAACTTACCCCCGATGAATTCCCGGTGATATCCCAGCGTTTCCCCTTCAAATTTCTCTTTTGGAGCTCAAAAATGGCGTTTTAGTGTTTGGGAGTCGCGGTTGTTATGTTCTGAACTTAAACTCACTGCCAGACCCCATTGCTCATCGCGTTCACGATGGACCTCACGCGTCCGCGATGACTCGCCCAACTTCTTTTTCGCGAACGTGACGCCATCCCACGCGTCCGTGATGTATTGCCAAATAGACCCCTCGCGAACGCGGCTCTCCCCACGCGTTCGCGATGAATAAAAATCCCAAGCCGCCCACTTTACTCTTCGCGAACGCGGCCCATCTGGACGCGAACGCGATACGTCCCAAGCCACAACTACACAAACGCGATCTCTACTACGCGAACGTGATGACCAACCTGACCAGGCCTACGCGAACGCGGCACGTGCCTCGCGAACGCGTAGGTCAAATTTCTGTTGCACAGCTGCTGTATTTTCTGCAGATTTTTCAAGTTCCAAATGCCCGTTTGATGGTCCGAATTCATCCCGAGGCCCTCGGGACCCCAACGAAAACCACCAACATACTCCAAAACATGATACAAACTTATTCCAATCGTAAAAACACGTCTAACAACATCAAAACCCATAATTCACATCGAATTCAAGCCTAATTTCTTAAAACTTTCTGAATTGAACATTCGATCTAAAACCCGACCAAACGACGTCTGAATGACCTGAAAATTTGCGGACATATCCAAAATCACATAACGAAGTTACAGAAATTGTCGGAATTCCATTCCGACCTCTAGATCAAAATCTCACCTATCGTTCGGATTCGCCAAAATTTCAAACTTCGGCATATCAAGCCTAATTGAGCTACGGACCTCCAAAATACATTCCAAACGTGCTCCCAACCCTGAAATCACCTAACAAAGCTAATGGAACCATCGGATTTCCGTTCCGAGGTCGTCTTAACACTGTTCCGACTATGGACCATTTTCTAACTTTAAAGCAATAATTTAGGGACTAAGTATCCCAAAGTGCTCCAAATTTTAGAACCGACCTTCCCGACAAACCAAAATAGCAGAAATGAACTTAGGAGAACAATTAAATTGAGGATCGGGGCGTAATTTTCTAAAACGACCGGTCGGGTCGTTACAGGGGTGAATGTGACGACCCGGCCCGCCGTCACAAGAATTACCATCCCGCTACCTTGCATTTATTTGTTTATTGCTTTTATATCAGTGTTAGAGTCTATCGGGTGAATTAGGAGTGATTTTGGTTGAAAATGAGGCAAATAGCCTTTTTGAAGGAAGCTTGAATATGGAAAGTCAACCTGGAGTTGACTATTTAGTTAGATTGCTCAGAATCGGATTTTGATGATTTGGTTAGTTCCGGGAGGTTATTTGTGACGTAGGGGAGTGATCAAAATTGAATTTGGAGGCCCGGTGTAGAAATAGGCTTTAATTGACAAAAGTTGAATTTTGGTAAAATCCGATCGGTAGGTGAGATTTTGATCCGGAGGTCGAAATGGAATTCTGACAATTTATGTAGCTTTTTCATGTGATTTTGGATATGTCTGTAAATTTTTAGGTCATTCGGACGTCGTTTGGTTGAGTTTTTGATCGAATGTGTAATTCAGAGATTTTAAGGAATTTAGGCTTGAATCCGACGTGAATTATGGGTTTTGGTGTTGTTGGACGTGTTTGGAGGGTTGGAGCAAGTTCGAATAGGGTGTTAGGATGTGTTGGTGTGATTGGATGAGGTCCTGGGGGCCTCGGGGTGTTTTCGGGTGGGTAAACGGAAGAGAATCATGGAAATTGCAGGTTGAAAAATTCTGGTTTCTGGTGTTTTCGCACATGCGGCCAAGGGACCGCAGGTGCGGCGTCGCTTGTGCGAAGGAATGACCGCAGAAGCGGCCTAGGGGGCGGATGGTGGAAATTCACAAAAGCGGGAGATTGACCAATTAGGCGGTACCGCAGAAGCGGACCTTAAGCGCAGAAGTGGGACCGCTGGTGCAGCCCCAGGTGCGCGGAAGCGGAACTGGGAATTTTAAGTTAAACTGCAGAAGCGGTTGGAGAGTCGCGGAAGCGGACTCGCGGAAGAGGTCCAAAGTTCGTAGAAGTGGAAGTGGCCAGCTAGAGCTGGAATCGCAGAAGCGACCAGTTGGTCGCAGATACGGACTCGCAGGTGCGAGATTTTGTCCGCAGAAGCGGAAATCGCAGAAGGATTAAAAATATCAGAAGTTAAAATTTCATAACAGTCTAAAACACTTAGGGCTCGGACTTAAGAGACGACTTGGTCGATTTTGAAGGGAAATTCAAGGAGATTCTTCAGGTAATCAACTATGGACTCAAATTATGGTTTTGTATTGATAAATTATGCAATTAACACGTGAAATTGGAGGAATTAGGGGTATATTATGGAGGTTTTCACCCTAGGCTTGGGTTATAGAAAATCAATGATTTGAATGGGCAAATGGAGTCTGATTTTGGTAAATTTTATATGCTTAGACTCGTGTTGAGATGAGGGTTCCGAATATGTTACTTTTGTAATATTTCGAGAAGCGCACTGAAGGTCGGGTTTTGGCAACTTTGTAGTTTTTGGGGTAGATTGAATTGTTTTGACTGGGTATCATCCCATTGGTCTAATTTGATGTATTTCCACTATATTTGATCAGATTCTATGCCTACGAAGCTTGATTCTCGTGGCAAGGGCATCGCGGATTAGTCATCGAGCCGAATTGAGGTGAGTAATGGATGTGGGTGATGACCAGCGGGTTTGAAACCCTGGTATACCACTTTGTGACGCTGTATAGCGGCGAGACACGTACTCTCTTGTGGGTGCGGGGTCGATTGTGATTGAGGACTATGGCTTAGTCCGACCTGTTGATATTATATTATTACATTGGCTATTCTTGAGCCGGTGAACCTCCTTCTCGGATGGTTGTGTACATTTATGGGCTGTGAGCCAGTTGTTGAGATCCTGCCCCAATCCCTAATTTAACTGTTCCCCTAAGTTCATTCCTGCTATGGTGATTTGCCGGGAGAGTCGGTTCTGAAATTTGGAGCGTTTTGGGACACTTAGTCCCTAAATAGAAGCCTTATAATTGAAAAATGGCCCGTAGCCGGAACAATGTTAAGACGACCTCGGAACGGAAATCCGATGGTTCCATTAGCTCCGTTAGGTGATTTCGGGGTCGGGAGCGCGTTCGGAATGTATTTTGGAGGTCCGTAGCTCAATTAGGCTTGAAATGCCGAAGTTTGAAATTTTGGCGAATCCGAACGATAGGTGAGATTTTGATCCGGGGGTCGGAATGGAATTCCGACAATTTCTGTAGCTTCGTTATGTGATTTTGGATATGTCCGCAAATTTTCAGGTCATTTGGATGTAGTTTGGTCGGGTTTTTGATTGAATGTTAGTTTCGAAAATTTTGAAGAAACTTAGGCTTGAATCCGTGTGTAATTGGTGATTTTGATGTTTAGGATGGTGTTTTTATGATTGGAACAAGTTCGTATCATGTTTTGGAGTATGTTGGTGGTTTTCGTTGGGGTCCCGGGGCCTCGGGATGATTTCGGATGCCCAACGGGTCATTTTTGGAAGTTTTTGAACTGCTGTTCTGGTATCTGGTATTGTTCTTCGCGTTCGCGAGGGTCCTATCGCGTTCGCGAAGAAGAATTTGGCCTCTAAGACTTTGTTCTTCGCGTTCGCGATGAAGGTATCGCGTTCGCGAAGAAGGATTTTCCATCAGAGACTTTGTTCTTCGCGTTCGCGTACAGTGCCTCGCGTTCGCGAAGAAGGATTTTCTGTCGCACAGGTCCTACTTCGGAAGCCCATATCTTTTTATCTACAAGGAATTTTGAGGTGATTCAAAAACGAAAGTTGGCTCTTTGAATCTAGTTTTCAGAAACATATTATAATAGGCATTTGGAGTTGTGTGTAAAAAGTTATGACCATTGCAATAGAGGCTGTCCGAGCAAAGTTGGAAAAATGTAATTTGGGAGTTTGTTCTTCGCGAACGCGAGAGAAGGACCGCGAACGCGAAGAACAAATACCTGGGCAGCAGAATAAAGTTCAAACTTCGTCCCATTTGCCATTTTTGACGATTTGGAGCTCGGGTAAGGCGATGTTTCGGGAGATTTTTGGAGAAATCAAAAGGGTAAGTACTCTTAACTCAATTTTGGTTGTATAACTCGAATCTATTGCAAGTTTTAGTCTTTAATTTGAGAATTTTTGTTAAAAAGGGTAGAAAACCCTCTTGGATAGAATCAAGGATTTGATGGGCCATTTGTGGTCCGATTTGGGTGTTCTTGGTATGGTTAGACTCGTGTTGAGATAAGGAATCCGAAAATGTAACTTTCGTAATTTTTCGAGAAGCGTACCGAAAGTCGGGTTTTGGCAACTTTGTGGTTTTGGTGTAACTCGATTGTTTTGATTGGGTAATGCCCAATTGGCCTATTTTGATGTGATTCCATTGATTTTTATCAGATACTACACCCTGTGGAGGCCGACATTCGCGGCAAGAGAGTTGTCTCTTAGCGGTTTTGTACCGGAGTCGAGGTAAGTGGCTTGTCTAACCTCGTGTGGGGGAACCTTTACCCCTAAGATATTATGTGATAGTTTAAATGCCTTGTACGCGAGGTGACGGGCGTGTACATGCGCTGGTTGTTGTAACTCACTTTACTTGAAATGTTAAATTCGTGATATTCCTGTTCTTAATTTATTAAATTGTGACATTTACCTGGTATTCGTTAGGGAAGCATGATTAGGTAGGATTTATCCGTCTAATTGCCTAATTGTCCTACTTGAACTTCTTGATAATTGTTGGCACTAGTCCTCGGTGAAGTTGTAGTTAAGCATATTATGTTTTCTCTGTGCGTTTTCTTTATTTGTTGTGTTGGTGGACTGCGGGTTCAATTCTCGGAGATCCCAGGGCTGTGGGTTCGATTCCCGAGATCCTGAGATTATTGAAATGTGGACTACGGGTTCGATTCCCGAGATCCCGAGATTATTGAAATGTGGACTACGGGTTCGATTCCCGAGATCCTGAGATTATTGAAATGTGGACTACGGGTTCGATTCCCGAGATCCTGATATTATTGAAATGTGGACTACGGGTTCGATTCCCGAGATCCTGATATTATTGAAATGTGGACTACGGGTTCGATTCCCGAGATCCTGATATTATTGAAATGTGGACTACGGGTTCGATTCCCGAGATCCTGATATTATTGAAATGTGGACTACGGGTTCGATTCCCGAGATCCAGACTTATTGGTAGGGACTGCGGGTTCGATTCCCGGAGATCCTGAGTTATTGAGATATTATTGAGACACGGGCTGCGGGTTCGATTCCCGGAGACCCAGAGGTACTGAGAATGGGACTGTGGGTTCAATTCCCACAGATCCTGGATTTGTTTATCTGAGTTGGTTATTTGTTGTTAGCTTAATTGTAGACAGTTGCAATAATCATCATAATGTTGTTATTTCGGAAATTATTATCATTTAAACTGCTTATTATTGTTATTATCATTTTTGTAACTGTTTTCTCTCAGTAGGGCCCTGACCTTCCTCGTCACTACTCCATCGAGGTTAGGCTTGGCACTTACCGAGTACCGCCGTGGTGTACTCATGCTACTCTTCTGCACACTTTTGTTGTGCAGATCCAGGTACATCAGGACAGGCTCACACCAGGTGATTCAGCAGCATTTTGGGAGACCTCGAGGTATGATCTGCTACATCCGCGGATCCGGAGGCCTTCCTTCTATTCTATTAGTACTAGTAGATATCTTTCATTCACTTCGTTGTTAGATACTTTTTATACATAGAGCCTCAGTTGTATATTCTCTTTTAGTCTGTGTTGCCCGTGGGATTCCGGGTCTTGGTGGTATTTTTACACAGTGTGTTGGACGAGTGTATGTGCCAAGCGGCACACATTACATTCCTATTTATATTATCTTCCGCTATTTCTTGTTTAAAGTTCATAAACGTGTAATTTCCGCAATGTGTTAGGCTTACCTAGTCGTGGGGACTGGGTGCCGTCATGACATGTTCACGATTGGTGAACTAGGGTCGTGACAAGTTGGTATCAGAGCTCTAGGTTCGTAGGAGTCACGGGACACAGACCGGTTACTTAGATTCTCGCTGATCGATACGGAGACGTCTGTATTTATCTACGAGGGGCTATGTAACTATTTAGGAAACTCTTCAATTCTTTGAATTCCTTATCGTGCGCCATTTATTCAGCTGGAGCCTATGTCATATGTTCTTTTGCATCCACTCGTGTGTTGAAATTGCGCACTCGGTATCAAGTATGCGCCGACGGTTCGTGATGCTGCAGAGGGATTTCAAGGGAGTCAAGAATTTACTCAACCATTGTTACCGCGTGTCATCCATATCGATAATTCAAGAGAATTGAGAGATCTTCAATTGTGCACATGGGGGTGCATTAGATTCTGACATTCGGTTGATAAGTACGGTCTTGAGAAGGTTTACTTAACTGCCAAATCGTCACAACAATGGTAGAATCACAAGGTGGATGTAGATCTAAAGATAGTTGGTGGTAATAAAGACTATATGGTTCATATGAGATATCTATTTAGCGAAGGATTCAGCCAGCAGAGATACAGGGGGAAATGAGTTTAGCTGTCTTAAGAAGGACATGTACCAAACGAATGTCTTGGGCTTGTCTTATGATGAAGACGTATGAATGTTAAAAGCTAGTATCATGGATTAGCAAGATGTACCTTGAGGCTTCGTGCCAAGTGAAAGGATTTCACTATCAACGATCAAATTATGGGTCATGTGTCATATCAGATTTGGCCTGCGATATATTTAAGTACCATTCAAAAATTTCTTTGAAACTTGTGGATGAGTAAGAGTTGATACTCGGGTGGTATGATGTTGGGACTTTTGATGTCCCTGTGTCCATAATAATTCTACATTTCATTATCAGCAGGGAAGACTTCGGTGAAGGCTACATGGTGCTTTGTAGGTGTGAGAATCACAGAATGTCTTAAGCTGTCGTGGTAAAGAATGCTCGATGCATGGAGCGAGAAGATGTTTGGTTGTATTGGGATGAGGTCATACCCTATGGTGTTAGAGTGCTAATAGAGCACATGTGATTATATTCGTTGGATCAAGTGAGTTGCAATTGAATAATAGTAAATGACTCGAGAGAATGGTTCTAAGGTGTTCGAGAGTCGTGTAATAGTGGCTTTGGTCTAAGTGGGAGAGTCCCACCGCTTAAGATTGGGTTGCATGGTTAATTACCTGTGTGAATTCTGGATATTAGCGTATTAATGGGTTATTGCAGCTACGGAAAAAAAAAGACCATGAGTGATAATTTGAGTATATGAATTGTTGAATGCATGTTATGGTTAGCCTTACCGGCTCATGTTCAAACTTGAGGAAAGATTCATGATTTATGCCTCGTATAGGTGCAGGCTTCGCGGGAAGTGATTCCGCTGGGTGCTTTATCGAGAGGGTATTCATATGTTATAAACATTCAGTAGAGTTGGTTGCGTACTGGGCCAAGTCAAGGCCGGATGGTTCTCAATAGCGGTCCTAGTGAATTCAAGAGGTAAAGTGTGGTGTTTGATAATTTTGAGTCTATAAGTACCGTTGAGGCTCAAGCCTTTAAAGCAACTTAGGAAGAAAAGTACAAAAACAATCTATGATGTTTTGACTTGTGGTGTAGCATTTGAGAGGCGTGAAATGGTCGTCATTCTTGAGATAGCATGGCCTCATGATTTCAGGTCATTCGGGGTGAGTGTGGTTGAAATAAGTTAGGTATTGAAGGGAGATATTTACATTATAAGGCAATCCAGGATAAACTGGAAGAAAGTAGATTGATTAGCCAAAGTTGAGTTGGCATATTGGTGTCAATGATCGGTTCATGTAACGTGATCGAATTATGCATGTGATTTGTGGCGGTGCATTTGAGGCTCGTCGGCCGCAGTGTTTGATGGTATTCAGAAGTATTCTTCTGTTAGGGCCTGTTATGAGTAGGCAGATCTCGGGAAGGGTTATGGTGGCTTGGACCACTACTTAGAGATTAGCATATTCGATGGTTATGAGAATTCGCCGTATGTTGTTATAGTTCTCCCGCAGTGAGCTTAATGGAAAGTCTTATGTGATGACATATGAGCCTATCGTCAGTTCTAGAGCTATGATGGAAATTGTGTCTATCGTATATCAGCACGTGATGTGCAGTGAGTAGTATGAAATTTGAAGTAAGGACCAAGGTCACAGTTTGGTCAATGAATGTGATATAAAAAGCTCGGAAGAGCAGGAAAGAAGTTTCGGTGTTTTGAGTAAGATGGGTATTAACATCAGTATCATTTGAGATCGGTGTTCTGTGAGAAAGGCTTGCACCCCGGATTGGGGACTCCCGATCGTTTTCAGTGTCAGTGCAGCCGGTGGGTTGAATGTGCAAGCCCGTTTAATTATTCGGAAGATGGTGGGAGCTTGTCCCACAAGGAGATTGTATAGGTGTGACATGTAGTCACTCGATTGGTTAGAAATTTAAACCAAGTATGAGGATTTTGGTGATATCATCCATTTGAGAACTTATGCCTGGAGGGCACTCTGCTTATTGGGTTATAGACCCGTGAAATATTATTGACTTAGCTTGGCACGACCAGGATAGACTTAAGGTCGGTGGATAGATTTAAATGTGGAGGTGAGCCTTGCGTCAGGCCGGTTATGTTTCTTCCAGCAATGCGCCCTTTATGGAGGGATAGTCGCGGTCTTATTTCACGGTTAGTTAATTCATGTAAAGATATATTGCGCCGTATGAGTGTGAGACGGCTTGGTAAGTTCCTTATGTGTTGAGGTTCCGCTCAGCGGTGATGTTATATGAGCATGATGGCTCTTGAGACTCATATCTTATATCGCACCTCAGTTGTGCTTGAGTTCATAGCCTATAGCGCTATATGTTTTCATTGAGTCCGATATCATGCACCTTAGTGTGCTTATGATCGATATTCGTATTTTGATGTGACGAGCTATTCAGCTCGACATATGACTCCTTGTGTGAGTTTATATTGTTGGGATCGGGTGGCACGCCGCCATGGTTATATTGTTGGGACCGGGTGGCACGCCGCCATGGTTATATTGTTGGGATCGGGTGGCACGCCGCCATGGGTATATTGTTGGGATCGGGTTGCACGCCGCAACAGTGTGATGTTTATTTCAGTGTCCATAATTGCTCTTATGTGTTCTGTTTCCTATTTTTCTGAGGAAGTCCATGTTAGTGTGAGAGTTGAATAGTTCTCTCTAGTGTTCGCCTTCCTATCACGTACGAATTAGTGGATTACTAGCACATTGTGTCATCTTGTGGGACTTTTGATTATGTCTGATGTGGCTTATCGCCTGAGCAGTTCGTACTGGGTGAGATGAGATTATGTGATTTGGGGTCGGTGCAAACTGATTATATGAAGTATATTATAGAGGAAATAATCATCCTCTGGTTTAGGACAAGGTAATGAATCTTGTCAGGAGTATAGACCCAATGAATTGTTGGTTCAGTAGTTGGTTATGGATATCGGCACATTTCTTCTGTAGTGTCAGTATTGTAAAAGTTAGAACGAGGCCTATGTAGATCATGAGGTGCAATGGGAGCATCCGATTCGTTGAATTTTGACTAATTTGGTCATAAAATATTATTGTGGTCCTGTGGATTTTGAGTTGCAAGGTAAGAATCCAACAAGGTTATGCAGTCATGTTTGAGGACGGCGTTTGAGGAATATCGAGTGATCTCTTGATGAAAATAAGTCCCTGACATAGAATTCCGGATGTTGGAATTAGGCTCTAAAACTTAATTGTTTCGCCCATGAAGGGCGTTATGAGGTTTGGAAAGAAAGGGAAGCTGAGTCCTAGATTTATTGGCCCTTTTGAGATTTTGAGGCGTGTTGGGGAGGTTGCTTACGAGTTGGCCTTACCTCCCAGCCTAGCCGGAGTTCACCCCGTATTTCATGTCTCCATGCTCCGGAGATACCATGGCGACCCGTCGCACGTGTTGGATTTCACATCTGTTCAGCTAGACAAGGATCTGTCTTATGTTGAGGAGCCAGTAGCCATTCTAGACAGGCAGGTCAGAAAGCTAAGGTCAAAGAACATCGCTTCGGTAAAGGTTCAGTGGCGGGGCCAGCCGGTCGAGGAGGTGACTTGGGAGACTGAGCAGGATATGCGCAGCCAGTACCCTCATCTCTTCACCACTCCAAGTATGTTTTCTATGCTCGTTCGAGGACGAACGAATCTTTTAAGTGTGGGAAGATGTAACGACCCGGCCGGTCGTTTTAGAAAATTTCGCCCCAATCCCCAATTTAACTCTTTCCCTGAGTTCATTTGTGCTATTGTGGTTTGCCGGGAGAGTCGGTTCTGAAATTTGGAGCGTTTTGGGACACTTAGTCCCTAAATAGGAGCCTTATAATTGAAAAATGGCCCGTAGCCGGAACAATGTTAAGACGACCTCGGAACGGAAATCCGATGGTTCCATTAGCTCCGTTAGGTGATTTTCGGGGTTGGGAGCGTGTTCAGAATGTATTTTGGAGGTCCGTAGCTCAATTAGGCTTGAAATGCCGAAGTTTGAAATTTTGGCGAATCCGAACGATAGGTGAGATTTTGATCCGGGGTCGGAATGGAATTCCGACAATTTCTGTAGCTTCGTTATGTGATTTTGGATATGTCCGCAAATTTTCAGGGTCATTTGGACGTCGTTTGATCGGGTTTTGGATCGAATGTTAGTTTTGAAAATTTTGAAGAAACTTAGGCTTGAATCCGTGTGTAATTGGTGATTTTGATGTTTAGGATGGTGTTTTTATGATTGGAACAAGTTCGTATCATGTTTTGGAGTATGTTGGTGGTTTTCGTTGGGGTCCCGGGGGCCTCGGGATGATTTCGGATGCCCAACGGGTCATTTTTGGAAGTTTTTGGACTGCTGTTCTGGTATCTGGTATTGTTCTTCGCGTTCGCGAGGGTCCTATCGCGTTCGCGAAGAAGAATTTGGCCTCTAAGACTTTGTTCTTCGCGTTCGCGATGAAGGTATCGCGTTCGCGAAGAAGGATTTTCCATCAGAGACTTTGTTCTTCGCGTTCGCGTACAGTGCCTCGCGTTCGCGAAGAAGGATTTTCTGTCGCACAGGTCCTACTTCGGAAGCCCATATCTTTTTATCTACAAGGAATTTTGAGGTGATTCAAAAACGAAAGTTGGCTCTTTGAATCTAGTTTTCAGAAACATATTATAATAGGCATTTGGAGTTGTGTGTAAAAAGTTATGACCATTGCAATAGAGGCTGTCCGAGCAAAGTTGGAAAAATGTAATTTGGGAGTTTGTTCTTCGCGAACGCGAGAGAAGGACCGCGAACGCGAAGAACAAATACCTGGGCAGCAGAATAAAGTTCAAACTTCGTCCCATTTGCCATTTTTGACGATTTGGAGCTCGGGTAAGGCGATGTTTCGGGAGATTTTTGGAGAAATCAAAAGGGTAAGTACTCTTAACTCAATTTTGGTTGTATAACTCGAATCTATTGCAAGTTTTAGTCTTTAATTTGAGAATTTTTGTTAAAAAGGGTAGAAAACCCTCTTGGATAGAATCAAGGATTTGATGGGCCATTTGTGGTCCGATTTGGGTGTTCTTGGTATGGTTAGACTCGTGTTGAGATAAGGAATCCGAAAATGTAACTTTCGTAATTTTTCGAGAAGCGTACCGAAAGTCGGGTTTTGGCAACTTTGTGGTTTTGGTGTAACTCGATTGTTTTGATTGGGTAATGCCCAATTGGCCTATTTTGATGTGATTCCATTGATTTTTATCAGATACTACACCTGTGGAGGCCGACATTCGCGGCAAGAGAGTTGTCTCTTAGCGGTTTTGTACCGGAGTCGAGGTAAGTGGCTTGTCTAACCTCGTGTGGGGGAACCTTTACCCCTAAGATATTATGTGATAGTTTAAATGCCTTGTACGCGAGGTGACGGGCGTGTACATGCGCTGGTTGTTGTAACTCACTTTACTTGAAATGTTAAATTCGTGATATTCCTGTTCTTAATTTATTAAATTGTGACATTTACCTGGTATTCGTTAGGGAAGCATGATTAGGTAGGATTTATCCGTCTAATTGCCTAATTGTCCTACTTGAACTTCTTGATAATTGTTGGCACTAGTCCTCGGTGAAGTTGTAGTTAAGCATATTATGTTTTCTGTGTGCGTTTTCTTTATTTGTTGTGTTGGTGGACTGCGGGTTCAATTCCCGGAGATCCAAGGGCTGCGGGTTCGATTCCCGGAGACCCGGAGTTCATTGATATATTATTGAAATGTGGACTACGGGTTCGATTCCCGAGATCCTGAGATTATTGAAATGTGGACTACGGGTTCGATTCCCGAGATCCTGAGATTATTGAAATGTGGACTACGGGTTCGATTCCCGAGATCCTGAGATTATTGAAATGTGGACTACGGGTTCGATTCCCGAGATCCCGAGATTATTGAAATGTGGACTACGGGTTCGATTCCCGAGATCCCGAGATTATTGAAATGTGGACTACGGGTTCGATTCCCGAGATCCCGAGATTATTGAAATGTGGACTACGGGTTCGATTCCCGAGATCCCGAGATTATTGAAATGTGGACTACGGGTTCGATTCCCGAGATCCCGAGATTATTGAAATGTGGACTACGAGTTCGATTCCCGAGATCCTGAATTATTGGTAGGGACTGCGGGTTCGATTCCCGGAGATCCTGAGTTATTGAGATATTATTGAGACATGGGCTGCGGGTTCGATTCCCGGAGACCCAGAGGTACTGAGAATGGGACTGTGGGTTCAATTCCCACAGATCCTGGATTTGTTTATCTGAGTTGGTTATTTGTTGTTAGCTTAATTGTAGACAGTTGCAATAATCATCATAATGTTGTTATTTCGGAAATTATTATCATTTAAACTGCTTATTATTGTTATTATCATTTTTGTAACTGTTTTCTCTCAGTAGGGCCCTGACCTTCCTCGTCACTACTCCATCGAGGTTAGGCTTGGCACTTACCGAGTACCGCCGTGGTGTACTCATGCTACTCTTCTGCACACTTTTGTTGTGCAGATCCAGGTACATCAGGACAGGCTCATATCAGGTGATTCAGCAGCGCTGGGAGACCTCGAGGTATGATCTGCTACGTCCGCGGATCCGGAGGCCTTCCTTCTATTCTATTAGTACTAGTAGATATCTTTCCTTCACTTCGTTGTTAGATACTTTTTATACATAGAGCCTCAGGTGTATATTCTCTTTTAGTCTGTGTTGCCCGTGGGATTCCGGGTCTTGGTGGTATTTTTACACAGTGTGTTGGACGAGTGTATGTGCCAAGCGGCACCGATTACATTCCTATTTATATTATCTTCCGCTATTTCTTGTTTAAAGTTCATAAACGTGTAATTTCCGCAATGTGTTAGGCTTACCTAGTCGTGGGGACTGGGTGCCGTCATGGTTGTGTACATTTATGGGCTGTGAGCCAGTTGTTGAGATCCTGCGAGAATCGTTATCATTATCTCTGTGATATTGACATGATAGTTTTACTACCAGTCCGGAGCTATTACTGTTATTATGATTTTCCAATCTCTGGAACTTTGACAAACTATTTTCAACTGAAAAATGATAAAAGAGTTTCAAAACTACTTTTGAGTCTGCGAGGCTGCATTTGCATATTAGCTGACTGGTAGTGGATCGGGCTGCGCGCCGCAGCGTATTCATGATATTGTGCTTGGGTTGTAGGAGCCCCTCCGGAGTCTGAACCCTCACAGTGAGCACGGGTACCCAAATTGGATCGGGCTACGCGCCGTAGCGGTCATTTCATGCATTATATTACATTGCATTTAGCTACATCTGATAGCTGTTATATTGTTTTGTTGATACTTGTTGGTACAGATACTGTTGATATTGATTCTGTTGCAGGGTATTTGATTACAACTTTACATAGTGCTATATTGTGATTTTTTATCTACGCTGTCTTACCCCTGTTCATTACCACTAAGTCTGGAAGTACTCACTTTACTCCCTGCACCTTGTGTGCAGATCCAGGTACGTCACAGCAGCCTTGATCCAGTAGCTGCTCGGAGGCATTTTTGCGGGATAGTCAAGGTAGCTGCACCGTCCGCAGGACCTGACTCCCCTTCCAGCTGTCTTTTCATTTCGTATTGCTATTTCTTTCCGCACTAAGTATCGTTGTAAACGCTATTGCACTTATGTTTTCTTTAGAGGCTCTTGACTCTTGACCCCTCGGTCCTTGGGGAGTTGTTACTATTTGGGACTTGATCCCCGTGTTGGTATTTCTATCGCTGTTGACTTACTTTTGTTATGCCTAAATTGGATAAAGTGAGCTCATAGCTCCGTGAATGTTGTTAATTGGTCGGGCTGGCCTAGCAGTGTGCTGGGCGCCATCACGATCGAGTTTGGGGTCGTGACATAAAAAGAAAAGAAAATCAAAATCTATTGATTTGGTTCTTTCGATAGAGCAGAAAAAATTCAGTCCTCATTGTCTAGTGAGGATGTTGAAAGAGTGAAAACGTATAGGAAAAATCCTTTGGGCCACACCGATTTTGGCCAGATTGGCCCCAATGGGGTTATTTAGGTACTTTCACGCCCTAATTAGAGTTTCATGCATATTTTTATACCCATAATGCCCTTTCAGTAACCTTTTTGAATATTTCTCTCCCATCATTAAATATTTCTCTTCCCAATACATGGAAGATCTCGAGGGTTCAAACCCTATTTTCCATAAAACTTTTCTTTTATTTTTTTTAACGTATTTTCATTCTTTTTTTTGTAGTATACACCCATATAATTCAAAATAATTCATTTATATACATGTATTTAATTGTGCATTTTGTATATGTTTAGTATTTGTGTGTTTTCAATTTCGAATTGGAGTTCTTGATTAAACTTATCAAATCAAAAAAAAAATCAAGTCTTGATTTTCCCACAAAAGCTATACTCTTTTTTTAAGCCATTAGCTATAGTCTTTTGATTCATTTTCAAAAGCCATAGTAATCTTTTGGTTACAAAAAAAATAACTAATTTACTTTATTACTGGATTATTCACATATATGGGGAATTATTAACAAATTAAAATACTCTTAGTGGAAAGAAAAATTGATAGCGTAAATTTATGGAAGTAATCCACCTATTCTATTCCTTTTTTTTCCTAAATACAAAAAGTATAGTTATAGTAAATTTTAATTAATTTTAAAGTTATTTTCTATAGATTGCAAATAAGGAAAGATATAATAAATAAAATTTTAGTTGATTCAGAAGTCCTAAATATTAGGAAGATAAGCAAATTATTATTTTGTCCAGTATAATGTATATTTTTTAAAGGATAAGAAAGGTAAAAGGTATAATATAAATATTATACAAATTGATAAAGAAAATAATATATTGTTCGAGTAGGGAAAAAGTTAGAAAATAATTTTAATTTTATATATTTATATCTATATCTATATTATTATAAAAGCACGAATACAATATCGCTTTACAAAAATAACCTTGAAAATAAATTTTATATTAGACAAAATAGTCATTTTACTATTCTCCTAATATTTAGAATTTTGAAATCAATAACAATTATATTTATAAGTCTTTCCTTATTTGATTAATATTCCTTTTGGTTTTTGTCAGTTACATTCTAAGTTGAACAAAACTATACTATAAACTTAATATCATAAACTTTTGCTTTTTCCCGAAACTATATAGAGACAACAAATATTTTTTGTCTAAAGTCCTCCCATCCAATGAAACTCCACTAAAACTACCCTAATTATAGTTAACAAATTCGCGAGTCAACAAACGATAAAATACCATTCAATAGCTGTATTTTTTCTTCAAAGATATTTTCGTATTGGAAAAATTAATTATATTTTGCTACAATATATGCTAGATAAAATTATAATCACCATTAATAATTTAAAATTTAGATGAATAGATAGTTATTCTAACATCTATTATCAATTTTTTTTTAAAAAGAAGGAGACCTATTTCCTTCTAATAGGAAGTTTCTTTTGAAGTTAAAGACTGCCCAATAAATTCGAATGTATTCAAATGTATTTATGGTATGAAACATGGGATTACAACTGGACATATTTGTCACGACCCGGATTTTCCCCCAACATCGGGATCGTGATGGCGCCTACTCGGGGTAGCTAGGCAAGCCACTGTATTCATACTATCCTATTTTTAATAATGTTTCATAATTAATTTATCAACAAAACTATAACTTTGATTAAATAAGTGCGGAAGACTTTATCGAAATAGAAATAACCAGTTTCAAGGAGTATAACCATACTGACATCCTCTACCCAAGACGTGGAGTCACCAACTCACGAACTACTACCGAATACTACACATAAAGTCTGAAAGAAATATAACATAATCTGTTTGTCTCGGAACAAAGAGACTACAGCTAGTAACATAAGTAAAGAGAGAGACGCCGGGCCTGCGGACGTCTGCAAGCTACCTCGGTCTCAAATATGATCAACTCCCACGCAAAAGATTTACTGCTGCTGCTCCTGATCGAAACCTGGACCTGTGCAAAAACGCACAGAAGTGCAGTATCAGCACAACCGACCCCATGTGCTGGTAAGTGCCCGGCCTATCCCGGCGAAGTAGTGACAAGCCTAGGACCAGACACCCACATAAACCTGTGCAGTTCTATATATATATATATATATGTACACCACAAGATAACGAGAAATAACCAAGTAACAACGCAACATATATATATGTACATAAACATTTATAAGGAAATACTCTGCTCTGCAATAACAGCCAATAACTCATAATATCCAGATTAATCTAATCAACAGAATTAAATCTTACTTTCATGGCTCAATTCTATATTTTTCTTTTCATATCTCGTGGTAGGCGTACCACCCGCTCCCAACTGTATCAATGAATTATATCTTGTGGTAGGCGTACCACCCGCTCCCAACTGTATTAATAATTATATCTTGTGGTAGGCGTACCACCCGCTCCCAACTATATCAATAGGCTACCGGCAACTATGGCTAATGCCAAGATTCAAATCACTTTGTGGTCGGCGTGCCACACGATCCCATTTCTTATCATAAAAGTGGTCGGCGCGCCACATGATCACAATTCTTTAATATATATATTACCACAAATAACAAGAATTAACCAAGTAATAACACAATAAGGAATATCTCAAAAGAACTCAACAATTAACAACAGTTAATAAGTTCACAAGGAAAACAAGGTATAATGGAAACACAAGTAATATCAAGTCAAGGAATAGCAAGTAGTTGCACGGCATCACCCAAATAAAATATAATGGAAAAACAAGTAATATCAAGTCAAGGAATGACAAATAATTGCACGGCATCACCCTTCGTGCTTTTACTCTCATCCTCACCAAATAAGCAAATAAAGTGCACGGCATCACCCTTCGTGCTTTTACTCTCATCCTCACATCCATGGTACGGCATGATCCTTCGTACATGGTTCAATAACAAGGCACGACATGATCCTTCGTGCATAATCAATAAAACAAGGCACGGCATTAACCTTCGTGCATAAATAATAAAACATGGCACGGCATTAACCTTTGTGCATAATCAATAACAAGGCACGGCATTAACCTTCGTGCATAAATAATAAATCAAGGCACGGCATCACCCTTCGTGCATTATCACTCTTCCTCACCCAAATAACAATCACAGTTAAGGGCAAAAAATGAAACAATAATTCATAAACCGTCCCAACAAGGGCAATCAATAATCATCTTCACAACAAGTCCCGACAAGGGAGAACAATAACAATTCTACAACCTGGCAAAGGTTCAACAATTTATCTGCAAATATGTCTCACAATAAGCATTAACAACGACTCACGGTCATACTAGACGCCAGTGTATGGATGCTCGTCACCACATCCCATACACCGCACTCGATCACATAACACATAGCACATAATCCTATTCCCTCAAGCTAGGATAGAACAAACACTTACCTCGAATGTTTATGAACAATTCAATCTGTGGCAATGCCTTTTCCTTTCAAATTTGGCTCCAATCCAATCGTATCTATACACAATTGATTTAAAATCATCAATACTACTCAACAAATTAATTCATAAGGCCAATTACAACTTTTACAACATTCTGCCCGAAATAGTGAATTTCGACCCGGGGCCCACATGGTCGGAACTCGGGGTTCGGACCAAAATCCGGTTACCCATTCCCCCACGAGTTCAAGTATATAATTTGTTTCAAAATCGGACCTCAATTCGAGGTCCAATTTCCCAATTTATGAAAAACCCTATATTCTACCAAAAACAAGAAATTCTACCATGAAAACATTTGATTTCTATTGAAAAACATGTTTAATGATGTTAGGAATTGAAAGAATTAAGTAAAAAGTGACTTACAATTACTTTGAAGAAGAGGGAGTTCGTGAAGAATCGCAAATGGGTGTTTTTGGGTTGTGAAATGTGAAGAATGAAGCTGGAAATCGTGATTTACAGGTCTCCGTGTTCGCATTTGCGAACATGGGTTCGCAATTGCGAACCCCGACCAATTTCTGGAGTTTGAAAAATAAGCTAAGGCTGGGAAGTTCGCATTTGCGAACTTTTGTTCGCATTTGCGAAGCTAAGACAACATTGGGAAGTTCGCATTTGCGAACTATTGTTCGCATTTGCGAACACAGGCAGTATATTGGATTGTTCGCATTTGCGAACTATTGTTCGCATTTGCGAACTATTGTTCGCATTTGCGAACACAGGCAGGAAATTGGGTTGTTCGCATTTGCGAACTATTGTTCGCATTTGCGAACACAGGGCAGGATATGGGGATGTTCGCATTTGCGAACTATTGTTCGCATTTGCGAACAAGGCTGGGCAAGAGGGGACTTCGCATTTGCGATCAATGGTTCGCATTTGCGAACCCCGCCTTGATCTGCCACCTTCGCAATTGCGAGAAATGCTTCGCAATTGCGAAGCCAACAGCTGGGTGAAAAACCAGCAGTGCAAAAATTCAGAATTTAATCCAACGGCCTATCAAATCTTTACCCGAGCCCCCCGTGCTCCAAACCAAACATGTACACAACATCAAAAACACATTATGAACTTGTTCGTGCGATCATATCGCCAATATCACATCGTTTTCATCAAATCAAGCATCAAGTTCATGATTTTCATACTTTTGGTTTTCAAAACTTTCAAACTTGGAACTCAAGATCCAAAACATATCAAACGACATCCGAATGTCACCAAACTTTGCCGAAAGCACATATATAATATTTAAGACTTGTACCGGGCGTCGGAACCAAAATACGATCCCGATACCAAGGTCAATTAATTCATTTTCCTTTAACAATTACATCAAAAACAATTTCACATAAAAATTCATAACTTGGGATCTAGGCCTCCAGAATTCGACTCCGGACGCATGTCCAAGTCCCATATTTTCCTACGGACCTTTCGGGACCATCCAATCTCGGGTCCGGGTCCGTTTACCAAAAATGTTGACCGAAGTCAACCATATCAATATTAATATTATTTTTATCCAAATTTCTCATAGAATTCATATTTTCTATCACAAAATCTTTTCGGCTACATGCTCGGATCGTGCACGTAAATCAAGGCAACATAGAATGAGGTTTTCAAGGCCTCGGAAGCTCGAAATGATTAATAAATAAGTGATGACCCTTTGGGTCGTCACAATATTACTGTATTCGATTGTATTCATAGCGTGAAAGTTACGCTATTATTAAAAGAGAAGTGTATCAATTAACATAATAGACTTCTAATATAACTCAATTATAACACACAAAATTTGTATTTCCGGTTATAATTAAACTCAATTACACTATTTCATTTTTTTGCTCTTTATATATATATATATATATATATATATATATATATATATATATATATATATATATATATATATATATATATATATATCAAGAATTCTATCTTTAAGTTTTGTGGTTCCATTTTCCACTTAAGCGGGGTCGCTTCTGCGGTTAACCGCAGAAGCGATAATACCATCAACCAGACCCTTTGCTATATTAAGTTCCAAATTTCGATCCGTTAATCACCCGAAATCCATCCGAGGCCCCCGGGACCTCAACCAAACCTGCCAACTAATCCCAAAATATATTACGGACTTGCTCGAGGCTTCAAATCATATCAAACAATGCTAAAATCATGAATCAACCTCCAATCCAAGCTTTATGAACTTTAGAACTTCCAACTTCTACTTTTGATGCTTAAACCTATCAAATCACGTCCGATTGACCTCAAATTTTGCACACTAGTCATATTTGACATTACTGACTTACTTCTACTTTAGAAATCTGATTCCGACCCCGACATCAAAAATTCCACTTCCGGTCAAACTTCTCAAAAACCTTCAAATTTCTATCTTTAGCCAAATGGCTTCAAAATAACCTACGGACCTCCGAATTTACTTTTGATTGCGCTCCCAACTCCAAAATTACCATACGGAGCTGATCCTAGTCTCAGAATTCCAAACAAATATCGATAACACTGAAATACACTTCAAGCCAAACTTATAAAATTTCTTCCAAAATGCCAACTTCCATAATAGGCACCAAAATGCTCCCGGGCCATCCAAAACCCAATCCGGACATACGTCCAAGTCCGAAATTATCATACGAACCTGCTGGAACCTTCAAATCCCAATTCCGAGGTAGTTTACTCAAAATTCCAATCGTAAATGATTCCTTCAACTTTAAGCTTCTGAAATGTGAATTCTCTTTCCAAATCAACTCTGAGTTTCCCGAAATTCAATTCCAACCACGCATACAAGTCATATTATCTGAAATGAAGCTGCTCATGGTCTCAGACGGCTGAACGACGCGCTAGAGCTCAAAATGATCGATCATGTCGTTACACTTATATTTTTAAATTTTATTTATAACTCAAATGTATTATTTAATATTATTTATTATATTTTAAAAAAGTTATATGAATACATATCTATTTCTTGTTTTATCATTTTTGCTTCACTAATTAAAGTTAGTTTCTGTTTGAAGATATATTTTTTAAATCATAAAATTAAAATATATTTATTAACTTTTTTTCCTGTATACACAGGTATATGAAGGTGTAAAAAGTGTCTGAGAAGTTTATAGATATGGGACGCCCATATGAGGAAGCATCATGCTTGTCTTTTTTAGTTTATCATAGTTCCCACATTTCAATTAGATTTTTTATATTTTAGGTATTTCATTTTATTTGCCCAATGAGTTTGTACTTATACATTTTCTTAGAATAATTACATATTGTATTAGTACCTGATTTTGTATAAATGTTTATATTACGTTTCTCTTTTAATTGTCTGAGAATTAACTATATATGCGATTTGTCACAATTTTTTTCTTTAAATATTTATATTGTTTAGGACAATTGTATTTTCGTCACAAAATATATTTTTAATCTACATCGTCAAAAATTGATAATAACATTTAGTGACAAAATAGTTTGTCCAGAAATTGCCTTAATAATAATAATATAAATATATTTTAACTACAAATTAACTTAATATTGGATGACAATTAAAATTGTCACTAATTAAGACAACATATCGTGACAAATTAGTCTTATCACTAGTAGTATCATTTGTCGAGACACAAAAGTAGTTTCAACTATGAAATTGCCGCCTTCTTCGACAAACAAATTTGTCGCTAATTTATCTATTTAGAGACAAAATTTTAATTTTGTACATAAAGCATAACCATTTAGTGACAAAATCACATTCCTTTAACTATAAATAATGCATAGTTTTAAAGACACTGTCACTAAATTAAAATTATAATTAATGACAAATTAGATTCGTCGCTATTAAAGACCTTTTTAGCGATGATGCAACATATTTAACTACAAAATGTTTACACTTTTTATGAAAAACAAGTTCGTCATAAATATCACATATTTGGAGACAAAAAAAGAATTTGTAGTTAATATAATTTATTTAGCGACGAAACACAAAGTTGTCTTTACAAACTATTAGTGACGAATTTTTAGGGATGAAAGTGTGACAATCGTCACAATAAACCTTTTGTGACGATATAAATTTTAGGCGACAAAATAATTTATCTCCGATAATCAAATTTGTTGTAGTATAATTAGCAATTTAATTATGAAATATAAATAATAAGTAGTGGATTAATATTTTCTTGCACCACCAAATTTTCTTGGTTTGAATCTATTTTTTAGATAAGGTAAAGTGTCCACTTAACTTGGTTTGATATGAAAGAAGTATAATAAATCATATACCATATTTATTTTAAGAAAGGAAGAAAATACAATAAATTATATACACACTAAATTGTATAGTTTGTATAAATATAAAATACACATAAATACAATAAAAATACAAATATAATACACAAGACTCTTATCTCCCAATATTTAATTTTCGCATACTTCAAGACTTTGAATTTAATTTTGTGTTTTGGAGGGAAAAATGTAGGTTAATTAATTAGAGAGTCAGTTATGTTTTTTTACTGGTGTGGCCAAAGTTGGGTCATACTAGTGTGGTCGTTTAGCATCTCCCAAAAGTATATTTGTTTTATCTTTTTTGGAAAAATTATTGATCATGTAGTGATAAACTTCTCAAACTCATGGATTTGTATTTTTCAAGTGAGGAACACGCAAAAGTACATATCAAATGAGAAAAGACAAGTGCCTAATAGGAAATAAACTGTACATTTCCCATGTCAGCATTTTGCATCCAATAGATATGCCTCTAGCCCTTCAATGTTGGATTTGTCTTCAAAAAATCCCGACCTCGGTAGAAAACGAACAGCTGCGTGAAGTTGATGAGGAGTCGCTAAGAGCTTCTTGTAAATTAAAAACGTAAGATATTTTGTGTTATCGGGGCTTTGAGGAACGTCTTCTCTTTTCCTTATCAAGCAAGTCACACCTAATATGCGAGGCAAAAATACCGCTAACGGCCATTGCATTTCCCTCTTTGAGTTGGCCTATAATAGAGAAATGGCTTCGCTAAAAGGCCATATCTATAAAAGCCCGGCTCGAGAGGTGTTCCTAGACTCATACTCATTATGAATGTGTTTACCAGACATCTGACTTAGCAACCTTCTGCTTAGACCAGCAACGATAAGGAAGGAGATCTATGGATAATGGGATATAGATGTCAGGTGCGACGGTCAGCTCATTCAGAGCAGAAACGATCAACATCCTCAGTTGAGGTGACTAAGTAGAAAATTGTACGAGTTTAGGTGGCTCTCTATGTATTTGGTCTTAATTTAATACACATTTTGATATTTGTCACGACCCAAACCCGGTCGTGATGGCGCCCAACACAACGGCTAGGTAAGCCCGACCAAATACACTCTTAACTCGAGCTTTTAGCTCAAAATTACTTATTTAAGTCATTAACAGTGAAGGAAAACAAAATAAACTGATAGTTATAAAAATATCCCGAAATTTCCCAAAAAAAATAGTGTAACTTCGCAAAGATCTGAGGTCACGAGCCAAGAGCCTCTATCAGAATATCAGTACAATGCAGTAAGTAACTCTACAAGTCTGAGAGTAAATGGAAATAACAAAACAATAGAGTAATAAGGGGAGTGTCGGGTCCTGCGGACACCAGGCAGCTACCTCGACGATCCCAAATAGAGCTCTAGACCAGCACCAAGCTCAGCTAAGCTTCCAAGTACCTGCATTTGCACACATGTTGCAAGGAGTTGAGTGAGTACTTCCAACCTAGCGGTAATAAAAGTAAATAATGCTGAGGAAAAGAAAATCACATCAGGCACTATCTCATGCTATAAAATACAGAATCATCTTTTAATCTGCAGTACAGTTTCATGGTATTCCTTTTTAACATAAATGAGTAGATTTTTGAAAACTCTTTTTAACATCGCTTTCATTCATTATTAACATTTCAATACCTGGGTACAACCTCAAACAGTACAAATCTATACTCAAATCATCCCCTTGGGCTCAGCACTCCTTAACAATTTCCACCAGGGTATCTCGTCAATAAGGTAGATAACATATGTATGCCAGTAATGTATGAGTTCTAAATGCCATGCCACGTAGTATAAGTAAAGCCAATGTATGTATGCAATGCAATGCACATGACGCTGTGGCTTACAACCCGATCCATGCAAAGGCGCACGCGCTCACTGTGGGGGTTCAGACTCCGGAGGGGCTCTTACAGCCCAAGTGCAATATCATATTACTCCTACTGCGGCGTGCATCCCGATCCATGCATATGAATGCATATATGCCCATTGGGCAACAGTATCACAACAACTCACAACTAAAATGTAATCAACGCCTTGTTTAAGTTTTGAAATCTTACAAAATGCCGAGTCGCAAAATACCATTTTAAAACTTTAGATTGAGATGAAAATATGCACAGTATTGCCAAGACATTGATACCAATCCCTGAAAGATTCAAATATTCGGCACGAAGCCCAAAATATGATAATCAGTCCAGTTCATGATAATTACTATCTTTATTAGGGTGTCAATTCGATTTCAAGCAATTAGGTAGTGTTTTTATTAAGCGGGACGGATCAAGTCACAATCCCCATTGGTACTCTACCCCACGCCCGTAATTCAGCGTGCAAGTCACCTCGATACATCACTATGATGTGCAAGTCCGAGGTTTACAAACCCTTAGGACATCATTTACAAGTATTACTGTCACGACCCTAGTTCACCAATTGTGAACATGTCGTGATGGCGCCTAGTCCCCACGACTAGGTAAGCCTAAATACGTTGCGGAATATACAAGTTATAAATACTTAAATAAGAAACAACGGAAAAATAGCATAAAAGATATGTAATCCGTGCCGCTTGGCACATACATCCATCACACAATGAATAAAACACTACCAAGATCCGGAACCCCACGGTAATACAGACTAAAAGAGAAAATACAACTGTGGCTCTATGTGTAAAGAGTATCTAACAACGAAATGAAGGAAATATATCTACTAGTACTATTAGAATAGAAAGAAGGCCTCCGGATCCGCGGACGTAGCGGATCATACCTCGAGGTCTCCCAAAAAGCTGCGGAATCACCTAGTATGAGCCTGTCCTGATGTACCTGGATCTGCACAACAAAAGTATGCAGAAGAGTAGCATGAGTACACCACGGCGGTACTCAGTAAGTGCCAAGCCTAACCTCGATGGAGTAGTGACGAGGAAGGTCAGGGCCCTACTGAGAAACACAATAATATAATGATGATAACAAATAAACAGTTTAAATGATAATAATTTCCGAAATAACAACATTATGATGATTACCTGCAACTGTCTACAATTAAGCTAACAACAAATAACCAACTCAAATAAACAAATCCAGGATCCGTGGGAATTGAACCCACAGTCCCATTCTCAGTACCTCTGGGTCTCCGGGAATCGAACCCGCAGCCCATGTCTCAATAATATCTCAATAACTCAGGATCTCCGGAATCGAACCCGCAGTCCCTACCAATAAGTCAGGATCTCGAGAATCGAACCCGTAGTCCACATTTCAATAATCTCAGGATCTCGGGAATCGAACCCGTAGTCCATATTTCAATAATCTCAGGATCTCGGGAATCGAACCCGTAGTCCACATTTCAATAATCTCAGGATCTCGGGAATCGAACCCGTAGTCCATATTTCAATAAGCTCAAGATCTCGGGAATCGAACCCGTAGTCCACATTTCAATAATCTCAGGATCTCGGGAATCGAACCCGTAGTCCATAACCACAGCAAGTAAAGAAATACACAGAGAGAAGTATAATATGCTTAATGATAACTTCGCCGATGAACAGCGCCAACGATTACCAAGAAAACTCAAGTAAGTCAATTAAGCAACTAGACAGTTAGATTCTATCTAATCATGCTTTTCTAACTACTACCAGGTAGGAATATCGAATTTAACAACTACGAACAAGAATATCACTCATTGAACATTTTGAGTAAAGTATGTGTTCAACAACCAGCGCATGTACACGCCCGTCACCTCGCGTACAAAGCATTTAAAGTATCACAATAATATCCTAGGGGTGAAAGTCCCCCACACGAGGTTAGACAAGCCACTTACCTCAATTCCGGTACAAAACCGCTAAGAAATAACCCTCTTGCCGCGAATGTCGGCCTCCACAAGTGTAGTATCTGATAAAAATCCATGGAATCACATCAAAATAGGCCAATTGGGCATTACCCAATCAAAATAACTCAAAATATACCAAAACCCACAAGTTGCCAAAACCCGACTTTCGGTACGCTTATCGAAAAATCACGAAAGTTATATATTCGGAACCCTTGTCTCAATACGAGTCTAAGCATATAAAGTTTATCAAATTCGGACTCCATTTGCCCACTCAAAACCTTGATCTTCTAAAGTTCAAGCCTAGGGTGAAAAACCCCCATAAAACACCCCAAATTCCTCCATTTTCATGAGATAATTGCGTAATATTGTCAACAATAATCATAATTTGAGTCCATAGTTGATTACCCTGAAGAAACCCCTTGAATCTCCCTTCAAAATCGCCCAAATCGCCCCTTAAGCCGAGCCCTCAAAGTTTGGAAATGTTTCTGAAATTTCTAACTTCCGACATAATTAACTCCCTGCGATTTCCGCTTCTGCGGACGAAATTCCGCTTCTGCGGATCCGCTTCCGCGACATTTTGTCGCTTCTGCGAAGCCCAGGCCTGGCTGGCCCATTCCGCTTCCGCGAGGCCGCTCCTACGGACAAAGGTCCGCTCCTGCGGAACTCTCCGCTCCTACGAACAAAAGTCCACTTCTGCGGACTCGCCTAAGCGAAGGCTTGTCCGCTTATGCGGAATTCCCCAACTCATCTCCTGGCCGCTTCTGCGGTCCCCATTCTCCCACCCGCGATGCCGCTTATGCGGACAAAGACCGCCCCTGCGACTCAGTCCGTTTCCACGCTCCAATTTCCGCTTCGGCGGACTCGCCTCTGCGGTTCCATTTCCGCAGGGGCGAAAACAACAGAGGCAGAATTCCTAAACCTGCAATTTCCATGTTTTTCCCCCGTTTAACCATCCGAAACCACCCCGAGGCCCCCGGAATCTTATCCAAACACACCAACACATCCTAATACCTTATTCGAACTTGTTCCAATCCTCAAAACACGTCTAACAACATCAAAACCCATAATTCACATCGAATTCAAGCCTAAATTTCTTAAAACTCTCCGAATTACACATTCGATCTAAAACCCGACCAAACGACTTCCGAATGACCTAAAAATTTGCGGACAAACCCAAAATTCACATAACGAAGCTACAGAAATTGTCGGAATTCCATTCCGACCCCCGGATCAAAATCTCACCTATCGTTCGTATTCGCCAAAATTTCAACCTTCGGCATTTCAAGCCTAATTGAGCTACGGACCTCCAAAATACATTCCGAACGCGCTCCCAACCCCGAAATCACCTAACGGAGCTAATGGAACCATCGGATTTCCGTTCCGAGATCGTCTTAACACCTGTTCCGGCTTCGGGCCATTTTCTAGCTTCAAAGTTCTTATTTAGGGACTAATTGTCCCAAAATGCTCAATTTTTCAGAACCGACTCTCCCGGCAACCCACAATAGCAGAAATGAACTTGGGGGAACAGTTAAATTAGGGATTGGGGCATAATTTTCTAAAACGACCGGTCGGGTCGTTACATCTTCCCACACTTAAAGATTCGTTCGTCCTCGAACGAGCATAGAAAACATACCCGGAGTAGTGAAAAGATGAGGGTACCGGCTGCGCATATCCTCGCTCGGCCTCCCAAGTCGCCTCCTCGACCGGCCGGCCCCGCCACCGAACCTTTACCGATGCGATGTTCTTTGACCTCGCCTTTCGACTCGCCGGTCTAGAATGGCTATCGGCTCCTCAACATAAGACAGATCCTTGTCAAGCTGAACGTAAGTGAAATCCAACACATGCGACGGGTCACCATGGTATCTCCGGAGCATGGAGACATGAAATACGGGGTGAACTCCGGCTAGGCTGGGAGGTAAGGCCAACTCATAAGCAACCTCCCCAACACGCCTCAAAATCTCAAAAGGGCCAATAAATCTAGGACTCAGCTTTCCTTTCTTCCCAAACCTCATAACGCCCTTCATGGGCGAGACTCGAAGAAGAACCCGCTCACCAACCATAAAAGCCACATCGCGAACCTTCTTGTCCGCATAACTCTTCTGTCTAGACTGGGCTGCACGAAGTCTGTCCCGAATCACCTTGACCTTGTCCATAGCCTCCTGAACCATATCAGTACCTAGCAACCTGGCCTCGCCCCGCTCAAACCAACCCACGGGAGACCTGCACCTCCTACCATATAGGGCCTCGTACGGTGCCATCCGAATACTAGACTGGTAGCTGTTGTTATAAGCAAACTCCGCCAGTGGCAGAAGTGATCCCATGAACCTCCAAACTCAATCACGCACACACGGAGCATATCCTCCAAAATCCGAATAGTGCGCTCGGACCGCCCATCGGTCCGGGGGTGAAATGTTGTGCTCAGCCTCCACCCGAGTACCTAACTCTCGCTGTACGACTCTCCGGAACCGTGAAGTGAATCGAGTGCCTCTATCCGAAATGATGGAAACCGAAATACCATGCAGCCGAACTACCTCTCCGATGTAGATCTCCGCCGCCGCTCCGATGAATATGTAGTGCTCACTCGGTATGAAATGGGCGGACTTGGTCGGCCGATCTACAATAACCCAAATGGAGTCAAACTTCCTAACAGAGTCCGTGGAAGTCCGGATACAAAGTCCATGGTAATGCGTTCCCACTTCCACTCGGGAATCTCAATCCGCCGCATCAATCCACCCGACGCCGATGCTCATACTTCACCTGCTGGCAGTTGAGGCATCTAGAAACATAATCGACTATATCCCTCTTCATCCGCCTCCACCAGTAATGTTGTTTCAAGTCTTGATACATCTTCGCGGCTCCCGGATGGATGGAATACCGCGAGCTATGGGCCTCTGCTAGAATCAGCTCTCGAAGATCATCTACATTGGGCACACAGATACGCCCCTGCATCCTCATAACTCCATCATCCCCGATGGTAACATCTCGAGCATCACCACGCCGAACTCTATCCCGAAGGACAAGCAAATGAGGGTCGTCGAACTGACGCTCCCTGATGCGGTCAAATAGAGAAGACCGAGAAACCACACAAGCTAGAACCCGGATGGGCTCCGAAAGATCCAGTCTAACAAACTGCCTGGCTAAAGCATGAACATCCATCGCCATAGGCCTCTCCGAAGCTGGTAGATATGCCAAACCCCAAACTCTTCGCCCGACGACTCAAGGCATCGGCAACCACATTAGCCTTGCCCGGATGATAGAGAATAGTAATATCATAGTCCTTCGGTAGTTCCAACCATCTCCTCTGACGCATATTCAGGTCCTTCTGCTTAAGCAAGTGCTGCAAGCTCCGGTGATCAGTGTAGATCTCACAAGGAACCCCATATAAATAATGACGCCAAATTTTCAAGGCGTGAACAATGGCAGCTAGCTCCAAATCATGAACAGGGTAATTCTTCTCATGCACCTTCGGCTGTCTCGACGCGTAGGCAATCACCCTACCGTCCTGCATCAATACCGCACCGAGTCCAACTCGTGAGGCATCACAATATACAATATAGGACCCCGAACCTGTAGGCAACATCAATATAGGGGCCGAAGTCAAAGCTGTCTTGAGCTTCTGAAAGCTCGCCTCACACTCGTCTGTCCACTTAAAAGGGGCACCCTTTTGGGTCAATCTAGTCATAGGTGCTGCAATCGAAGAGAACCCCTCTACGAAACGACGGTAGTAGCCCGCCAAACCAAGGAAACTGCGAATCTCAGTAGTGGAGGAGGGTCTAGGCCAACTCTGCACGGCCTCCACCTTCCTCGGATCTACTTGAATACCATCACTCGACACCACGTGGCCCAAAAACGCCACTAAACTCAACCAGAATTCACATTTAGAGAACTTGGCATAAAGCTGCTTCTCCCTCAGAATCTGAAGCACTATCCTCAAATGTTGCTCGTGCTCTTCCCGGCTCCGGGAATATACTAGAATATCATCAATGAAAACAATCACGAACGAGTCCAGATAAGGCCTGAACACACTGTGCATCAAATGCATAAAGGCTGCTGGGGCATTAGTCAACCCAAAAGACATCACGAGGAACTCATAGTGACCATACCGGGTCCTGAAGGCAGTCTTCGGGATATCTGGCTCCCGAATCTTCAGCTGGTGATACCCGGAGCGCAAATCAATCTTAGAAAACACATGTGCGCCCTGTAACTGGTCAAATAAATCATCAATACGGGGCAAAGGATACCGGTTCTTCACTGTAACCTTATTCAGCTGACGATAGTCAATGCACATACGCATAGAACCGTCCTTTTTCTTCACAAACAATACAAGAGCACCCCAAGGCGAAACACCGGGTCGAATAAAACCCTTGCCCAATAACTCCTGTAACTGATCCTTCAACTCCTTCAACTCAGGAGGAGCCATACGGTACGGTGGAATAGAAATGGGCTGAGTGCCCGGCAACAAGTCAATAGCAAAGTCAATATCTCTGTCGGGCGGCATGCCTGGAAGATCAGCTGGAAATACATCAGCAAAGTCACGTACCACATGAACAGAATCAATAGAGGGAGTGTCAATACCGACGTCCCGCACATAGGCTAGATAAGCAGCACACCCCTTCTCAACCATACGCTGAGCTCTGAGAAAAGAAATAACACGGCTAGGGGTGTGATCTAGAGTACCACTCCACTCAATACGTGGAATGCCCGGCATAGCCAGCGTCACGGTCTTGGCGTGACAATCAAGAATAGCATAATGGGGCGACAACCAGTCCATGCCCAGAATAATATCAAAATCGACCATCCCGAGCAACAATAGATCCGCTCTGGTCTCAAAATCACAAATGGTAACCAAACACGACCGATATACACGGTCCACAACCAAAGAATCACCCACCGGAGTGGAAACATAAATGGGGGCACTCAAAGAATCCCGAGGCACACCCAGATGAGAAGCAAAGTAAGAAGACACATATGAAAAAGTGGAACCAGGGTCGAATAGAACCGATGCCTCCCTGTGACTAACCATAATAATACCTGTGATAACAGAGTCAGATGCAACAGCCGCAGCGCGATCAGGAATAACATAGAATCTGGCCTGTCCCCCCTCTCGAGGGCGGCCTCTGGAACCCTGACCCCCGCCCCTGGATGACTGGGCAGGTGGAGTGGCAGCTGGGGCTGGAATGATAGCCTGCTGGCCCTGAGAACCACTCGAATGCTGTGATGACTGATGAGGGGCTCCTCTCCTGCGCCTGGGGCACTCCCTAACCAGGTGGCGAGTATCCCCGCACTCAAAACAAGCTTTGGGAGGACGCGGTGGCCGTGACTGACCGGCCTCACCCCCACTAGTCTGACCCCTGGACGGACCCCGCGCAGGAGGTGCACTGGAAACTGGGGGAGCATAATAAGGCTCCTGAGATGCTGGAAGGCCTGGAGTACTACCGGCTGCGGGCAATGCTGAGTGAACTGGTCGGCCGGAATAACCCCTGCCAAAACGACCGGCTGATGAAGTGCGGGCACCAGAGAAATGGCCCGACTCACGAGACCTCTTGGCCTCTCTCTTTCTCCGCTCTCTAGGGAGCATACTCTCGATCCTCTTGGCAATGCTAACTGCCTGCTGATAAGATATATCTGTCTCAAGCTCTCTGGCCATGCTGGATTGGATAGGCGGAACAAGGCCCTCAATAAATCTCCGCACTCGCTCCCGAACTATGGCTACCAAAGCCGGTGCATGCCTGGCTAGGCGGGTGAAACTGATAGCATACTCCGATACTGACATGGAGCCCTGTCGCAACCGCTCAAACTCCGAGCACCAAGAATCCCTAAGGCTCTGTGGAACAAACTCCCTTAAAAACAGATCTGAAAACTGTGTCCAAGTCAATGAAGCAGACTCCTCTGGACTATCCAACTCATACGTGCGCCACCAATCATAAGCGGCCCCACGAAACTGAAAAGCAGTGAAGGAAACCCCGCCGGTCTCCACAATCCCCATAGTACGAAGAATACGATGACACTCCTCTAGAAAACCCAATGCATCATCTGAAGCCAAACCACTAAACACTGGAGGGTCATATTTCTTGAACCTCTCCAATCTACGCTGCTCGTCCTCAGAGGCAGCTGGTCCACCTCCGGGCTGTGCTGGGGCGGCAGGAGGCATAACCAAAACATCCGGAACCTGTCCCACTGGCACACGCTGCTCCGGTGTAACGGCTGCGGGAGTCTGGGCCCCTCCCCCGGCCTGAGATGTAGCTGCGATAAGAGGAAGCAGTCCTGCCTGAGCTAAAGTAGTATACATACTCATGAACTAGGCCAGGGTCTCCTGTAGTGCTGGAGTAGTAGCGGTTGTAGTCGGTGTACCAGGTGCCTGCGCTCCAACCTGGTCTACCTGTGGCACCTCAGCGGCAACGCGCGCGGGTGCTGTGGCTGCACCTCGGGCGCGTCCTCGTCCTCTACCTCGGCCCCGACCTCCGACGGCGGCAACAGGGGGCGCGGGTACCTGATCGTCGTGAGTAGCACGTGTCCTCACCATCTGTGAGAGAATAGAAAGCAGTAGTTTAGATTTTTCATGCCAAAAATGTCGCACGACAAGGAATCCAAAAGAAATGAAGAGTTTCCTAAACAGTTACATAGCCCCTCGTAGATAAATACAGACGTCTCCGTATCGATCAGCGAGACTCTAAGTAACCGGTCTGTGTCCCGTGACTCCTATGAACTTAAAGCTTTGATACCAACTTGTCACGACCCTAGTTCACCAATTGTGAACATGTCGTGATGGCGCCCAGTCCCCACGACTAGGTAAGCCTAAATACGTTGCGGAATATACAAGTTATAAATACTTAAATAAGAAACAGCGGAAAAATAGCATAAAAGATATGTAATCCGTGTCGCTTGGCACATACATCCATCACACAATGAATAAAACACTACCAAGATCCGGAACCCCACGGTAACACAGACTAAAAGAGAAAATACGACTGTGGCTCTATGTGTAAAGAGTATCTAACAACGAAATGAAGTAAAATGTCAACTAGTACTGCTAGAATAGAAGGAAAGCCTCCGGATCCGCGGACGTAGCGGATCATACCTCGAGGTCTCCCAAAAAGCTGCGAAATCACCTAGTACGAGCCTATCCTGATGTACCTGGATCTGCACAACAAAAGTGTGCAGAAGAGTAGCATGAGTACACCACGGCGGTACTCGGTAAGTGCCAAGCCTAACCTCGATGGAGTAGTGACGAGGTAGGTCAGGGCCCTACTGAGAAAACAATAATATAATGATGATAACAAAATAACCAGTTTAAATGATAATAATTTCCGAAATAACAACATTATGATGATTACTGCAACTGTCTACAATTAAGCTAACAACAAATAACCAACTCAAATAAACAAATCATGGATCTGTGGGAATTGAACCCACAGTCCCATTCTCAGTACCTCTGGGTCTCCGGGAATCGAACCCGCAGCCCATGTCTCAATAATATCTCAATAACTCGGGATCTCCGGGAATCGAACCCGCAGTCCCTACCAATAAGTCAGGATCTCGGGAATCGAACCCGTAGTCCATATTTCAATAATCTCAGGATCTCGGGAATCGAACCCGTAGTCCATATTTCAATAAGCTCGGGATCTCGGGAATCGAACCCGTAGTCCATATTTCAATAATCTTAGGATCTCGGGAATCGAACCCGTAGTCCATATTTCAATAAGCTCAGGATCTCGGGAATCGAACCCGTAGTCCACATTTCAATAATCTCAGGATCTCGGGAATCGAGCCCGTA
The DNA here is from genome assembly GCA_032618575.1 of Nicotiana noctiflora. NCBI lineage: Eukaryota > Viridiplantae > Streptophyta > Magnoliopsida > Solanales > Solanaceae > Nicotiana > Nicotiana noctiflora. Next base: position 56,729 of record JASVEL010003578.1, read on the forward strand.
GTCCATAACCACAGCAAGTAAAGAAATACACAGAGAGAAGTATAATATACTTAATGATAACTTCACCGATGAACAGCGCCAGCGATTACCAAGAAAACTCAAGTAAGTCAATTAAGCAACTAGACAGTTAGATTCTATCTAATCATGCTTTTCTAACTACTACCAGGTAGGAATATCGAATTTAACAACTACGAACAGGAATATCACTCATTGAACATTTTGAGTAAAGTATGTGTTCAACAACCAGCGCATGTACACGCCCGTCACCTCGCGTACAAAGCATTTAAAGTATCACAATAATATCCTAGGGGTGAAAGTCCCCCACACGAGGTTAGACAAGCCACTTACCTCAATTCCGGTACGAAACCGCTAAGAAATAACCCTCTTGCCGCGAATGTCGGCCTCCACAAGTGTAGTATCCGATAAAAATCCATGGAATCACATCCAAATAGGCCAATTGGGCATTACCCAATCAAAATAACTCAAAATATACCAAAACCCACAAGTTGCCAAAACCCGACTTTCGGTACGCTTATCGAAAAATCACGAAAGTTATATATTCGGAACCCTTGTCTCAATACGAGTCTAAGCATATAAAGTTTATCAAATTCGGACTCCATTTGCCCACTCAAAACCTTGATCTTCTAAAGTTCAAGTCTAGGGTGAAAAACCCCCATAAAACACCCCAAATTCCTCCATTTTCATGAGATAATTGCATAATATTGTCAACAATAATCATAATTTGAGTCCATAGTTGATTACCCTGAAGAAACCCCTTGAATCTCCCTTCAAAATCGCCCAAATCGCCCCTTAAGCCGAGCCCTCAAAGTTTGGAAATGTTTCTGAAATTTCTAACTTCCGACATAATTAACTCCCTGCGATTTCCGCTTCTGCGGACGAAATTCCGCTTCTGCGGATCCGCTTCCGCGACATTTTGTCGCTTCTGCGAAGCCCAGGCCTGGCTGGCCCATTCCGCTTCTGCGAGCCTAAAGCCGCTTCCGCGAGGCCGCTCCTGCGGACAAAGGTCCGCTCCTGCGGAACTCTCCGCTCCTACGAACAAAAGTCCGCTTCTGCGGACTCGCCTAAGCGGAGGCTTGTCCGTTTCTGCGAGATTCCCCACTCGTCTCCTGACCGCTTCTGCGGTCCCCATCCTCGCACCTGCGAGGCCGCTCATGCGGACAAGGACCGCCCCTGCGCTCCAGTCCGCTTCCGCGCTCCAATTTCCGCTTCAGCGGACTCGCCTCTGCGGTTCCATTTCCGCAGGGGCGAAAACAACAGAGGCAGAATTCCCTAACCTGCAATTTCCATGATTTTCTCCCGTTTAACCATCCGAAACCACCCCGAGGCCCCCGGAATCTTATCCAAACACACCAACACATCCTAATACCTTATTCGAACTTGTTCCAATCCTCAAAACACGTCTAACAACATCAAAACCCATAATTCACATCGAATTCAAGCCTAAATTTCTTAAAACTCTCTGAATTACACATTCGATCTAAAACCCGACCAAACGACTTCCGAATGACCTAAAAATTTGCGGACATATCCAAAATTACATAACGAAGCTACAGAAATTGTCGGAATTCCATTCCGACCCCCGGATAAAAATCTCACCTATCGTTCGGATTCGCCAAAATTTCAACCTTCGGCATTTCAAGCCTAATTGAGCTACGGACCTCCAAAATACATTCCGAACGCGCTCCCAACCCCGAAATCACCTAACGGAGCTAATGGAACCATCGGATTTCCGTTCCGAGATCGTCTTAACACTGTTCCGGCTACGGGCCATTTTCTAGCTTCAAAGTTCTTATTTAGGGACTAACTGTCCCACAATAGCAGAAATAAACTTGGGGGAACAGTTAAATTAGGGATTGGGGCATAATTTTCTAAAACGACCGATCGGGTCGTTACAATTACCCACCTCGATCCGGCGAAAACTCTAGCTCACGACGCCTTTGCTCCTCAACCCGACCGTCACGCGCGTTGAAACTAGCCAAAATCAGTACAAATATATCATATTAGGCTAATGGAATAACACCCAATCGAAAACAATCGAAATATAACAAAAATCACGAAACTAGTAAAACCTGAGCCACGGGCCCGCTCCTCAAAAATTATGAAGCTCCCATTTTCGGAATCCTCGTCTCGCCACGAGTCCGTACATATAAAATTTATCAAAATAGGAGAACATTTGACCCCTCAAATCATCATTTTACCATTTCTTAGGCTTCAAGCAAAAACCTCTATTTTTACCCTTTGATTCCTCTATTTTCAGTGGTTAAATTCATGTTTTATCACTATAATAATATAATCTAGGTCCAAGAGTCCTTACCTGATGATACTCCACGAATTCCTCTTCAAAATCCCCAAAATCCCTCTTTGTTCGAAGGCCCAAATGTTTTTACACTTCTGAAATTCGAATACACTGACTTCATTAAACCCTGAGGCATTTTCGCTTTCGCGGTCCACTGAATGCACTTGCGGTATTGCTTCCGCGTTCAAATAAGCGCTTCTGCGGTTTAACTTAAAATTCCGATTGACCGTTTCTACGGTCCTTCACCGTTTCTTTGGTAACCGCTTTTGCGGTCATTGCAGTGCTTCCACCGTCCTAGCCAAAATTCTCTAGATCGCTTCTGCGGTCACCATCCGCTTCTGCGGAGATCGCTGCTACGGAACTAAGTCCGCTTTTGCGGAAAATCCCATGCCACCCAGGGCCGCTTTTGCGATCACAAATCCACATCTGCGGGACCGCTTAAGCGGCTCACCCACCGTAGATGCGGAAACTACAGAACACTACACCTCAGACCTGCTATAACACTTCGAAATGCCCGATTAACCATCGGAAACCATCCCAAGGCTCCCGGGACCCCAACCAAAAAAACCAATCCACTTTAAAACACCATATGAACTTGTTCCAATCATAAAAACACGCCCTTTAACACAAAAATTACCGAATTACCACAGATTCAAGCCTAATTTTTCTTAAAACTTCTGAAATTAACATTCAATCAAAAACCCGACCAAACGATGTCCGAATGACCTGAAAATTTACAGACATATCCAAAATTACCTAACGAAGCTATCTGAATCACCGGAATTCTCATCCGAGCCTTCTAACCACATAGTCAACTTCCGATTGATTTTTCTAAAACAAGCTTCCTTCTACGAGGCTATGTGTCTTATTTTTAACCAAAACCAATTTAATTACGCCCGCTCAACTCAAATACCGATATAAAAACATGAAGCATCATAATAAGGGGGAAACGAGGCGGTAACTCATGTGACGACGGGTCGGGTCGTCATAATATTCAGAAATATATTCAAATTCAAACGTTTTAATTTTAAAAAAAATTGAGGCCTATGTGCCCCTTTAATGCTTTTCACGCATATTAAATGTTTTTTCTTTAAGAATTGAATAGTATTAAAAAGAATTATTACTTTTTCAATATTAAGGGTATAATACTTAGAAATAATTAACAAATTTAGATCTAAATTTCTAAAGTGACAACTGTTTGGTGACAATCTTTTTAAACTAAAACGACAATTAAATAAAACTGTGACTTAGGGAGTAACGAACAAAGTGTAAAGGAGAACAAAAGAGCGCAAATCAAGAAATTTGGCAACAACCAGCAAAGTACCTCGATCAATGTCAGCTTCCTTAAGGTGCACTATTCACTTAACCGATTCGTTTGATCACCGATGATATGCTATAATTACGTATTTTAGTCGCTTATTACACTCAAGTTTATTGCATTTTAATTGGGTTTAATCTTTAATAGTTACTCTTTTGCACTAATTGTATGTTTTATGCCTTGTAGGTGTGATTCCGAGCTATATAGATGTTATGGAATGAATTTAAGTGATTTGAAGCTTTGAAATCTCCAGTAAAAGCTCAAAGAATAAAGCCGGGATCATGTTCGAGGGTCAAATTTGATAGTTGAGTACAAACGAAGGCTCGATGAGGCATATTGCGCACTGTCTAGTAAATTAGACATAACTCGGTTTTACCGCGACCGCGGCAGAACCACAGTAGAAGATGGTCGCGGACAATTGAAGAATCAAAAGGCATGTTTGGCCGCGGTTCCACCGCGACCGCGGCTTCCAGGCCTAAAACTTATTTTTCTTTCGCGCAGGAGAAGGTATTAGTGTTTGTGCCCGACCCTACTTGGTATGTATACATGGAAAAATGGTATTTTTAAGGTAGGGGGACATATTTTGGACATAAATTAGACCTTGGAGGCAAGAACACATTGGGAGCAAGGCGAAGAATTCTTCTACGAGTTTTTCCTTCCTCTTCCTATTTTTCATTGTTGGTTATGACTTTTATATTGTAGTTTTACATACTATTATGAATTGCTAATTTGTTATCTAGGGTTTTGATAGAACCTTTTGTAGGATAAATTCTTGTTATGTGTTTATATAATTGAGCCATAGTTTTTCTCTATTTGTTCAACTACGTTTATATTGTGGTTGGTTGAAGAGCTCTCAATTAGCTGTGCCTATTTAGTATGCATAACTCAGGAGAGAGTGCATATTTAGGTAATTGTTGAACAACACCACTCCCAAAGTATATGAGGGATCAATAATCGAGAGTTTAAAGGCGGGATTAGGGATAACGAAGCCTTGGGTGCAATCTGAAGTGAGCTGTATTAAAAGCCAGCTAGCGTAGCTCGGGAGAGTGCGTCTAGTAAATTCTCGTAATTACTCGGGAGAGATTTACGGTAATAAGAGTGCTCATGATTGGCAGAGAATACTTAGGCGAAATTATAGAAGACATAGCGGGAAGGATTCCGACAATTGGGGAAATTATAACTCTAGACCTCCTTAATTATGTCTCTAACCCTTAGTATATTTAATTGTTAATTTAGTAGTTTAATTTATTAGTTAATTAATTAAACACAATAATCTAAATATCTATAAGTTAGGAATTGTTCAACTTGTCTTCTTGGTGATAGTGAACAGCTGTAGCTAAACCTTAGTTCTCTGTAGGATTCAGCTCCCGACTTGTAAACCGGATTATATTTACAATGACCGCATTGTCCTTTTTATAAGGCATAGTTGGGCGTGGTCAAATTTTGATGCCGTTGCCGGGGAATTAACGGTGTAGTTGTAGGTGTACATATTGCTAGGTTTCAAGTTTGAACTTTTATTTTATTATTTGATTTATTATTATTTTTTATTTTATTTTAGTTTTATTTGTTTATTTGAGAAACATGACATCATGGAATTATGAGAATTTTGTTGTTGGTAATTCTTCTTTTGATCCTCCTTAAGCATATTGTGAAGGAAACCGCCCAGGGAAAATTTATCAAAATATTCTTGAGAGCGAGTTTTGTGCACCAACTCAATCTTATGTGTGGAATGTGTGTGATATGTGTGGTGGTTAAGATATTCACTTTCACGGTTGTGCTTATATTTCTTACCTTCCCTCAACCCCTTACTTTGATGGTTCTTCTTTTTCTGGTGAAGTTAATAGGAACAAAAAACCTATGGAAGCTGACATAAAGAAGCTCGAAGATATGTGAAAGTGCATTTTGGAACAATAGAGTAAATTACTACTATGGATAGAAAGGCAGGAGAAAACTATTCACAACTTGAAAGTTCACATGAGTCAACTGGTTGAAGTTTTTAATGCTCAACAAGCAAATATTGTGAATAGTATCCAAGAAGAACGTGAATTAGATACAGAAATTGATGAGCTAGAGGAACATGCTAGAGTAGAACACCAACAATCAATCGCACTAGATTTTGAGGATGTCCATGTTGTAGAAGAGATACTAGAGTCAAACAAGGATATTGAGGATACATATTTAGTTGACTCTATTGTCATTAGTGTTGAGAATGTAGACAGTCCCAATATTCATGTGGTTGAGCACGTTGGTCCTCACTCCAAGCCTTTTTCCACATTGTGTTTAGATGATGATATGGAAATAAAGTCGTTTGAGCCATTTGAGGAGTCAAGGAATGAGGAACAAAGTGCTTACATTCTGGAATTCTTCTTGCCAGAAAGTCGGGATTACACACCTCATCTAAAGGCCAAGAAGTGCAGAATACTACATCATTTTATTGGGCCAGCCAGATTCGTTCCACCACCCCAGGAGCATGATCATAGAGCAGAATCAAAATTTCGCGTCTGATTCATAAGTTCAAAGTGGAGGCAGAAAGTGATTCACGTCGTGCCGCGACGTTAAATCAAGCGCAAGTTTGGAGACAACCCAACTTTATTACTTTATTTATTTATTTATCTTTTGTTTTTAATTGTATTATTTTTGTAGTGTCAATTTTTTTTATTTTCTAGGAGCATGGAAAGCAAGAGTATTGGAAGGATGTACCAACAAATGCAATGGTTGGAACTAAGTGTGAGGTACCCGCACAAAGGACTAAGCTGGGAGAAGTCTGAGTACCTCATGAACTTCTAGTGCTTCGGCCTTTAGCCTATCAGGGAGTTTCTTTTACCCTCTTGTATGTATGGATGTGCATTGGGGACAATGCACAACTTTAAGTGTGGGGTGAGGAGATTATCTGGGTGACTTTTCATGCTATTAAGCTGTGTTTGTTTGTTTTTTTTAAAAAAAAAAAAAATTGGACGTTTCCTGATGACAAATCTTCTAGACATATTTCTTGAGGGAATTAAGTCTAAAGAAAATACCAAAACGATTTTTTAGTTTTGTTAGGTAGTGTAGAAATTACCCCTTGGTTTTTCTTTTAACCACGGTTCTTTTCCAAGAGTTTTATTTGAACCGGGTGTAGTTAGTTTTTTTTATTTTGTTTTGGAAGTAGGAGCCATTGTGTTGTGTTATGAATTGAAGAAATATCTCTTGACTTTGTTATGCCTTTAGAATAGTGAGTACTTTGGCTGTGACACTTATGCTCAGTTTTTTACTCTTTTGAGTACCTTAAATTGTATTATTTTAACTTTGCTTAACTGCTTTGACTAGAATGTCTATGAATCCAATCCTGAGTCAGTTATGTGCCAGGCGTGTGTAAGGTTTTGCGTTATTCAGTGCATTGCATTTGATGCCTAGAACTTGCCCCCGTGTGTTTGGAAAGCAAAATAGTAGTTTTGTTCAGTCTTGGAAGTGATATAGGCATTTCTTGTTGAGCCATATATACATATTTTACCCACCTAATTATTATGTATCGTAGTTAACCCCCTTGAGCCTGTAATCCTATTTCTTTGGTAACCACATTACAAGCCTTACCCATTTGTTTGAATTAACCATCTATTTGAACCTTTTCACCTCTCATGAGCACTTGAATGTTATGAACTTTGTAAAAATTCACGTCGTACTGCGACGTTAAATCAAGCGCTTGTTGGGAGGCAACCCAACTTTATTACTTTCTTTTATTTATTTATTTTGATTTTTAATTATAATATTTTTGTAGTGTCGATTTTCTTTTATTTTCTAGGAGCATGGAAAGCAAGCGTATTGGAAGGATGCACCAACAAATGCAATGGTTGGAACTAAGTGTGAGGTACCCGCACAAAGGACCAAGCTGGGAGAAGTTTGAGTACCCCATGAACTGCTAGTGCTTCGGCCTTTAGCTATCAGGGAGTTTCTTTTACCCTCTTGTATGTATGGATGTGCATTGGGGACAATGCACAACTTTAAGTGTGGGGTAAGAAGATTGTCTGTGTGACTTTTCATGCTACTTTAGTTGTGTTTGTTTTTTTTTAAAAAACAAATTGGACTTTTCCTGATGACGGATCTTCTAGACATTTTTCTTGAGGGAATTAAGTCTAAAGAAAATACAAAAAAGATTTTTTTGTTTTGTTAGGTATTGTAGCAATTGCCCCTTGGTTTTTGTTTTAACCACGGTTCTTTTCCAGGAGTTTTATTTGAATCGGGTGTAGTTAGTTTTTTTATTTTGTTTTGGAAGTAGGAGCCATTGTGTTGTGTTATGAATTGAAGCAATATCTCTTGACTTTGTTATGCCTTTAGAATAGTGTGAGTACTTTGGCTGTGACAGTTATGCTCAGTTTTTGACTCTTTTGAAGTACCTTAAATTGTATTATTTTAACTTTGCTTAACTGCTTTGACTAGAGTGTCTATGAATCCAATCCTAAGTCAGTTATGTGCCAGGCGCGTGTAAGGTTTTACGTTATTCAGTACATTGCATTTGATGCCTAGAACTTGCCCCCGTGTGTTTGAAAAGCAATATAGTAGTTTTGTTCAGTCTTGGAAGTGATATAGGCATTTCTTGTTGAGCCATATATACATATTTTACCCACCTAATTATTATGTATCGTAGTTAACCCCTTTGAGCCTGTAATCCTATTTCTTTGGCAACCACATTACAAGCCTTACCCATTTGTTTGAATTAACCATCTATTTGAACCTTTTCACCTCTCATGAGCACTTCAATGTTATGAACTTTGTAAAAATTAAAGTGTGGTGTGGTTGGTTTGGCTTTTGAGTGGAACTAAATGAATAAGGAGAAATGTGCACTGTTTTAAAAAAAGGAAGAGTCACTTGAATTGAAAAAAATATATATATAGCTGGATTGTTGTAAAAACAAATCTTTGATAAGTGGTGGCTCTTGACGTAAGTGTGCTTAAAGAAGAATAGCATAATTTACATTGATGTGAAGGTGGAATTTCGATTTGACATAAGTATGGGGTTTGAATGTTAAAATGTATGTATTAAAGAGCTTAGGGAGGTGTAGTCACTCTTATATCTAAATGTATCATACCCGTCACATGGCCTACATTGCAACCAAATAAAGTCCTAATTGATCCAAGATTGAATGAGCTCGATTAGTGGAGTAGTACTCTACGGGAAAGCTTATGGTGCATCTTTTATGGCATATGAGTGTTATTTCTAAGAGTGAGTGAATTCTTTCTATCTTGAGTAAGTGTTCTTAAATTTTATTATGTGGAAATACTCTCTTGTATTGTGAGGGCACTTGATTCATGAAGGAAAGGTAATATCAGTGACCTCTATGTTAGAGTAAGTAGGTTAGTTGTGAATAAGGCATGGTACTTGTGAGTCAAATCTTGAGGTGACGATGTTACGCTATTGTGCTTAGTCTATTTTAAATACTCTTGGTGTGATGAGTTAGGAGAATTGTTTAAAAAGGCCGTGTCTATAAAAAAAAGTGTAGTTTGATTGCTCGAGGACGAGCAATGATTTAACTGTGGGGTGTTGATGATAGGCTATAATTACATATTTTAGTCGCTTATTACACTCGAGTTTACTGCACTTTAATTGAGGTTGAGCTTTAATCGCTAGTGTTTTGCACTAATTGTGTGTTTTATGCCTTGTAGGTGTGATTCCGAGCTATATAGATGTTATGGAACGAATTTAAGTTATTTGAAGCTTTGAAGTCTGAGTAAAAGCTCAACGAATTAAGCCGGGATCGTGTTCGGGGGTCAAATTTGATAGTTGAGTACAAATGAAGACTCGATGAGGCATATTGTGCACTGTAGAGTACATTGGACATAACATTATGCTCATAACTCCGTGTTAGCTCCATAATATGTGGTTGGAAAGCTAACTCAATGGGCTACAACTTTCATATTTTGAGGTTTTCCAAATTCCAAATGGAACAGGGTCAAATACCTCAGTTTCACCGCGGTAGAAGATGGTCGCGGACAACTAAAGAATCAGAGGGCATGTTTGGCCGCTGTACCACCGCGACCGCGGCCAAACCGTGGTCATCCAGGCCTAAAACTTGTCATTTTTTGTGTAGGAGAAGGTATAAGTGTCTGGGCCCGACCCTACTTGGTATATATACATGGAAAATGGTATTTTAGAGGTGGGGGACATATTTTGGACACAAATTAGACCTTGGAGGCAAGAACACATTGGGAGCAATGCGAAGAATTCTTCTACGAGTTTTTCCTTCCTCTTTCTATTTTTCATTGTTGGTTATGACTTTTAGTATTGTAGTTTTACATACTATTATGAATTGATAATTTGTTATCTAGAGTTTTGATAGAACCTTTTGTAGGATAAATTCTTGTTATGTTTTTATATAATTGAGCCATAGTTTTTCTCTATTTGTTCAACTACATTTATGTTGTGGTTGGTTGAAGAGCTCTCAACTAGCTGTGCCTATTTAGCTCTCAACTAGCTGTGCCTATTTAGTATACTACCATAAAATGATGTTTTTGAGTCAAGAATCTTACCTCCGACGAATACCCGATGACTTCTCAGTGATTTCCTCGAGTTTTCTTCTCTCTAGGGCTCAAATGTGTGTTTTGGGGGTGTAAACCCGTAACCCCTCCGTTTCTGGATTTTATTCACTGCCAGACACTATTGTTCATCGCGTTCGCGTGACCCTCTACGCGTTCGCGATGAACAGCCCCGCCTTACTCTTCGCGAACGCGACGCTGGCCACGCGTTCGCGATGCTCAATTCCTGTTACCCTTCGCGGACGCGACGCATCCCACGCGTTCGCGATGTTCAAACTCCCCAGCCACCCGGATTTCTTCTACGCGTTCGCGATAGACCTCCCGCGAACGCGAAGCACAACACCACAACCCTACGCGAACGCGACCCAAACAACGCGTTCGCGATGCTTAACACCCCAGACCTACGCGAACGCGACTCCTTCTCCCGCGAACGCGATGCACAAAAAGGCTTGGCGTTCGCGAACGCGACACTGGTCACACGAACGCGAAGGCTTAAGGGCCTGGGCAGAACCTGCAGTTTTCTGCAGATTTTTGCCAAGTCCAAATGCCCGGTTGATGGTCCGAAATCATCCCGAGGCCCCCGGGACCCCAACGAAAACCACCAACGTACCCCAAAACATGATACGAACTTGTTCCAATCATAAAAACACCATACTAAACATCAAAATCACCAATTATCCACGGATTCAAGCCTAAGTTCCTTCAAAACTTTCAAAACTAACATTCAATCCAAAACCCGATCAAACGATGTCCGAATGACCTGAAAATTTGCAGACACGTCCAAAATCACATAACGAAGCTACAGAAATTGTCGGAATTCCATTCCGACCCCCGGATCAAAATATCACCTACCATCCGGTTTTCGCCAAAATTCAACATTCGCCAATTCAAGCTTAAAACTACACCGGACCTCCGAATTCAATTCCGATTGTTCTCCTAAGTCATAAATGATCCCCGGAACTAGTCGAATCATCGAATCCGGTTCCGAGCACTCTAACTCAATAGTCAACCCTTGGTTGACTTTTCATATTCAAGCTTTCTTCAAACATGCTATTTGTTTCATTTTCAATCCAAATCACTCTTAACTCACCCGATATACTCTAATACTGTTTTAAAAGCATAATATATGTAAATGCAAGGTAACGGGGTGGAAATTCCCGTAACGACGGGCCGGGTCGTTACAGTACATAAATTGAAACTTGGTATGCTTAAATGTAATAAACACAAACCTTAAACATGGTTGGTAATAAGGTTTGCTATATGGTATACACAGGTAAAAATTCCAATTTAAATAGGACATGAGCCATGTTTCTTATGACTGAGCCCAAAATTGCCTGAAGGCAGGCTGACACCCGCCATATTAATTCAATTATCCGCAAAAATAAAGCTTATTCAAATCACTTTAAATGTTTTCACCATATGTGATCAGAAGAAATGACGCTCGTATATTTGAATTAACGATACAGTAATCAAATCATCTATATAATTGTTCTTTCAACCTATCATGAGATTAATTATCCGTAAGTGAATAACAAGCTGGAAATGTGACCTACTAACACAGGCAAACTGCTGATTTATGCATTAAGCCAAACTAACATTATTAATCAACACTTCAGCAATTTGATCTTAGGGTCGAGTCTTTCAGTTACTACTAGCCTAACTTTCTTCATATACAAATTCTGCTAATGACTTTGATTCAATTTTCCTTTCTAACTATAACTAACACAGTATTAGAGAACAAACTAACTTCTTACGTGAATCAATGAATTTTAAAAAAAAGTTTTCATATTTCATTCACATGCTAGTAAACCAAAACTATTATCTAAACAAACAGTCCAGTCCTTCATATTATATTACAATAGGCACCTAATCAAATCATGGATCAACTGTCTAACATATGACAAAACTATTAAAAGGCGATCCGCAGTAGAGAGTGACTTCGATTTCATTTCATGCTCAACGAATGAATCTACATTGACTTTGTCCCAAGTGTGTACCTGGATTTGTAATGAAATAAGAGAAAGGAATGGAATTCAGCTGAGACAGGAAAACAAACAGCAGCAGTTGTGAATTCAAACAACCATAATTACACCAAACTTCAACCCAGAAATCAATTCAGAGTGCAGAAATACTTTGAAATCAAATAGAACTACTAAACCAACCCGAAACCAACTTAAATGACCACAACCACTTGCAAAAACTAACATTGAACTGTTGAAACCTCTAATTTTACTAGAAGTTGATCTAGAAATGCAAGTTAACCTCGCGAGCTTGGAATGAAACTAATAAAATTGAGCATAACAGTTTTTAAATCCTAATACTCAAACGGCAGCAATGGAACAGTAATAATTTTTGGATTTTTTATTGGATTTCTATTGTTTTTGATTTTTCTGTATAAAACTAAGATCTAGAAGGAGATTGTTTGAACTTTCTAAGATTTGAAATTCAAAATACAGGATCAGATCTGTAAAGAGGATTTTTGGGGGAATTTGGGGCTGAAAACTTCTTAAACAAGCCAGGTTAATGCCATTTTATAGGCAAAATTAGGGTGCAACTTTTAGATTCAAATTTTACAAGTTAGTCCCTCACCTATTTTTATTTCACCCCTTATTTTCTAATTTGTGCTACAAGTAACTACCCTATAATTACTGAAATTCTACTTGTACACCCTATCTAGAGGGTTCTAGAGTGTTCTTTTACCTATGCAATATCTATACTACCCTTGCCTTTATTTTGAATTTACCATTTCTAATAAACCTATCATTTTTCATGCCCAAACTACCCTTGAAACCCCTTTGAAATTACTGACCCTACACCAAACTAGTTATCACCTTATTTTACTATAGTTAATTAAAGGGTTGAATTTATTTAGCTATTTCCAATCTCCCTAAACTAAATTTAACACTTACTTGAAAACAATCAATGAACTAGGAGCAATTACTTAATCGCAATCATGCATTAACAAGACTTAAATCGATTACTTAGACTAATTAGAATAGCTACCTATGCACAATTACTGAACAAATATGGATTCAAAACACAAAGTTAAACCATTAAAAAACTAATTAACCCAATCTTAAAGAATTCAAACAAACAAATTATTATTATTAAAAGAAGAGCAAACATACCAAAATTGAATCAAAACTAATAGAAAATCTAATTGAACTAACAATTATTTTGTTTGAACTAATTGAACTAACAGAAGTAAAACAGAAAAAGAAAAAAATCAGATCATGGTTAAACTAAACTAAAACGGAACAACACAACTACTAAAGCCATATTAACTATCACATAGACCTAATTAAGTTACATAAAAAGACTAAGCAAAACAAAGTAAAATCAGAAATTATCATGTTATTAACGAAAGCATTAAACAGACCAAAAGGGAAATTGAGCATGAACAAACAAACGAGACCCCAGATTGGCCAGAACCTTTGTCATTTTTGACTGAGTTACCCCAAGGAGAAAAAAAGAAGAGAAGATGAAAATAGACTAAAAGAAAACACTAAAAAAAGGAGAACTTATCAACTGAGGCTTAATCTTGCAATTGACTTTTTGATTTAAATCCCCAAAGAATGTCACTCGCTTGTTCTTTATCAGGAACGAACGAACGACGTTATTCTGCGATCAAACTGACCCTATGAGACTAGAATACAACCCTTGCATGCGTAGGTTTGGATTTGGCTACATGACTCCGAACTCAGATTCGATATTTAAGTATTTCTGGGCGTATTCAAAAGGAACCAATGACATATTAGGTGTGAGGATGTAAAAAGGGTGTTATGGTGTAAGTTTGAGGTAGTTTTGGTGGTGGCGCCGCCGTAGGTGGTGGTGGAGCCGCCTAGGATTTCACTACTTCGAAAACTTTGGGTGGGATTTAAAAGAATCCTTGGCCGGATATGGAGAGGAGAGGTGAAGGAGAAGATATAGTATGAATTTGGGTAGGTTTGGTTATCCTCTGCCGCCGTGGGGGATTCCTGGCGGCAGAATTAGGATGGAGTAGGGTGGCGTTATAGGAGGGGATGTACGAGGAGGATGGGGTATATTCTTAGGTTTTTGGGATTAATTCGGACAGTTTTATTAAAAGGCTTGGATTCACTTGTGACTGTTGGATTAAAAGGAATTGATGGCCATGATTTACTGACACCAAATGACGTTGTTTTAAAAGGTCAGGGCTGGACCGGGTGGTTTGATTCGAATTGGGCTTGGGCATGGGTGAATATTAAATTGGGGCTTGCAAAAATATGCAAGAAAATGGCCCAATTCAGCAACCTTTTCCCTTTTTGTGTTTTCTTTTGTTTTCTCCCTTTTTATTTGTTTTATTTTGTATTTTTATATATATTTTAAAAGAATGCTAAAATAAACTCACAATCAACTTAACACTAAAAATTAGATTTCCTAGTTAATTCCTAATTAAAAGAAAAATGCAAACTATTACTAGTTTGAACTAAAAATGCAAAATGGACTATTTTTGTTATTTTTTTTATATTTTGTTCTAAAATAAATTAATACTAATTAATACTAAAATATGAAATTATATTCCTAAATGCAAATGCATATTTTTTGTATTTTCATATGAATTATCATGCACAAATAAAAATGCAGCAATTACCAAAAATGCCACAAAATTCACAAAAAATTATAAAATACTAAAGAAATTATTTTGTTTGAAAATTTTGAAATTATTGCTTAGGGAAAAAATCACGTGCTCATAGTTTGTATTGAAATTGTAGTTAATATGTAGATTAATGGGTAATTTTATGCATTTTACTTATCAAAATAATTTATCATTTTTTGCAGACTGGATATTGTTTTGCCCCGCAAAATGTTGATTATGGTATGTTGAGATTCCACACTTTGTGTGATCCTAGCAATACTAGTCAGATCAAAGCCTTATTGTCTCATATTTGTTTAAAGGCTTTTAAGAAAACTTATTTTGGTTACTTATTGTCTCTCCCACCCATTGTTATGCAAAACTAAGCTATTCATCTTCTTATGAAGTATGAACTTTCTACTTCTAATGACTTATTTTTTCAGTCAATTTGAAGGGTGAAAAGTTGAATTTTGGGTTGAAGGAGTTTGGTTTAATTATTGGATTTAATTGTGTCAACCAGTTTTCAGATTTTGGATACTCTTCTAGTTATGTAAGCAAGCTAATGAATAGCTATTTCCCAAAAAAAAAGAGTAGAGAAGTGGTATCTAAAAAATATAGTGACAGATAAATCTTGGGTGAATGATGAGGATGTTGTAAAATTGTGTATTCTTTATCTTCTAAAATTTTTTGCTTGTCTTTCTGACAAAGACCATATGTCTTTTATAGACAACTTTAAGTTTTATTTGGTAGAGTCTGGTTATTTCAGTCATACCCGTCGGGTATTATCCTTCAATCAGGTTATGGAATCAGTTTAACATCGTCTAAATCCCTGTGTACATTCTTATCTTATACGAGGATGCTCATTAGCCTGGCAAGTGTGGCTATATGAGTGTTTCTTGAATGTGAGCACGGAAATTGCTGCGAGGTCTTCTGAGTCAATACCTCGTATGTTAAGATGGTCAGCTTCTAAAGAGCAGATATGGTTAACTGCCTTTGAAGAGAAGGTGATAAATCCTGAATGGATTAAGGTATTTTTTTAACTTGTTGTTACTGTCTACATTTGCCTACATAATATCTACCATTATTCTATATTTTCTGCATTATTGGAACTTACTATTTTTTTTATTATTCAGTTCACATCCATGACTGAATGTGGAGAAGAGACTGCAGTTTTTAATTTGCCAAACAAAATTGATTATGAAGTTGAGATGGGTGCACAATCATCAGAGGATCCAAATGTTGATTCTCCAACATTGGAACCCAAACATATAGAAGCTCAACAGGAAAATAAATCTGTGGCTAAGAAGCTAAAGATGATGCAAAAAGGACTTAAGCAAGTATTAATATTAACTACAATGTTTCTACATTTTATCTATATTTTCATAAAAATTTATGTACTCTACAGTGTAGTTAAATTGTAGTATAATTTTATAATTCTACATTTTTATCATGCTGGGTGATGAGAAGGTAGATGGTTTTAGGAAGGCTGTCTTTGAGGAACTCTATAACCTTAGAGTTTTTGTGGATGAATCTGTAAAGAATGTGGTGAAATTGATAAACAGGACAAATTTTGTGGATGAGGCAAAGGTAATAGTTGACACATATTTATATGCCAAAACAAATTATGTACACTACTAACTATATACTAACATTAAATCTGTAGTTTGCTGGTAATTCAACCAAAAATAATGACCAATCACAAGGAGTGAACAACCAGTATATTGGTGCTCAAGTGCATGCAAGCACAAGCAACACAGGTATCTACAAACTAGTGTGACGACCCAAAGGGTCATCACCTATTTTTCTCATTTGTTCCGTGCTTCCGAGGCCTTGAAAACCTCATGTTTTATTGCCTTGATTTGCGTGTGCAGTCCGAGCGCATAGCCAAAAATCTTTTATGTTGAAATATGTGAAATCTGTGAAAAATATGAAAAATTTTGATATTAATATGATTAAAGTTGACTTCAGTCAACATTTTTAGTAAACGGACCCGAACCCGAGATTGGACGGTCCCGAAAGGTCTGTGGAAACATATGGGACTCGGGCATGTTCCCGGAGTCGAAATCCCAGGTCTAGAACCTGAGTAAAAGAATTTTTCTGTTAAATTATTTTTTTGAAATTATTAAGGAAAATGAAAACCCGATCGGGTGTTCATAATCTGGAGTAAAAGGATTCGAATCTTTGCATGCCGGTACCAAAAACCGATGCCTTACCACTTGGCTATACTCCATAGGCCTGTTTTGGACGGTAGGAACGGGGAGAGGGGGAAGGGAGAAGCAGGGCTCGAAGAACGAGCCCAGCAAGGAGCGAAAGAACCAAGTTTTCTGTGGTGATGTCAGAATTTGCACCTATTTGTATCTATTTGGGCTCGTATTTTGGTTTCGACGCCTGGTACAAGTCTTATATATTGGTTAAGCTCTTTCTATGAAGTTTGGTCAAAATTGGACGTCGTTTGACGTGTTTCAGACTATAAGTTCCAAGTTTAAAAGTTTATGAAGTTTAGAAGAAAAATCATGAGTTTTGAGGCTTGATTCTATGTAAATGATATTATTTTGGCGATTTAATCGCGCGAGTAAGTCCGTAGGATGTTTTTGAGGTTGTGTTCATGTTTGGTTTGGAGCCCCGAGGGCTCAGGTGAATTTTGGATAGGCATTGAATTGCATTTCTCATGTTTTTGAAAATTTGGTATGCTGGTCGCTGCAATTTTCGCAAATGCGAGGATGGAGCTCGCAATTGCGAAGCTGAGGATTTTTGCATGGGATCGCAAATTCAATCTTTTCCCTCGCAAATGCGAACCATGCCATGATCGCAATTGCGATCGGCGTTTCGCAAATGTGAATCCTAGGCCACTGGACCTTGTTCACAAATGTGATCCCTGGGGTCGCAATTCCCAAGTCTAAGATGTTCGCAAATGCGAACTTAGGTTCGCATTTCCCATAATCGAGGCCCTGCAAATTTTATACTTAGGCGAATTTTCACCATTCTTTCAAAACCTAAACACCATAGGCAATTTTGCAAGAGATAACTTCATCCCAAATCATTTGTAAGTTGATTTTTACTCAATTATTTCAACTTTTAACATCATTAAACATGTTTTCCACGTGAAATCAAAGGTTTTCATGGGTGAAATTGGGGTTTTTGGGTAGAACCTAGGTTTTCTATAAATTGGGGAGTTGGACCTCGATTTGAGGTCCAATACAAATAATATATTTGAACTCGTAGGGGAATGGGTAACCGAATTTTGGTTTGAACCCCGAGTATTGACCAAGTGGTCTCGGGGGCATTTTAGGAATTTTTGAGTAAAACTTGGGAAAACCATTTTTATGCATTCACATTGATTCATATAGTGTTTATTAAAGTAATTGAACAATTTGTGATTGAATTTGAACGAATTGGAGGTGGAACTACGAGGTAAAGTAATAGTTAAGGATTAAGTGGATTTCAAGGCTTTGAGGTAAGTGATTGGTCTAACCCTAGCTTGAGGGAATATGAGTTGAGTCTTGTTGCTAATTGCTATGTAATCGAGTAAGATGTATAGGCATGATGGCGAGTATCTATACATTGGTGTCTAGCATGACCGTGAGTCCTTATAATCTGATTACATGACTTGGCTATGAACTCCGTGTTTATTGGGGAATTTCTTAATATTGTGAATAACATGTGAACGATAAAATGAATATTTGATTCTTGGGAGCATTGACTGGAATTGTGATACGAATACTTAAGGTATATGAGATGACTTGATTATTTGGAGCGTTGGCTCAAAATTGTCACGACCCTAGTTCACCAATCGTGAACATGTCGTGATGGCACCCAGTCCCCACGACTAGGTAAGCCTAACACGTTGCGGAATATACCAGTTTATGAACATTTAATAAGAATTAGCGGAAAATAAGATGAAAGGAATGCAATTCGTGCCGCTTGGCACATACACCAGTCAAATACGCTGTTTAAAACACTACCAAGACCCGGAATCCCACGGGTAACACAGACTAAAAGAGATCATACAATTGTAGCTTTATGTAAAGGAGTATCTAACAACGGAATGAAGGAAAGATATCTACTAGCACTAGAATAGAAGGAAGGCCTCCGGATCCGCAGACGTAGCAGATCATACCTCGAGGTCTCCCAGAAAGCTGCAGAATCACCTAGTACGAGCCTGCTCTGATGTACCTGGATCTGCACAACAAAAGTGTGCAGAAGAGTAGCATGAGTACACCACAGCGGTACTCGGTAAGTGCCAAGCCTAACCTCGATGGAGTAGTGACGAGGAAGGTCAGGGCCCTACGGAGAAAACAATAATACAATGATAATAACAACAATAAGCAGTTTAAATGAATAATAAATTTCCGAAATAACAACAATAAGATGATTACTACAATCTTCTACAATTAAGCTAACAACGAATAGCCAACTCAATAAAACAAGTCCAGGACCTATGGGAATCGAACCCACAGTCCCATTGACAATACCTCTGGGTCTCCGGGAATCGAACCCGCAGCCCATGTCTAGTCCCTACCAATAATTCAGGATCTCGGGAATCGAACCCGTAGTCCCTACCAATAACTCAGGATCTCGGGAATCGAACCCGTAGTCCCTACCAATAACTCGGGATCTCGGGAATCGAACCCGTAGTCCCTACCAATATCACGCCGGGTCTCTGGGAATCGAACCCACAACCCTGGGTCTCCGGGAATCGAACCCGCAGTCCACAAGCACAACAAATAAAGGAATCCACAGAGAGAACAATTATGCTTAACTATAACTTCACCGAAAAATAGTGCCAATAATTATCAAGGAGTTCAAATAAGGCACTTAGGCAACTAAACAGTTAAGTACTACCTAATCATGCATTCCTAACCACTACCTGGTAAAATATCAAATTAACAGCCAAAAACAGGAAATATCGCTCATCGAACATTTTTAATTAAAGTACGTGTTCAACAACCAGCGCATGTACACGCCCGTCACCTCACGTACAAGGCATTTAAACTATCACATAATATCCTAGGGGTGAAAATTCCCCCACACGAGGTTAGACAAGCCACTTACCTCGACTTCGGTACAAAACCGCTATGAAACAACTCTCTTGCCGCGAATGTCGGCCTCCACAGGTGTAGTATCTGATAAAAATCAATAGAATCATATCAAAATAGGTCAATTGGGCATTACCCAATCAAAACAACTCAAAATACGCCAAAACCCACAAGTTGCCAAAACCCGACTTTCGGTACGCTTATCGAAAAATCACGAAAATTATATATTCGGGTTCCTTATCTCAATACGAGTCTAAGCATATAAGATTTACCAAATTCGGACTCCATTTGCCCATTCAAAACCTTGATTTTCTAAAGTTCAAGCCTAGGGCTAAATCCTCCATAAATTACCCCAAATTCCTCCATTTTCATGATATAATTGCATAATATTACCAATACTAATCATAAGATGAGTCCATAGTTGATTACCTGATGATTTCCCTTGAATCTCCCTAAAAAATTGCCCAAATCGCCTCTTAAGCCGAGACCCCAAATTGGAATGTTTCTGAAATTTTTCTAACTTCTGATACAATTAACTCTCTGCGATTTCCGCTTCTGCGGACCATTTCCGCCTCTGCGGAACCGCTTCTGCGACCACGTGGTCGCTTCTGCGAACCCCAGACCTGGCTGACCCATTCCGCTTCTGAGAGCCTAGGGCCGCTTCCGCGAGACCGCTTTTGCGAATCATCCTCCGCTCCTGCGGAACATTCCGCTTCCGCGCCTCAGAGTCCGCTCCTGCGGACTCGCTTAAGCGGTCAATATTCCGCTTCTGCGGAACTCCCCTTTGCAACCCCGGACCGCTTCTGCGATCCTCTTTTCGCATCCGCGATGCCGCCTCTACGGACCAGGATCCGCTTCAGCGATCAGTTCCGCTCCTGTGTTCACTTGTCCGCTCCTGCGGACTCGCTCCTGCGCTCCCTTTTCCGCAGGAGCGAAAACAACAGAACAGAACCCCAAACCTGCATTGTTTTTCATGTTTTCTCCTGTTTAACCATCCGAAACCACCCCGAGGCCCCCGGAACCTCATCCAAACACACCAACACATCCTAATACCTTATTCGAACTTGTTCCAATCCTCAAAACACGTCTAACAACATCAAAACCCATAATTCACATCGAATTCAAGCCTAAATTTCTTAAAACTCACTGAATTACACATTCGATCTAAAACCCGACCAAACGACTTCCGAATGACCTGAAAATTTGCGGACATATCCAAATTCACATAACGAAGCTACAGAAATTGTCGGAATTCCATTCCGACCCCCAGATCAAACTCTCACCTATCGTTCGGATTCGCCAAAATTTCAAACTTCGGCATTTCAAGCCTAATTGAGCTACGGACCTCCAAAATACATTCCGAATGCGCTCCCAACCCCGAAATCACCTAACGGAGCTAATGGAACCATCGAATTTCCGTTCCGAGATCGTCTTAACACTGTTCCGGCTACGGACCATTTTCTAGCTTTAAAGCTCTCATTCAGGGACTAAGTGTCCCAAAATGCTCCAAATTTCAGAATCGACTCTCCCGGCAACCCACAATAGCAGAAATGAACTTAGGGGAACAGTTAAATTAGGGATTGGGGCGTAATTTTTCTAAAACAACCGGCCGGGTCGTTACATCTTCCCACCCTTAAAAGATTCGTTCGTCCTCGAACGAGCATAGAAAACATACCCTGGAGTAGTGAAAAGATGAGGGTACTGGCTGCGCATATCCTGCTCAGTCTCCCAAGTCGCCTCCTCGACCGGCTAGCCCCGCCACTGAACCTTTACCGAAGCGATGTTCTTTGACCTTAGCTTTCTGACCTGCCTGTCTAGAATGGCTACTGGCTCCTCAACATAAGACAAATCCTTGTCTAGCTGAACAGAAGTGAAATCCAACACATGCGATGGGTCACTAAGGTATCTCCGGAGCATGGAGACATGAAATACGGGATGAACTCCGGCTAGACTGGGAGGTAAGGCCAACTCATAAGCAACCTCCCCAACACGCCTCAAAATCTCAAAAGGGCCAATAAACCTAGGACTCGGCTTTCCTTTCTTCCCAAACCTCATAACGCCCTTCATGGGCGAGACTCGAAGTAGAACCCGCTCGCCAACCATAAAAGCCACATCGCGAACCTTCTTGTCCGCATAACTCTTCTGTCTAGACTGGGCTGCACGAAGTCTGTCCCGAATCACCTTGACCTTGTCCATAGCATCCTGAACCATATCAGTACCTAGCAACCTGTCCTCGCCCGGCTCAAACCAACCCACGGGAGACCTGCACCTCCTACCATATAGGGCCTCGTACGGTGCCATCTGAATACTAGACTGGTAGCTGTTGTTATAAGCAAACTCCGCCAGTGGCAAGAAGTGATCCCATGAACCTCCAAACTCAATCACGCACGCACGGAGCATATCCTCCAAAATCCGAATAGTGCGCTCGGACTGCCCATCAGTCTGGGGGTGAAATGCTGTGCTCAGCTCCACCCGAGTACCTAACTCCTGCTGTACAGCTCTCCAGAACCGTGAAGTGAACTGAGTGCCTCTATCTGAAATGATGGAAACTGGAATACCATGCAGCCGAACTACCTCCCTGATATAGATCTCCGCCAGTCGTTCCGATGAATATGTAGTGCTCACCGGTATAAAATGGGCGGACTTGGTCAGCCGATCCACAATGACCCAAATGGAATCAAACTTCCTAACCGTCCGTGGAAGTCCGGATACAAAGTCCATGGTAATGCTCCCATTTCCACTCGGGAATCTCAATTCGCTGCATCAATCCACCCGGACGCTGATGCTCATACTTCACCTGCTGGCAGTTGAGGCATCCGGAAACATAATCAACTATATCCCTCTTCATCCGCCTCCACCAGTAATGCTGTTTCAAGTCCTGATACATCTTTGCGGCTCCCGGATGGATGGAATACCGCGAGCTATGGGCCACTGCTAGAATCAGCTCTCGAAGATCATCTACATTGGGCACACAGATGCGCCCCTACATCCTCATAACTCCATCATCTCCGATGGTAACATCTCGAGCATTACCACGCCGAACTCTATCCTGGAGGACAAGCAAATAAGGGTCGTCGAACTGACGCTCCTTGATGCGGTTAAATAGACAAGACCGAGAAATCACACAAGCCAGAACCCGGCTGGGCTCCGAAAGATCCAGTCTAACAAACTGTCTGGCTAAAGCCTGAACATCCATCGCCATAGGCCTCTCCGAAGCTGGTAGATATGCTAAACTCCCCAAACTCTCTGCCCGACGACTCAGGGCATCGACAACCACATTAGCCTTGCCCGGATGATAGAGAATAGTAATATCATAGTCCTTCGGTAGCTCCAACCATCTCCTCTGACGCATATTCAGGTCCTTTTGGTTAAGCAAGTGTTGCAAGCTCCGGTGATCGGTGTAGATCTCACAAGGAACCCCATATAAATAATGACGCCAAATTTTCAAGGCGTGAACAATGGCAGCTAGCTCCAAATCATGAACAAGGTAATTCTTCTCATGCACCTTCAGCTGTCTTGACGCGTAGGCAATCACCCTACCGTCCTGCATCAATACCGCACCGAGTCTAACTCGTGAGGCGTCACAATATACAGTATAGGACCCCGAACCTGTAGGCAACATCAATATAGGGGCCGAAGTCAAAGCTGTCTTGAGCTTCTGAAAGCTCGCCTCACACTCGTCTGTCCACTGGAAAGGGGTACCCTTTTGGGTCAATCTGGTCATAGGTGCTGCAATCGAAGAGAACCCTCTACGAAATGACGGTAATAGCCCGCCAAACCAAGGAAACTGCGAATCTCAGTAGCGGAGGAGGGTCTGGGCTAACTCTGCACGGCCTCCACCTTCCTCGGATCTACTCGAATACCATCACTCGACACTACGTGACCCAAAAATGCTACTGAACTCAACCAGAATTCACATTTAGAGAACTTGGCATAAAGTTGCTTCTCCCTCAGAATCTGAAGCACTATCCTCAAATGCTGCTCGTGCTCTTCCCGGCTCCGAGAATATACTAGAATATCATGAATGAAGACAATTACGAACGAGTCCAGATAAGGCCTGAACACACTGTGCATCAAATGCATAAATGCTGCTGGGGCATTAGTCGACCCAAAAGACATCACGAGGAACTCATAGTGACCATACCGGGTCCTGAAGGCAGTCTTCGGGATATCCTGGCTCCCGAATCTTCAGCTGGTGATACCCAGAGCGCAAATCAATCTTAGAAAACACATGTGCGCCCCGTAGTTGGTCAAATAAATCATCAATACGGGGCAAAGGATACCGGTTCTTCACTGTAACCTTGTTCAGCCGACGATAGTCAATACACATACGCATAGAACCGTCCTTTTTCTTCACAAACAATACAGGAGCACCCCAAGGCGAAACACTGGGTCGAATAAAACCCTTGCCCAATAACTCCTGTAATTGATCCTTCAACTCCTTTAACTCAGGAGGAGCCATACGGTACGGTGGAATAGAAATGGGCCGAGTGCCCGGCAACAAGTCAATAGCAAAGTCAATATCTCTGTCGGGCGGCATGCCCGGAAGATCAGCTGGAAATACATCAGCAAAGTCACGTACCACATGAACAGAATCAATAAAGGGAGCGTCAATACCGACGTCCCGCACATAGGCTAGATAAGCAGCACACCCCTTCTCAACCATACGCTGAGCTCTGAGAAAAGAAATAACACGGCTAGGGGTGTGATCTAGAGTACCACTCCACTCAATACGTGGAATGCCTGGCATAGCCAACGTCACGGTCTTGGCGTGAAAATCAAGAATAGCATAATGGGGCGACAACCAGTCCATGCCCAGAATAATATCAAAATCGACCATCCCGAGCAACAATAGATCCGCTCTGGTCTCAAAATCACAAATGGTAACCAAACACGACCGATATACACGGTCCACGACCAAAGAATCACCCACCGGAGTGGAAACATAAATGGGGGCACTCAAAGAATCCCGAGGCACACCCAGATGAGAAGCAAAGTAAGAAGACACATATGAAAAAGTGGAACCAGGGTCGAATAGAATCGATGCCTCCCTGTGACTAACCAGAATAATACCTGTGATAACAGAGTCAGATGCAACAGCCGCGGCGCGATCAGGAATAGCATAGAATCTGGCCTGTCCCCCCTCTCGAGGGCGGCCTCTGGAACCCTGACCCCCGCCCCTGGATGGCTGGGCAGGTGGAGTGGCAGCTGGGGCTGGAATGATAGCCTGCTGGCCCTGAGAACCACGCGGATGCTGTGATGACTGATGAGGGGCTCCTCTCCTGCGTCTGGGGCACTCCCTAACCAGGTGGCGAGTATCCCCGCACTCAAAACAAGCTCTGGGAGGACGCGGTGGCTGTGACTGACCAGCCTCACCCCCATTAGTCTGACCCCTGGACGGACCCCGCGCAGGAGGTGCACTGGAAACTGGGGGAGAATAATAAGGCTCCTGAGGTGCTGGAAGAGCTGGGGTACTACCGGCTGCGGGCAATGCTGAGTGAACTGGATGACCGGAATAACCCCTGCCAAAACGACCGACTGCTGAAGTACGGGCACCAGAGAAATGGCCCGACTCACGAGACCTCTTGGCCTCTCTATCTCCCCGCTCTCTAGGGAGCATACTCTCGATCCTCCCGGCAATGCTAACTGCCTGCTGATAAGATATATCTGTCTCCAACTCGCTGGCCATGCTGGACCGGATCGGCGGAATCAGGCCCTCAATAAATCTCCGCACTCTCTCCCGGACCGTTGCTACTAAAGCCGGTGCATGCCTGGCTAGACGGGTGAAACTGATGGCATACTCCGATACTGACAAGGAACCCTGTCGCAACCGCTCAAACTCCGAGCGCCAAGAATCCCTAAGGCTCTGAGGAACAAACTCCGTCAAAAACAGATTTGAAAACTGCGTCCAGGTCAACGAAGCGGACTCCTCCGGACTATCCAACTCATACGTGCGCCACCAATCATAAGCGGTCCCACGAAACTGAAACGTAGTGAAGGAAACCCCGCTGGTCTCCACAATCCCCATGGTAGAAGAATATGGTGACACTCCTCCAGAAAACCCAATGCATCATCTGTACCCAAACCACTGAACACTGGAGGATCATATTTCTTGAACCTCTCCAATCTACGTTGCTCGTCCTCGGAGGCAGTTGGCCACCTCCGGGCTGTGTTGGGGCGGCAGGAGGCATAACCATAATCTCTAGAACATGTCCCACTGGCACTCGCTGCTCAGGTGTAGCGGCTGCGGGAGTCTGGGCCCCTCCCCCGGCCTGAGAAGTAGCTGCAGTGAGAGGAAGCAACCCTGCCTGAGCTAAAATGGTGTACATACTCATGAACTGGGCCAGGGTCTCCTGTAGTGCTGGAGTAGTAGCAGTTGTAGTCGGTGTACCAGGTGCCTGCGCTCCAACCTGATCCACCTATGGCACCTCAGCGGCAGCGCGCGCGGGTGCTGTGGCTGCACCTCGGGCGCGTCCTTGTCCTCTACCTCGGCCCTGGCCTCTGACGACGACAACAGGGGGCGCGGGTACCTGACCGTCGCAAGTAGCTCGTGTCCTCACCATCCGTGAGAGAATAGAAAGCAATAGTTTAGATTTGATGCCAAAAATGTCGCACGATAAGGAATCCAAAAGAAATGAAGAGTTTCCTAAAACAGTTACATAGCCTCTCGTAGATAAATATAGACGTCTCCGTATCGATCGGCGAGACTCTAAGTAACCGGTCTATGTCCCGTGACTCCTATGAACCTAGAGCTCTGATACCAACTTGTCACGACCCTAGTTCACCAATCGTAAACATGTCATGACGGCACCCAGTCCCCACGACTAGGTAAGCCTAACACGTTGCGAAATATACCAGTTTATGAACATTTAATAAGAATTAGCGGAAAATAAGATAAAAGGAATGTAATCCGTGCCGCTTGGCACATACACCGGTCAAACACACTGTTTAAAACACTATCAAGACCCGGAATCCCACGGGTAACACAGACTAAAAGAGATCATACAATTGTAGCTCTATGTAAAGGAGTATCTAACAACGGAATGAAGGAAAGACATCTACTAGCACTAGAATAGAAGGAAGGCCTCCGGATCCGCGGACGTAGCAGATCATACCTCGAGGTCTCCCAAAACGCTGCTGAATCACCCGGTGTGAGCCTGCCCTGATGTACCTGGATCTGCACAACAAAAGTGTGCAGAAGAGTAGCATGAGTACACCACAGCGGTACTCAGTAAGTGCCAAGCCTAACCTCGATGGAGTAGTGATGAGGAAGGTCAGGGCCCTACTGAGAAAACAATAATACAATGATAATAACAACAATAAGCAGTTTAAATGAATAATAAATTTCCGAAATAACAACAATAAGATGATTACTACAATCTTCTACAATTAAGCTAACAACGAATAGCCAACTCAATAAAACAAGTCCAGGACCTATGGGAATCGAACCCACAGTCCCATTGACAATACCTCTGGGTCTCCGGGAATCGAACCCGCAGCCCATGTCTCAATAAATAATCAATAACTCGGGATCTCCGGGAATCGAACCCGCAGTCCCTACCAATAACTCAGGATCTCGGGAATCGAACCCGTAGTCCCTACCAATAACTCAGGATCTCGGGAATCGAACCCATAGTCCCTACCAATAACTCAGGATCTCGGGAATCGAACCCGTAGTCCCTACCAATATCACGTCGGGTCTCTGGGAATCGAACCCACAGCCTTGGATCTCCGGGAATCGAACCCGCAGTCCACAAGCACAACAAATAAAGGAATCCACAGAGAGAACAATTATGCTTAACTATAACTTCACCGAAAAATAGTGCCAATAATTATCAAGGAGTTCAAATAAGGCAATTAGGCAACTAAACAGTTAAGTACTACCTAATCATGCTTTCCTAACCACTACCGGGTAAAATATCAAATTAACAGCCAAAAACAGGAATATCGCTCATCGAACATTTTTAATTAAAGTACGTGTTCAACAACCAGCACATGTACACGCCCGTCACCTCGTGTACAAGGCATTTAAACTATCACAAAATATCCTAGGGGTGAAAATTCCCCCTCACGAGGTTAGACAAGCCACTTACCTCGACTCCGGTACAAAACCGCTATGAAACAACTCTCTTGCCGCGAATGTCGGCCTCCACAGGTGTAGTATCCGATAAAAATCAATAGAATCATATCAAAATAGGTCAATTGGGCATTACCCAATCAAAACAACTCAAAATACGCCAAAACCCACAAGTTGCCAAAACTCGACTTTCGGTACGCTTATCGAAAAATCACGAAAATTATATATTCGGGTTCCTTATCTCAATACGAGTCTAAGCATATAAGATTTACCAAATTCGGACTCCATTTGCCCATTCAAAACCTTGATTTTCTAAAGTTCAAGCCTAGGGCTAAATCCTCCATATATTACCCCAAATTCCTCCATTTTCATGATATAATTGCATAATATTACCAATACTAATCATAAGATGAGTCCATAGTTGATTACCTGATGATTTCCCTTGAATCTCCCTAAAAAATTGCCCAAATCGCCTCTTAAGCCGAGACCCCAAATGTTGGAATGTTTCTGAAATTTTTCTAACTTATGATACATTTAACTCTCTGCGATTTCCGCTTCTGCGGACCATTTCCGCCTCTGCGGAACCGCTTCTGTGACCACGTGGTCGCTTCTGCGAACCCCAGGCCTGGCTGGCCCATTCCGCTTCTGCGAGCCTAAAGTCGCTTCCGCGAGGCCGTTTCTGCGAAATTTCTTCTGCTCCTACGGAACATTCCGCTTCCGCGCCTCGAGCGGACTCGCTTAAGAGGTCAATATTTCGCTTCTGCGGAACTCCCCTTCGCGACCCTGGACCGCTTCTGCGATCCTCTTTCCGTATCAGCGATGCCGCCTCTGCGGACCAGGATCCGCTTCAGCGATTAGTTCCGCTCCTGCGTTCACTTGTCCGCTCCTGCGGACTCGCTCCTGCGCTCCCTTTTCCGCAGGAGCGAAAACAACAGAACAGAACCCCAAACCTGCATTGTTTTTCATGTTTTCTCCCGTTTAACCATCCGAAACCACCCCGAGGCCCCCGGAACCTCATCCAAACACACCAACACATCCTAATACCTTATTCGAACTTGTTCCAATCCTCAAAACACGTCTAACAACATCAAAACCCATAATTCACATCGAATTCAAGCCTAATTGAGCTACAGACCTCCAAAATACATTCCTAATGCGCTCCCAACCCCGAAATCACCTAACAGAGCAAATGGAACCATCGGATTTCCATTCCGAGGTCGTCTTAACACTGTTCCGGCTACGGACCATTTTCTAGCTTTAAAGCTCTCATTCAGGGACTAAGTGTCCCAAAATGCTCCAAATTTCAGAACCGACTCTCCCGGCAAACCACAATAGCAGAAATGAACTTAGGGGAACAGTTAAATTAGGGATTGGGGCGTAATTTTTCTAAAACGACCGGCCGGGTCGTTACAAAAATAGAAAAGTGAATTGTGAAATAAGGAAAGTGTCACGACCCGGATTTTCCCCCAACATCGGGATCGTGATGGCGCCTACTCGTGTTAGCTAGGAAAGCCACTATATTCACACTATCCTATTTTTAGCAATGTTTCATACTCAATTTATCAACAAAACCATATATCTTAATTAAACGAGTGCGGAAGACTTTATCAAAATAGAGATAAGTAGTTCCAAGGTAAAACAATACTGAAATCCTCTACCCAAGACGTGGAGTCACCAACTCACGAACTACTAATGAATACTACACATGAAGGTCTGAAAGAGAATAACATAATCTGTTTGTCTCGGAACAAAAAGACTACAGCTAGTAACATAAATAAGAGGAAGAGACGCCGGGCCTGCGGATGCCTGCAAGCTACCTCGGTCTCAATATGCTCAACTCCCACGCAAAAGATCTACTGCTGCTGCTTCTGATCAAAACCCGGACCTGTGCAAAAACGCACATAAGTGCAGTATCAGCACAATCCGACCCCATGTGCTAGTAAGTGCCTGGCCTATCCCAGCGAAGTAGTGACAAGCCTAGGACTAGACACCCACATAAACCTGTGCAGTTATATATATATATATACACCACAAGATAACGAGAAGTAATCAAGTAACAACTCAACAAGGAATATCACAGAGAAACGCAACAGTTAACTACAGTTATTAAATCAACAAGGAAACCAAAGTACAATGGAAAACAGGTAATATCAAGTCAAGGAAATAGCAAATAGTTGCACGGCATCACCCTTCGTGATTTTACTCCCATCCTCACCAAATAAGCAAATAAAGTGCACGGCATCACCCTTCGTGCTTTTACTCTCATCCTCACACACATGGCACGTCATGATCCTTCGTGCATGGTTCAATAACAAGGCATGGCATGACCCTTCGTGCATAATCAATAACATGGCACGACATTAACCTTCGTGCATAATCAATAACAAGGCACGACATTAACCTTTGTGCATAATCAATAAATCAAGGCACGTTATCACCCTTCGTGCATTATCACTCTTTCTCACCCTAATAACAATCACAGTTAAGGGCAGAGAATGAAAACAATAAATCATGAATTGTCCCGGCAAGGGACACAATAATCATCACAACAAAGTCCCGGCAAGAGCAATCAATATCTCAATTCACAACAAGTCCCGACAAGTGAGAACAATAACAATTCTACAACCCGGCAAGGGTTCAACAATTTATCTTTAAATATGTCTCCCAACAAGTATTAACAACGACTCACATTCATGCAAGACGCCAACTTATGGATGCTCGTCACCGCAGCCCATACACCGCACTCGATCACATAGCACATAGCACATAATTTTATTCACTCAAGCTACGATAGAACAAACACTTACCTCTAGCCTTGAGGTCCAAATTATTCTTCAATTATAGCTTTTTCCCCGAATTTTCGCTTTCAAATAGCTCGAATCTAATCTCAATTGATTCCATTACATTAATAAATACTAATTAACTTGGTTTGAATGCTTAAAGATGGTTTTCTCAAAGTTTACCCCAAAATTTCCCAAAACGCCCCTGGCCCACGTGGTCGGAACTCGGGGTTCGGACCAAAATTCGGTTACCCATTCCCCCACGAGTTCAAATATATGATTTGTCTAAAAATCGGACCTCAATTCGAGGTCCAATTGCCCAATTCATAAAAAACCTAGGTTCTACCCAAAAACATGAATTTCTACCATGAAAACCTTTGATTTCTATTGAAAAACATGTTTAATGTTGTTATGAATTGAATGAATTAAGTAAAAAGTGACTTACAATTGCTTTGGAGTGAATTTGGCCTTGAGGGTTTGTGTGTGGTGTGTGGGTTTTTGAAAGAATGAAGAAAGAACTGAAAAATTCGTTTAAGTATGAAATTGCACAGCTGCGGATATCGCAATTGCGAACATTTGTTCGCTCTACAGGGCCGGCGACTGTTGCTCTCGCATTTAAGAGAAAAATTTCGCATTCGCGAACTCTAGCCCAAGGTCTGCCAGTCTCGCATTTGCAAGATTTCCTTCGCATTTGCGAAGGTGGGGCTTCCCTGCCCAGGATCGCATTTGCTACCCTTTGTTCGCATTTGCGAACATAGGCCATATGAGGCCCTTTCGCATTTGTGACATTTTGTTCGCTTTTGTGAACTTAGCATGATCCTGGCAGACTTCGCATTTGCAAAGTATGGTTCGCATTTGCGAACCAAGGCCAGCCTGGGACTTCTCGCAATTGCGAGAAAATCTTCGCATTTGCGAAGATACCAGCTGGGTGAAAAACCAGCTGTGTAAAAATTCAGAATTTGATCCAACGGCCTATCAAATCTTTACCCGAGCCCCCCGGGATCCAAACCAAACATGTACACAACATCAAAAACACATTACAAACTTGTTCGTGCGATCACATCGCCAATATAACATCGTTTTCATCAGATCAAGCCTCAAGTTCATGATTTTCATCCTTTTGGTTTTCAAAACTTTCAAACTTGGAACTCAAGGTCCAAAACATATCAAACGACATCCAAATGCCACCAAACTTTGCAGAAAGCACATATATAATATTTAAGACTTGTACCGGGCGTCGGAACCAAAATACGAGCCCGATACCAAGGTCATTTAATTCATTTTCCTTTAATAATTACAGCAAAAACAATTTTACAGAAAAATCCATAACTTAGGCTCTAAGCCTCCGAATTTGACTCCGGACACATGTCCGAGTCTCATATTCTCCTACGGACCTTCCGGGACCATCCGATCTCGGGTCCGGGTCCGTTTACCACAAATGTTGCCCGAAGTCAACTATATCAATATTAATATCATTTTTTTTCAAATTTCTCATAGAATTAATATATTCTATCACAAAATCTTCCCAGCTACATGCCCGGATCGTGCACGTAAATCGAGGCAACATAGAATGAGGTTTTCAAGGCCTCGAAAGTACGGAACAAGTGATGACCCTTTGGGTCGTCACATCCTCCACCTCTAAAACAACCGTTCGTCCTCGAACGGACAAGAGAAGGAAGTACCTGAGTCGGGGAACAAATGTGGGTAGCGGCTCCGCATATCAGACTCGGACTCCCAGGTCGATGCCTCAGGAGGCTGACCTCTCCACTGAACACGCACAGAAGGATAACTCTTCGACCTCAACTGTCGAACCTGCCGGTCTAGAATGGCCACCGGCTCCTCCTCGTAGGATAGATCATTGTCCAATTGGACAGTACTGAAGTCTAACACATGTGTGGGATCGCCGTGGTATCTCCGAAGCATAGATACATGAAAAACTGGATGCACGGCTGATAAGCTAGGCGGCAGAGCTAGTCTGTAAGCTACCCCTCCCACGTAGTCTAGAATCTCAAATGGGCCAATATACCTAGGGCTGAGCTTGCCCTTCTTCCCGAACCTCATCACGCCCTTCATAGGCGACACTCGGAGCAATACTTGCTCACCAACCATGAAATCTACATCTCGAACCTTACGATCCGCATAAGTCTTCTGTCTGGACTGAGCTGAATGCAATCTCTCCTGGATAGTCTTGACCTTAATTAAGGCCTCCTGAACTAAGTCTGTACCCAACAACTGAGCCTCTCCCGGCTCAGACCATCCGACTGGAGATCGACATCGCCTGCCATACAACGCCTCATATGGGGCCATCTGGATGCTAGAATGGTAGCTGTTGTTGTAGGCGAACTCTGCTAATGGCAGAAACTGGTCCCACGAGCCTTCGAAATCAATAACACAGGCTCAAAGCATGTCCTCTAGAATCTGAATAGTCCTCTCGGACTAACCATCCGTCTGAGGATGGAAAGCTGTACTCAGCTGAACTTGGGTACCTAACTCCTATTGGACCGCTCTCCAGAACCGCGAGGTAAACTGCGTAACCCGATCAGAGATAATAGATATCGGCACCCCATGAAGTCGAACAATCTCCCTGATGTAAATCACTGCCAAACTCTCCGATGAGTAGGATACAGATACTGGAATGAAGTGTGCTGCCTTGGTCAGCCTATCAACGATGACCCAAATAGCATCAAACTTCCTCCGAGTCAAAGGAAGTCCAGTAATAAACTCTATAGTGTCCCGCTCCCATTTCCACTCGGAAATTTCGATTCTCTGGAATACCCCACCAGGCCTCTGGTGCTTATATTTCACCTGGTGACAATTTAGACACCGAGCGACATACGCAACGATATCTTTCTTCATCTTGCGCCACCAATAGTGCTGCCGTAAGTCCTGGTACATCTTCGTGGCGCCTGGGTGAATAGAATACCGCGAACTGTGGGCCTCCGCTAAGATCAACTCTTGAATCCCTTCAACATTGGGCACACAAACTCGACCCTCCAATCTCAATACCCCATCATCATCTAGATTTACCTTCGTGGAACCTCCACGCTGCACTGTATCTCTCAAGTCACGCAAATGAGGATCATCAATTTGCCTCTCACGGATACGCTCTAATAGAGAAGAACGAGCGACCGTGCAGGCTAACACCCTGCTAGGCTCAGACATGTCTAATCTCACTAACCGGTTTGCTAAGGCCTGGACATCTAGAGCAAATGGTCTCTGACTGATCGGGATGAATGCAAGACTACCCATGCTGGCAGACTTTCTACTCAATGCGTCGGCCACCACATTGGCTTTACCTGGGTGATATAGGATAGTAACATCATAATCCTTCAGCAACTCTAACCATCTCCGCTGTCGTAGATTCAACTCCTTTTGCTTGAACAAGTACTGTAGGCTTTTGTGATCAGTGTACACCTCACGTGTCACCCCATATAGATAATGCCTCCAGATTTTTAAGGCATGAACCACTACTGCTAACTCAAGATCATTAACTGGATAATTCTTCTCATGTATTTTTAGCTGTCTCGAGGCATAGGCAATAACCTTGCCATCCTGCATCAATACCGCTCCAAGCCCTATACGAGATGCGTCACAGTAAACTGTATAAGGCCCTGCACCCGTCGGTAGTATCAGCACTGGTGCTGTAGTTAAGGCTGTCTTGAGCTTCTAAAAGCTTGCCTCACACTCGCCTGACCACTGGAACTGGGTACCCTTCTGGAAACCTGGTCATCGGGGTTGCAATAGAAGAAAACCCTCTACAAATCGACGGTAGTAACCTGCTAACCCGAAGAAACTCCGGATCTCAGTCATTGAAGCCGGTCGAGGCCAATTCTGGACAGCCTCAATCTTCTTTGGGTCCACCTGAATACCTTCCACTGATACGATATGACCCCGAAATGCCACCGAACTCAACCAGAACTCACATTTAGAAAATTTGGCGTATAACTGGTTATCTTTCAGAGTCTGAAGAACCACTCTGAGGTGCTACTCGTGCTCTTCCTGGCTGCGGGAATACACCAGGATGTCATCTATAAAGACTATCACGAACAGATCTAAGTAAGGCCTGAATACCCGATTCATCAACTCCATGAATGCTGTCGGGGCATTGGTCAACCCGAAGGACATGACCAAGAACTTATAATGCCCATATCTAGAGCGAAAGGCTGTCTTAGGAATGTCAGCCGCCCTGATCTTCAGCTGATGGTAGCCTAACCTCAAGTTTATTTTTGAGAACACCCTCGCTCCCTAGAGCTGGTCAAACAAATCATCAATCCTCGGCAGTGGATACTTGTTCTTTATTGTCACTTTGATCAATTGCCTGTAATCAATACACATCCGCATCGAGCCATCTTTCTTCTTCACAAACAATACGGGTGCTTCCCAGGGGGAAACACTAGGCCTGATAAAGCCCTTCTCAAGAAGGTCTTGCAACTGATCTTTCAACTCTTTTAACTCCGGCGGGGCCATACGATAGGGTGGAATAGAGATGGGTTGAATGCCCTGTGCCAGATCAATACAAAAATCAATATCCCTATCGGGTGGCATGCCGAGTAGGTCTGAAGGGAAAACCTCAGAAAACTCCCGTACAATAGGAACTAAATCAATAGAAGGAATTTTTGCCCTGGAATCACGAACATAAGCCAGATAAGCTAGACACCCCTTCTCGACCATGCGTCGAGCCTTAACATAAGAAGTAACAGTGCGAACGGAGTGGCTTGAGGTACCCTTCCACTCTAATCGGGGTGATTCTGGCAAGGCTAAGGTCACAGTCTTGGCATGACAATCTAGAATAGCATGGTATGGGGACAACCAGTCCATCCCCAATATGACATCAAAATTCACCATGTCCAAAAGCAACAGATCAAAACGGGTTGCAAGACCCCCAAAGATAACTACGCACGAACGATGCACCCGGTCGACTACAATAGAGTCGCCCACCGGTGTAGACACATAAACTGGAATATCCAGAGCATAGCTAGATACAGCCCAAATACGGTGCAAAGTAGGAAGACACATATGAATATGTAGACCCAGGGTCAAATAATACTGAAGCACCTCTGCCACAAACAATAATAATACCTGTAATCACGGCATCTGATGCCTCCGCCTCTGGCCTGGCTAGCAAAGCATAGAATCGGGGATTAACACCTCCCCTCTGAGCTACATCCCTAGGACGGTCATCAACTGGCTGACCTCTACCTCTGGCTGGATGGTCTCCACCTCTACGGTCTCGACCTCCACATCTATGATCTCTACCCCGCCTCTTGCTAGCTGGGCAGGCTGAGGGTCAGCTAGGGCCTGAATCATGGGACGAGGGCCCCGCTGCTGAGTGTTGCCCGTCGCTCGAGGGCAGAACCTGACAAGATGACCTGGGTCACCACAACCGTAGCAACTCTTAGGCTGCTGGAGCCGCTGGCCCTGATGACCTGAATGGCCTCCACGAACACTCTGAAGAGGCTGGGCACTAATAAAAGACTGATCTGAATATTGCTCACGAAACCCACAATCACCTGGTCCACCCTGTGAAGCCTGAAGGGCCGAATGGAAAGGCCTGGAAGACTGGCCCCTATCAAAAGATTCCCTGCCACCAGAAGAAGAACCACTAAACCTGCCTGAATGACGAGGCCTCTTGTCTGAAGAATAACCACCTCCCCGAGCCAGAGCCATCTCAACTCTACGTGCTGCATTAGCTGCCTCCTGAAATGATATATCACTCCCTACTCCCATAGCAATCTGAAGTCTAATTGGCTGATTAAGCCCATCTATGAACCTACGGACCATCTCCCGCTCTGTGGGAAGTATCACCACTGCATGACGTGCCAAATCAACAAATCTCGTCTCATACTGAGTGACAGTCATAGTGCCGTGCTGGAGGCGCTCAAACTGCCTCCGAAGTGCATCCCGCTGAGTAACAGGGAGAAAATTCTCTAGAAATAACTCTACAAACTGAACCCATGATAAAGCCGGGGAACTTGCTGGTCGAGTCAAACAATAATCCCTCCACCAAGTCTTGGCGGATCTTGAAAGCCTGAAAATATAGAAGTCAACTCCATTGGATTCCACTATCCCCATAGCCTTGATAATCTCATGGCAACTGAATAAGAAATAATGAGGATCCTCTGATGTGGCACCGCTGAAGGTAGTGGTAAACGGCTTGGAGAACCGATCAAGTCTCCATAAGGAATCAGAAGTCATGGCCGCTCCATCTCCAGCCTGAGCTGTGGTACCTGACTGAGTGGCCACAGCTGGCTGAACCACTGGTGCCTGAGGCTGAGGAGCTACTGGCTCTGGAGTATGAGCAATAGGAGTCTGGGCCCCTCCTCCAGCCTGAGAAGTGGCTGGTGCAACTGGTAATAAACCTGTCTGGCAACGCTATCCATAAAACCCGCTATCCTGACCAAAGCCTCCCGAAGATCCGGGGTAAATAAGGCCTCTCTTGGGACCTGAGCTTGGCCCACTGAAGCTGCTGGGTCTAGAACCTCCTCGCCAGTCTCAATATGAGGCTTCACCTCTAGAATAGCTGCCGGGGGCTGAGCTCTGCCCCTACCACGGCCTCCGATACGGCCTCGGCCCTTGCCCCTCACGGGAGCTAACTGGGGCTCGGGCTACTGTCAGCGGACGAAGAAGCGTGTGTCCTCACCATCTGCGAAAGGACATAGTAGAAGTTCAATCAGTATTTGAGTAACAAATCGCACGACAAGAAGGAACAAATGAGAGACTCTTTCCTAACTCAATTGACTCTGGAGGACAAGTACAGACGTCTCCGTACCTACCTCTCAAACTCTACTAAGCTTGTTCGTGAGTGGTGAGATCTATGTAACCTAGAGCTCTGATACCAACTTGTCACGACCCGAATTTTCCCCCAACATCGGGATCGTGATGGCGCCTACTCATGTTAGCTAGGCAAGCCACTATATTCACACTATCCTGTTTTTAGCAATGTTTCATACTCAATTTATCAACAAAACCATAATTTTAATTAAATGAGTGCGGAAGACATTATCAAAATAGAGATAAGCAGTTCCAAGGTAAAACAATACTGAAATCCTCTACCCAAGACGTAGAGTCACCAACTCACGAACTACTACTGAATATTACACATAAAGGTCTGAAAGAGAATAACATAATCTGTTTGTCTCGGAACAAAGAGACTACAGCTAGTAACATAAGTAAAAGGAAGAGACGCCGGGCCTGCGGACGCCTGCAAGCTACCTCGGTCTCAATATGCTCAACTCCCACGCAAAAGATCTACTGCTGCTGCTCCTGATCGAAACCTGGACCTGTGCAAAAACATATAGAAGTGCAGTATCAGCACAATCCGACCCCATGTGCTGGTAAGTGCATGGCCTATCCCGGTGAAGTAGTGACACGCCTAGGATCAGACACCCACATAAACCTGTGCACTTCTATATATATATGTACACCACAAGATAATGAGAAGTAATCAAGTAACAACTCAACAAGGAATATCACAGAGAAACGCAACAGTTAACTACAGTTATTAAATCAACAAGGAAACCATAGTACAATGGAAAACAGGTAATATCAAGTAAAGGAAATAGCAAATAGTTGCACGGCATCACCCTTCGTGCTTTTACTCTCATCCTCACCAAATAAGCAAATAAAGTGCACGACATCACCTTTCGTGTTTTTACTCTTATCCTCACACCCATGGAACGGCATGATCCTTCGTGCATGGTTCAATAACAAGACACAGCATGATCCTTCGTGCACAATCAATAACATGGCACGACATTAACCTTCGTGCATAATCAATAACAAGGCACGGCATTAACCTTCGTGCATAATCAATAAATCAAGGCACGACATCACCCTTCATGCATTATCACTCTTTCTCACCCAAATAACAATCACAGTTAAGGGCAGAGAATGAAAACAATAAATCATGAATCGTCCCGGCAAGGGACACAATAATCATCACAACAAAGTCCCGGCAAGGGCAATCAATATCTCAATTCACAACAAGTCCTGGCAAGGGAGAACAATAACAATTCTACAACCCGGCAAGGGTTCAACAATTTATCTTTAAATATGTCTCCCAACAAGTATTAACAACGACTCACAGTCATGGAAGACGCCAGCGTATGGATGCTCGTCACCACAGCCCATACACCGCACTCGATCACATAGCACATAACACATAATCCTATTCCCTCAAGCTAGGATAGAACAAACACTTACCTCTAGCCTTGAAGTCCAAATTATTCTTCAATTATAGGTTTTTCCCTGAATTTACACTTTCAACTAGCTCTAATCTAATCACAATTGATTCAATTACATTAATAAATACTAATTAACTTGGTTTGAAAGATTAAAGATGGTTTTCTCAAAGTTTACCCCAAAATTTCCCAAAATGCCCCTGGCCCACGTGGTCGGAACTCGGGGTTCTGACCAAAATCCGATTACCCATTCCCCCACGAGTTCAAATATATGATTTGTCTCAAAATCGGACCTCAATTCGAGGTCCAATTGCCCAATTCATGAAAAACCTAGGTTCTACCCAAAAACATGAATTTCTACCATGAAAACCTTTGATTTCTATTGAAAAACATGTTTAATGTTGTTAGGAATTGAAAGAATTAAGTAAAAAGTGACTTACAATTGCTTTGGAGTGAATTTGGCCATGAGGGTTCGTGTGTGGTCTATGGGTTTTTGAAAGAATGAAGAAAGAACTGAAAAATTCGTTTAAGTATGAAATTGCACAGCTGCGGATATCGCAATTGCGAACATTTGTTCGCAATTGTGAACACTACAGGGCTGGGGACTATTGCTCTCGCATTTGAGAGAAAAAGTTCGCATTTGTGAACTCTAGCCCAAGGTCTGCCAGTCTCGCATTTGCGAGATTTCCTTCGCATTTGCGAAGGTGGGGCTTCCCTGCCCAGGATCGCATTTGCGACCCTTTGTTCGCATTTGCGAACATAGGCCATCTGAGGTCCTTTCGCATCTGCGACAT
Source organism: Nicotiana noctiflora (assembly GCA_032618575.1). Lineage (NCBI taxonomy): Eukaryota > Viridiplantae > Streptophyta > Magnoliopsida > Solanales > Solanaceae > Nicotiana > Nicotiana noctiflora. Next base: position 96,331 of record JASVEL010003578.1, read on the forward strand.
TTTGTTCGCTTTTGCGAACTTTGCATGATCCTGGCAGACTTCGCATTTGCGAAGTATGGTTCGCATTTGTGAACCAAGGCCAGCCTGGGACTTCTCGCAATTGCGAGAAAATCTTCGCATTTGCGAAGATACCAGCTGGGTGAAAAACCAGCTGTGTAAAATTTCAGAATTTGAACCAACGACCTATCAAATCTTTACCCGAGCCCCCCGGGCTCCAAACCAAACATGTACACAATATCAAAAACACATTACAAACTTGTTCGTGCGATCACATCGCAAATATAACATCCTTTTCATCAAATCAAGCCTCAAGTTCGTGATTTTCATCCTTTTGGTTTTCAAAACTTTCAAACTTGGAACTCAAGGTCCAAAACATATCAAACGGCATCCAAATGCCACCAAACTTTGCAGAAATCACATATATAATATTTAAGACTTGTACCGGGCATTGGAACCAAAATACGAGCGCGATACCAAGGTCATTTAATTCATTTTCCTTTAATAATTATAACAAAAACAATTTCACAGAAAAATCCATAAGTTAGGCTCTAGGCCTCTGAATTCGACTCCGGACACATGTCTGAGTCCCATATTTTCCTACGGACCTTCCGAGACCGTCTGATCTCGGGTCCGGGTCCGTTTACCACAAATGTTGACCGAAGTCAACTATATCAATATTAATATCATTTTTCTTCAAATTGCTCATAGAATTCATATATTCTATCACAAAATCTTCCTGGCTAGATGCCCGGATCATGCACGTAAATCGAGGCAACATAGAATGCGGTTTTCAAGGCCTCGGAAGTACGGAACAAGTGAGGAAAACAAGTGATGACCCTTTGGGTCGTCACAGAAAGTAAGAAAGCGTTGTCAATTATTCCCTTTCCAGGACATTTGGTTCAATTACTGAATATTTCTCCCTTGTAGGGATGTTCATCAAATATTTGCTTATTGTCATGCCCCTTAATTGTGACTGTTGTTTGGAGAAATTACTCTGTTAAATGACATTGAGGAGCGGGTTGGAGGCCGCAACAAATGATACTGAGGATCTGGTTGCACACCGCAATAATGATAACTAATAAATGATATGGGTCGGGTTGCACGCTACAATAGTGATATGTGGAGCGGGTTGCACGCCGTAACAATGGTAATTATGGAGCGGGTTGCACGCCGTAATAGTTGTTGATATCATGTGGTTATGTCTGAATATTGATTTCTTATTTCATTGTGGACTTTAAGTTGTTTTAGTTGTTACTCTAGATTGTTGTTAATATTTTATCTCCACATAGCATGTTTCCCCTCCCATGTTTTATTTAATTACCTGGTATTCGATTTCCGTTGTATATGTATAACTGCACATGTATATGTGGTGTCCAGTCTAGCCTCGTCACTACTTCACCGAGGTTAGGCTAGACACTTACTAGCACATGGGGTCGGTAGTGCTGATACTACACTTCTGTGCATTTTTTGCACAAGTCCAGGTTTTGAGCAGTAGCAACAACAGTAGTTCAGGAGCATGATTTTATTACGACGAGACTAAGGTAGCCTCGCAGGCATCCGCAAGCCCGACGTCTCTTCTTATGTTTTCATTTTTACTATTGCCTCACTGTTTCGAGACAGACAACTATTATATTTCTTTCAGACCCTTGTAATTAGTTTATTCTTAGTGGTTCGTGAGTATGTGACTCCAAATCTTGGGTAGAGGATATTGTTGAGTATTTCATATTTATTCAGACTTATAAATTAGACTTCCGCATTTATTGTTGTTATTATTACTGATGCTATAAATTGTCAACGGAATGGTTTTACTAATGAAAAATGGTAGGTAAGTTGGCTTGCCTAGCTACCACGAGTAGGCGCCATCACGATCCCGATGGTGGGAAATCCAAGTCGTGACAAGTTGGTATTAAAGCTCTAGGTTACATAGGTCTCACAACTCACGGACAAACTTAGTAGAGTCTGAGGGGTAGGTACAAAGACGTTTGTACCTGTTCCCCAGAGTCTATTGAGTTAGGAAATATCTCTCATTTGTTCTTTCTTGTCATGCGATTTGGTTCCTCGAATGCTGATTGAATTTTTACTCTGTTCTTTCGCAGATGGCGAGAACACGAGGTTCCTTATCCACTGATCAGCATTTCGAACCCTAGGCAGCTCCCACTAGGGGCAAATGATGTGGCCATGCTAGGGGTTGAGGTAGGGGCAGAAACCAGCCACCAACAATATTTATGGAGTTGATGAACCGAGTGTTCAGGCCTTATGTAAACTTGTTTGTGATAGTATTTATAGATGATACTGTGGTGTACTCCCACAGCCAGGAAGAGCACGAGCAACACCTCGGAATGGTTCTTCAGACTTTGAAGGATAGTCAGCTATATTCTAAGTTTTCAAAGTGCGAGTTTTGGTTGAGTTCAGTTGCATTTTTGGGTCATATTGTATCAGTAGAGGGTATTTAGGTGGACCTAAAGAAGATTGAGGAAGTCAATAATTGGCCTCGACCAGCTTCAGTGACTGAGATTCAGAGTTTCTTGGCGTTAACAGGTTATTACCATCGGTTTGTAGAGGGGTTTTCTTCTATTGCATCCCTGATGAACACGTTGACCAAGAAAGGTGCCTAGTTCAGGTGGTCAGATGAGTGTGAGGCGAGCTTTCACAAGCTCAAGACAGCTCTGACTACAACACCTGTGTTGGTTTTGCCCACGGGTTCAGGGCCTTACACAGTCTATTGTGACGCTTCTCGTATTGGTCTTGGAGAAGTATTAATGCAGGATGGCAAAGTTATTGCCTATGACTCGAGATAGTTGAAAATCCATCAGAAGAATTGTCCGGTTCATGACCTAGAGTTGGCAGCGATTGTTCATGCTTTGAAAATTTGGAGACATTATTTATATGGTGTGGCGTGTGAGGTGTACACGGATCACAAGAGCCTTCAGTACTTGTTCAAGCAGAAGGAGTTGAATGTGCGACAGAGGAGATGACTAGAGTTGTTGAAAGATTATGATGTTACTATCTTATATCACCCAGGTAAGGTCAATGTGGTGTCCGATGCATTGAGTAGAAAGTCTGTCAGCATGGGTAGTCCTACTTATATTTTGGCCAGCCAGAGGCCGCTTGCTTTGGATGTTTATGCCTTGGCCAACTGATTTGTAAGATTAGATATTTCTTAGCCTAGCAGAATGTTGGCTTGCATGGTCGCTCGTTCTTCTCTATTGGAGCGTATCCGTGAACGACAGTTTGATGATCCCTATTTGTGAGTCCTTACAGACACGGTGCAGCTTGGAGGTGCCACGAAGGTAACCTTAGGTGTTGACGGGGCGTTTGAGATTGCATGGGCGAGTTTGTGTTGACGGGGCGTTGATCTTAGCAGAGGCCCATAGTTCTCAGTATTCTATTCACCCGGGCGCCGCGAAGATGTATCAGGACTTGCGGCAGCATTATTGGTGGTGTAGGATGAAAAGGACATTTTTGTGTTGTCGCTCGGTGTTTGAACTGTCAGCAGGTCAAGTATGAGCATCAGTGACCAGGTGGCTTGTTTCAGAGGATCGAGTTTCCCGAGTTGAAATGGGAGAGGATTACCATGAATTTCATTAGTGGACTCTCGTTGACTCGAAAGAAGTTTGATGTTATTTGGGTCACTGTTGATAGGCTGACCAAGTCAGCAAATTTCATTCCAGTAGCAGTCTCCTATTCATTCGAGAGGTTAGTTTTGATTTATATCCAGGAGATTGTTCACCTTCTTGGGGTGCCGGTATCCTTCATCTCAGATTGGGGTACGCAGTTTACCTCTGTGACGAACCAAAGGGTCATCACCTATTTTTCTCATCTCTTCCGCACTTCCGAGGCCTAGAAAACCTTATTTTATATTGCCTCTATTTACGTGCATAGTCCGGGCACGTGGCCGGAAGATATTTGTGTTAGAATATGTGAATTCTATGGAAACTTTGAAGAAATTTGATATTAATATTGATTAGTTAACTTCGGTCAACATTTTTGGTAAACGAACCCGGACCCAAGACCGAACGGTCCGTAGGAAAATATTGGACTCGGGCATGCGTTCGGAGTCGAATTCCGAGGCCTAGAGCCCAAGATATGAAGTTTTCTGTTAAATTATTTTTCTGAAATTATTAATGAAAATGGAAATGAAAATTGATTAAAAGACCATGGTATCGGGCTCGTATTTTGGTTCTGATGCCCGTTACAAGTCTTATATATTATTTAAGTACTTCCTGCAATGTTTGACGGAAATTGAATGTCGTTTGATGTATTTTGAACCATGAGCTCCAAATTTAAAAGTTTATGAAGTTTAAAAGAAGAAATCATGAATTTGAGGCTTAATTATGTGAAAATGATGTTATATTGGCGATTTGATCGCGCGAGCAAGTTTATGGTATGTTTTTTAAGTTGTGTGCATGTTTGGTTTGGAGCCCGAGGGCTCGGGTAAAGATTTGATAGGCCGTTAGAGCAAATTTTGAAAAAAGAACACAACTGGTATTTTTCCCCAGCTGATATCTTTGCAATTGCGAAGAATTACCGCAATTGCGAGATGACCCAAAATAGCCTTGGTTCGCAAATGTGAACAATACTTTGCAAATGCGAAGTGGCCCAGGAAAGGCCTTAGTTCGCAAATGCGAGCAAACATTCGCAAATGCGAAGTTTCCCAGGAAAGGCCCATGTTCGCAAATGCGAACAAGACCTCGCAAATGCGAAGTGGCCCTGTATTGGCCTAAGTTCGCAAATGCGAACATTTCCTTCGCAAATGCGATGTCCGCAGCCAAGACATGTTATGTTAGCAATTCCCATATCCGCAGCTGTGCAATTTTATACTTAAACGATTTTAAACCCCTTTTTCACCATTCTTTCAAAACCCAAAACCCCGTAGGCGATTTGTCAAGAGAAATATCGCTCCAAATCACTTGTAAGTCGATATTTACTCAACTCTTTCAATTCCTTTCATCATTAAACATGTTTTCCATGAGAAATTGTGACGACCCGGTCCGTCGTCACGGGAATTACCACCCCGTTGTGTTGTAAATACATGTTTTATGCTTTTATATCAGTGTTAGAGTCTATCGGGTGAGTTAGGAGTGAATTGGATTGAAAATGAGGCATATAGCCTTTTTGAAGGAAACTTGAATAAGAAAAAGTCAACCCGGAGTTGACTATTTGGTTAGAGGGCTCGGAACCGGATTCTGATGATTCGGTTAGTTCCGGGAGGTGATTTGTGACGTAGGGGAGCGATCGGAATTGAATTTGGAGGTCCGGTGTAGAAATAGGCTTGAATTGCCTAAGGTTGAATTTTGGCGAAATCCGAACGGTAGGTGAGATTTTGATCCGGGGTCGGAATGGAATTCCGACAGTTGCAGTAGCTCCGTTAGGTGATTTTGGATGTGCCTGCAAAATTTCAGGTCATTCGAGCGTCGTCTGGTCGGGTTTTTGATGGAATGTGTAATTCGGAAAGTTTTAAGAAATTTAGGCTTAAATCCGTGGGTAATTGGTGATTTTGATGTTTAGGATGGTGTTTTTATGATTGGAACAAGTTCGTATCGTGTTTTGGGGTATGTTGGTGGTTTTCGTTGGGGTCCCGGGGGCCTCGGGGTGAATCCGGACCATTATCCGGCACTTTGAAACAAGAAAGAGTCTGCTGTAAATTGCAGATCACTGGGCAGTGATTTAGCCTTCGCGTTCGCGAGGGCAAGGCCCGCGTTCGTGTAGGATAGGTTCAGCATGCATCGCGTTCGCGAGGGAGGTATCGCGTTCGCGTATTGGAAAGGTTGTGAAGCATCGCAAGCACGTGGGTGAAGGTCGCGTTCGCGTAGAGGGAAGTCATTAGGCATCGCGTTCGCGTGGATCGTGGCCGCGTTCGCGTAGAAGGATCTCCGGATGGCTGAAGAAAATGTGCATCGCGAACGCGTATGGCATTTCGCGTTCGCGAAGGTTATTTTTGGCAGAGCGTCGCGGACGTGTGAGAGGCGTCGCGAACGCGATGAAGAGATTTGACTGGCAGTGAGTTTAAGTTCAGAACAGAACCGGTCGCGGGTTTAATACCCAAAACCTCCATTTTTGAGTTCCAAGAGAAGAAATTGACGGGAGATTGCTGGGAAATCATCGGGGTTTCGTTGGAGGTAAGTTTTGTGGCTTAATTACATCATTTTAACATGAAATCATTGGTTAAATTTCTGTAAATGGGAGATTAAAGGTGGGTTTGAGCCCTAGGCCTAAATTGAAGAAAAACACCGATTTGAGTGGGCAAATGGAGTCCGATTTTGGTAAATTTTATATGCCTAGACTCGTATCGAGATGAGGATTCCGAATATGTGACTTTTGTAATTTTTCGAGAAGTGTACCGAAAGTCGGGGTTTGACAACTTTGGGAATTTTGATGTAAATAGAGTTGTATTGATTGGGTGTTGTCCCATTGGCCTAATTTGTTGTGTTTCTACTATATTTGATCAGATTCTAAGCGTGCGGAGCTTGATTCTCGTGGCAAGGGAATTTCGGAGTAGTCTTCGCGCTGTATTGAGGTGATTAATAGATGTGGGTGATGACCAGCGGGTTCGAAACCCCGGTATACCACTTTGTGATGCTGTATAGCGGCGAGACACGTACTCTCATGTGAGTGCGGGGTTGATTGTGATTGGGGACTATGGCTTAGTCCGACTTGTTGGCACTGTGTTATGACATTGGCTATTCTTGAGCCGTCGAACCTCCTTCTCGGATGGTTGTATACTATATATTGTGATATTGGCCACTCTTGAGCCGTGGAACCCCCTTCTCGGGTGGTTGAGTATACTTGTGGGCCGTGAGCCAGTTATTGGATCCCGCGAGGATCGTCTTCATTGTCTTATCATATTGACATGCTAGTTTACTACTAGTCCGCAGCTGTTTCTATTATCATGTTATTTCCAATCTCTGGAACTTGATATTTCTGTTTTCAACTGAAAAATGATAAAAAAATGTTTTCAAAACTACTTTTGAGCCTGCGAGGCTGTGATTTCATATTAGCTGACTAGTAGTGGATCAGGCTGCGCGCTACAGCGGTACATATGTTGGATCGGACTGCACGCCGCAGTGATATTGTGCTTGGGCTGTAGGAGCCCCTCCGGAGTCTGAACCACCACAGTGAGCACGGGTACCCAAATTGGATCGGGCTACGCGCCGTAGCGTTCATATGATGCATTCAATTGCATTTAGCTACATATGCTAGTTGTTATATTATTTTGCTGGTACTTGTTGGTACAGGTACAGTCAATAATGATTCTGTAACAGGGTATTTAAATACAGCTTTACATAGTGCTTTATTGCGGATTTCTTATATTCGCTGTCTTGCCCTTGTTTATTACCACTGAGTCTGGCAGTACTCATTTTACTCCCTGCACCTTGTGGGCAGATCTAGGTACCTCTCAGCAGTGATCCAGTAGCTGTGCGAGGCGACATCTGTGGGATATACAAGGTAGCTGCAGAGTCCGCAGGACCCGATATTCCTTCTTACTGTCTTTTGATTATGTATTGACATTTCCTGCCGCACTTGGTATCTTGTAAACCTTTATACACTTATGTTCAGTAGAGGCTCATGACTCTTGACCCTTCGGTCTATGGGAGTTGGTGTATTATGGGACTTGGTTCCCCGTTTTCGTTATATGTATCGCTATTGCTTCGTGATTTGATATGCTTAAATGGGCTAAAGAGAGCTTCTAGCTCCGTTATGGTTATTGTTGATTGGTCAGGCTGGCTTAGCAATGTGCTGGGCGCCATCACGACCAGATTTGGGGTCGTGACAAGTTGGTATCAGAGCCTAGGTTTACTAGGCCTCATGAGTCTTGAGCCGGTTAGTAGAGTCTTGTGGATCGGTACGGGGACGCCCGTACTTATCCTCGGGAGGCTGCGAACCTTTAGGAAACACTTCACATTTCTTGAACTCTGTCGTGCGATCTTGTTATCCTGAAAACTGAACTTCTATACTCTATTCTCTCGCAGATGGCGAGAACGCGAGCATCGGGACGAGGTGGACGACCTCCATTGCCACCTGTTAGAGGTCGTGGGCGCGGTCGTGCTAGAGGTAGAGGTAGGGCGGCTGAGGCAGTGCCAGCTGACCCGCCCGTTGTACCAGTTCAGGAGCAGCCCCCAGTGGTTGATGCTCCAGCAGCCCCAGTTCAGGGCCAGACTGTATCTATTGCTATTCCTGGTCTTCAGGAGATTCTTGCTCAGATATTATCGGTGTATTCCGGTTTGGCTCGGGTAGTCTCAGCTACTGCTACTGCAGCGACATCTCAGACAGGGGGCAGTCAGCAGACCCCTGCAGCTCGCACACCTGACCCGGTTGTTCAGGGACTTCAGACGCCAGAGGCGGTCCTCTCTCAGGTGATTGCACCGGTTATACCTCCAGCTGCACCAGCTCCAGCTCCAGAGCATATGGTTCAGGTTATGCCCGACGACGAGCATCGTCGTCTTGAGAGATTTGGTAGACTTCATCCACCCCATTTCAGTGGCGTTGAGGGCGAGGATGCCCAGGGTTTCTTGGACAAGTGTCAGAGGATGTTGCGGACGGCTGGTATTCTTGAGTCCAGCGGAGTTTCATTTACTACCTTTCAGTTCACTGGTCCCGCATTTGATTGGTGGGAAGAGTTTGAGAGGCGTAGGCCTGCAGGAGCAGCACCTCTCACATGGCAGCAGTTCTCTACTCTCTTTCTAGAGAAATATGTACCTCGGTCTCGTCGCGAGGAGCTACGTCGCCAGTTCGAGTGGTTGATTCAGGGCGACATGTCTGTGACCCAGTATGAGCTCAGATTCACACAGTTGGCTAGGCATGCCACATGGATGATCCCTAATGATAGGGAGAGGATCGGGAGGTTTATTGATGGCCTCAACTACTCTATCCGCATTCTTATGACCAGAGAGAGAGTTTTGTCATCATCATTTGAGCAGATTGTTGACATGGCATGCTCCATTGAGGCGGATCGTCGCCGAGAGAGAGAGGAGCGGGAGGCCAAGAGGCCTCGTGGTTCTGGCAGTTTCAGTGGTGCTCCATCTAGAGGGCATTCCCAGCAGAGCAGAGGTCGCTCATCTAGACCTTCTCATTCGGGCCGCCCAGAGCAGAGCGGAGGTTCTTATGGTCGTGGTCGACAGGGGTTTCAGCAGGGTCGGTCATCACTTAGTGCCCTCCCCAGCCCGGAGTGCATCACCTACTTCTTCGGCCCGGGGTTCTTCTGCGCGACGAGGGGTTTCCTTCGGTCCCCTTCTCCAGGCACCAGGTGCGTGTTATAAGTGTGGTGAGTTTGGCCACATGAGGAGACGGTGCCCTCGACTCCGTAGGGACAGGACTCAGCAGAGGGATCAGCCCTCATCTTCAGCACCATCTCAGTCTAGTAGAGGTGGAGGTCAGTCTTCTCGTGGTCGCCCCAGGGGCGAGGAGAGATCTGGTGGAGGCCAGGCACGATTCTATGCACTTCCTGACAGGCGTGATGCAGTTGCCTCTGATGCAGTGATTACAGGTATCATTTCTGTCTGTCACAGAGATGCCTCTGTTCTATTTGATCCAGGGTCCACATATTCTTACGTGTCCTCTTATTTTGCACATCATTTGGGTGCGACTCATGGTAGTCTTAATTTACCTATTCATGTATCCGCCCCCATGGGGGATACGATTGTTGTGGATCATGTCTATAGATTCTGTGTTATATCTATTGGGGGTCTGGAGACCCAGGCAGATTTGCTATTATTGGGGATGGTGGACTTTGATGTTATATTGGGTATGGACTGGTTGTCTCCGTACCATGCTATATTGGACTATCATGCTAAGACAGTTACGTTGGCCATTCCTGGTATTTCTCAGATCGAGTGGCGGGGTTTGACTGATTTCGTCCCTAGCCGTGTCATTTCGTTCTTAAAAGCTTAGAAGATGGTTGAAAAGGGGTGTTTATCGTACTTAGCTTTTGTGAGAGATGTGGGAGCTGAGTCTCCTAGCATTGATTTTGTACCTGTTGTGAAGGATTTTCCAGATGTATTCCCCTCAGACCTGTCGGGCATGCCGCCGGGCGGGGATATTGATTTTGGCATTGACTTGGTGCCGGGCACTCAGCCCATATCCATTCCTCCTTACCGGATGGCACCAGCTGAGTTGAAAGAACTGAAAGAGCAACTTCAGGAGCTTCTGGATAAGGGTTTCATCCGCCCTAGTGTGTCCCCGTGGGGTGCGCCGGTTTTATTTGTTAAAAAGAAAGATGGTTCCATGCGAATGTGTATTGATTATAGGCAATTGAACAAAGTGACAGTGAAGAACAAGTACCCTCTACCGCGCATAGATGATTTGTTTGATCAGTTACAGGGTGCGAGGGTATTTTCTAAGATTGATCTTCGTTCAGGCTATCATCAGCTGAAGATCAGGGACTCGGATATTATGAAGACTGCATTTAGGACCCGATATGGTCACTATGAGTTTCTCGTGATGTCTTTTGGGCTGACCAACGCCCCAGCAGCATTTATGCATCTGATGAACAGTGTGTTCAGGCCCTATTTGGATTTATTTGTGATTGTGTTCATTGATGACATTCTAGTCTACTCCCGTAGTCAGGAGGAGCATGCTCAACATTTGAGTATTGTGTTGGAGAGATTGAGGGAGGAGAAGCTATATGCTAAATTCTCCAAGTGCGAGTTTTGGCTCGAGTCCGTAGCATTTATGGGACATGTGGTGTCTCGTGATGGTATTCAGGTTGATCCAAAGAAGATAGAGGCGGTGCAGAGTTGGCCTAGACCGTCCTCAGCTACAGAGATTCTGGAGTTTTCTTGGCTTGGCGGGATATTATCGCCGGTTTGTTAAGGGATTTTCATCCATTGCTTCTTCATTGACTAAATTGACCCAGAAGGGTGCACCATTCGTGTAGTCGGATGAGTGCGAGGAGAGCTTTCAGAAGCTCAAGACAGCTTTGACCACAGCTCCGGTGTTAGTATTGCCATCGGCTTCAGGTTCATATACCGTTTATTGTGATGCCTCGAGAGTGAGGATAGGTTGTGTGTTGATGCAGGAAGGTAAGGTGATTGCTTATGCTTCTCGGCAGTTGAAGCCACATGAGAAGAACTATCCTGTTCATGATTTGGAGCTAGCCGCCATTGTTCATGCCTTGAAGATTTGGAGGCACTATTTGTACGGCGTGTCTTGTGAGGTGTATACCGACCATCGTAGTCTCCCAGCACTTGTTCAAACAGAAAGATCTTAATTTGAGACAGCGGAGATGGCTTGAGTTGCTTAAGGATTATGACATTACTATTTTATATCATCCGAGGAAGGCCAATGTGGTGGCCGATGCTTTGAGCCGGAAGGCGGTCAGTATGGGGAGCTTGGCATATATTCCAGCTGAGGAGAGACCATTTGCTTATGATGTTCAGGTGCTAGCTAATCGGCTAGTGAGGTTAGATATTTCGGAGCCCAGCAGGGTATTGGCTTGTATTGTATCTCGGTCATCTCTATATGATCGTATTCGTGAGCGCCAATATGATGATCCACATTTGGTTGTCCTTAGGGACAGAGTTCAGCATGATGATGCTAGAGATGTCACCATTGATAGTGACGGCGTATTGAGGATGCAGGGCCGGATATGTGTGCCCAATATTGATGGCCTTCGTGAGTTGATTCTGGAAGAGGCCCATAGCTCGCGGTATTCTATCCATCCAGGAGCCGCGAAGATGTACCAAGATTTGAAACAACACTATTGGTGGAGAGAGATGAAAATGGACATTGTCAAACACGTATCACGGTGCCTCAACTGTCAGCAGGTTATGTACGAGCATTAGAGGCCCGGTGGCGTATTTCAGCGCATTGATATTCCTGAGTGGAAATGGGAGAGGATCACTATGGACTTTGTCACTGGACTCCCTCGGACGGCGAGGAAGTTTGATTCTGTATGGGTGATTGTGGATAGACTGACCAAGTCAGCTCACTTCATTCCAGTTAGTACTACCTACTCATCGGAGCGGTTGGCGGCGATCTTTATTCGAGAGATTGTCCGGTTGCATGGAGTCCCAGTGTCTATCATATCCGACAGGGGTACTCAGTTCACTTCTCAGTTTTGGAGAGCATTTTAGCGAGAGATGGGTACGCGGGTTGAGTTGAGTACATCATTTCACCCCCAGACAGACGGGCAGTCTGAGCGTACTATTCAGATTCTGGAGGATATGTTGCGAGCATGTGTGATTGACTTTGGTGGTTCGTGGGATGAGTTCCTACCACTTGCCGAGTTTGCCTACAACAACAGTTATCAGTCGAGTATTCGGATGGCCCCGTATGAGGCATTGTATAGCAGACAGTGTAGATTCCCCGTCGGATGGTTTGAGCCTGGTGAGGATAGATTGATAGGGACTGAGTTAGTTCAGGATGCTCCGGATAGAGCAAAGTTGATCCAGGAGAGGCTTCGCACAGCACAGTCTCGCCAGAAGAGTTATGCAGACCGTAGGGTTCGAGAGTTGTCTTTCATGGTTGGTGATATAGTATTGCTGAAGGTTTCACCTATGAAGGGTGTCATGAGGTTTGGGAAGAAAGCAAAGTTGAGTCCCAGGTACATTGGTCCTTTTGAGATACTTAAGAGAGTTGGAGAGGTGGCATATGAGTTGGCCTTGCCGCCCGACTTATCCAGCGTTCATCCAGTATTCCACGTGTCTATGCTCCGAAAGTACATTGGAGATTCGTCTCATGTATTAGACTTTAGTACCATTCAGCTTGATGGTGATCTATCCTATGATGTGGAGCCTATTGCCATTTTGGGACGTCAGGTGAGAAAATTGAGGTCTAAGGAGATTGCATCAGTTAAGGTTCGGTGGAGAGGTCGACCCGTGGAGGAGGCCACTTGGGAGGTCGAGCGGGAGATGCGGAGCAGATATCCTCACTTGTTTGAGACTCCAGGTATGTTTCTCGACCCGCTCGAGGATGAGCTTTGCTTAAGAGGGGGAGAATGTGACGACCCGGCCCGTTGTCACGGGAATTACCACCCCGTTATGTTGTAAATACATGTTTTATGCTTTTATATCAGTGTTAGAGTCTATCGGGTGAGTTAGGAGTGAATTGGACTGAAAATGAGGCATATAGCCTTTTTGAAGGAAACTTGAATAAGGAAAAGTCAACCCGGAGTTAACTATTTGGTTAGAGGGCCCGGAATCAGATTCTAATGATTCGGTTAGTTCCGGGAGGTGATTTGTGACTTAGGGGAGCGATCAGAATTGAATTTGGAGGCCCGGTGTAGAAATAGGCTTGAATTGGCTAAGGTTGAATTTTGGCGAAATCCGAACGGTAGGTGTGATTTTGATCCGGGGGTCGGAATGGAATTCCGACAGTTGCAGTAGCTCCGTTAGGTGATTTTGGATGTGCCTGCAAAATTTCAGGTCATTCGGGCGTCGTTTGGTCGGGTTTTTGATGGAATGTGTAATTCGGAAAGTTTTAAGAAATTTAGGCTTGAATCCGTGGGTAATTAGTGATTTTGATGTTTAGGATGGTGTTTTTATGATTGGAACAAGTTCGTATCGTGTTTTGGGGTATGTTGGTGGTTTTCGTTGGGGTCCCGGGGGCCTCGGGGTGAATCCGGACCATCATCCGGCATTTGGAAACAAGAAAGGGTCTGCTGTAAATTGCAGATCACTGGGCAGTGATTTAGCCTTCGCGTTCGCGAGGGCAAGGCCCGCGTTCGCGTAGGCCAGGTTCAGCATGCATCGCGTTCGCGTATTGGAAAGGCTGTGAAGCATCGCGAACGCGTGGGTGAAGGTCGCGTTCGCGTAGAGGGAAGTCATTAGGCATCGCGTTCGCGTGGATCGTAGCCGCGTTCGCGTAGAAGGATCTCCGGATGGCTGAAGAAAATGTGCATTACGAATGCGTATGGCATGTCGCGTTCACGAAGGTTATTTTGGGCAGAGCGTCACGGACGCGTGAGAGGCGCCGCGAACGCGATGAAGAGATTTGACTGGCAGTGAGTTTAATTACAGAACAGAACCAGTCGCGGGTTTAATACCCAAAACCTCCATTTTTGAGTTCCAAGAGAAGAAATTGACGGGCGATTGCTGGGAAATCATCGGGGTTTTGTTGGAGGTAAGTTTTGTGGCTTAATTACATCATTTTAACATGAAATCCTTGGTTAATTTTTTGTAAATGGGAGATTAAAGGTGGGTTTGAGCCCTAGGCCTAAATTGAAGAAAAACACCGATTTGAGTGGGCAAATGGAGTCCGATTTTGGTAAATTTTATATGCCTAGACTCGTATCGAGATGAGGATTCCGAATATGTGACTTTTGTAATTTTTCGAGAAGTGTACCGAAAGTCGGGTTTTGACAACTTTGGGAATTTTGATGTAAATTGAGTTGTATTGATTGGGTGTTGTCCCATTGGCCTAATTTGTTGTGTTTCTACTGTATTTGATCAGATTCTATGCGTGCGGAGCTTGATTCTCGTGGCAAGGGCATTTCGGAGTAGTCATCGCGCTGTATTGAGGTGAGTAATAGATGTGGGTGATGACCAGCGGGTTCGAAACCCCGGTATACCACTTTGTGACGCTGTATAGCGGCGAGACACGTACTATCATGTGAGTGCGGGGTCGATTGTGATTGGGGACGATGGCTTAGTCCGACTTGTTGGCACTGTGTTATGACATTGGCTATTCTTGAGCCGTCGAACCTCCTTCTCGGATGGTTGTATACTATATATTGTGATATTGGCCACTCTTGAGCCGTGGAACCCCCTTCTCGGGTGGTTGAGTATACTTGTGGGCCGTGAGCCAGTTATTGGATCCCGCGAGGATCGTCATCATTGTCTTATCATATTGACATGCTAGTTTACTACTAGTCCGCAGCTGTTTCTGTTATCATGTTATTTCCAATCTCTGGAACTTGATATTTCTGTTTTCAACTGAAAAATGATAAAAAAATGTTTTCAAAACTACTTTTGAGCCTGCGAGGCTGTGATTGCATATTAGCTGACTAGTAGTGGATCGGGCTGCGCGCCGCAGCGGTATATATGTTAGATCGGACTGCACGCCGCAATGATATTGTGCTTGGGCTGTAGGAGCCCCTCCGGAGTCTGAACCCCCACGGTGAGCACGGGTACCCAAATTGGATCGGGCTACGCGTCGTAGCGTTCATATCATGCATTGCATTGCATTTAGCTACATCTGCTAGCTATTATATTATTTTGCTGGTACTTGTTGGTACAGGTACAGTCGATAATGATTATGTAACAGGGTATTTGAATACAACTTTACATAGTGCTTTATTGCGGATTTCTTATCTGCGCTGTCTTACCCTTGTTTATTACCACTGACTCTGGCAGTACTCATTTTACTCCCTGCACCTTGTGTGCAGATCCAGGTACCTCTCAGCAGTGATCCAGTAGCTGTGCGAGGCGACATCTGTGGGATATACGAGGTAGCTGCAGAGTCCGCAGGACCCGATATTCCTTCTTACTGTCTTTTGATTCTGTATTGACATTTCTTTCCGCACTTGGTATCTTGTAAACCTTTATACACTTATGTTCAGTAGAGGCTCATGACTCTTGACCCTTCGGTCTATGGGAGTTGGTGTATTATGGGACTTGGTTCCCCGTTTTCGTTATATGTATCGCTATTGCTTCGTGATTTGATATGCTTAAATGGGCTAAAGAGAGATTCTAGCTACGTTATGGTTATTGTTGATTGGTCAGGCTGGCTTAGCAATGTGCTGGGCGCCATCACAACCAGATTTGGGGTCGTGACAGAAATCAAAGGTTTTTATTGTTGAAATTGTTGTTTTTGGGTAGAACCTAGGTTTTTTCATAAATTAGGGAGTTGGACCTCGATTTGATATCCGATTTTGAAACAAATCACATAATTAAACTCGTGAGGGAGTGGGTAACCGGATTTTGGTCTGAACCCCGAGTTTCGACCACGTGGTACCGGGGGCATTTTGGGAAAATTTGAGTAAAACTTTGAGAAAATCATTGTTATGCATCCAAACCAATTTAGATAGTATTTATTAAAGTTATTTAACCGATTGTGATTAGATTCGAGCGAGTTAAAGGTTGTATTACGAGGTAAAGAGATAATTGAAGGTTAATTGGACTTCAAGGCTTTGAGGTAAGTGTTTGATCTATCTTAGCTTGAGGGAATAGGATTGAGTGTAATAATTTGCTAATTGCTATGTGATCGAGTGCGGTGTATAGTCATGGTGACGAGCATCTATACACCGGAGTCTAGCATGACCGTGAGTCATTTGTTGATACATGTTGTGAGTTAATGTGGGATAATCCTAAGTCATATTCTTGAGCCCTTGCCGGGTTGTGAAGGTTGATTATTGTTCCTATTGCCGGGACTTTTTTGGGTTGTTGATGATGTTCCCTTGTCGGGATATTATTATGATTTTTGTTTCCCTTGCCGGGACGGTACATATTACTTGTTTCATTCTTTTGCCCGTTGACTGTGATTGTTATTGGTTGAGGAAGAGTGATAATGCACAAAGGGTGATGCCGTGCCATTTTTACTTATGTTCGCACGAAGGATCATTCCGTTCCTTTTTTTACTGTTTATGCATGAAGGAACATTTCGTGCCGTTGTTATTAATTTATGCACATAAGATCATGTCGTGCCATGTTTATTATTTATGCACGAAGAGACATTCCGTGCCGTTGTTGCTTGAACCATGCACGAAGGATCATGTCGTGCCATGGGTGTGAGAATGAGAGTAAAAGCACGAAGAGTGATGTCGTGCACTTTTATCTGCTTATTTAGTGAGGATGAGAGTAAAAGCATGAAGGGTGATGCCGTGCAACCATTTAAATTTCTTGTTTTGTGATAACTATTTTTACTACACTCTGTTTTTACTTTACTGATTAATTATGTGTTTTTGATTGTGCTCCCCCAACATGTTACCTCCTTTGTTAATTCTGTTACTCAATATCTCTGTTTTTCTGTGGTAAGTACATATATAGAAGTGCACAGGTTTATGTGAGTGTCTGGTCCTAGGCTTGTCACTACTTCGCCGAGATAGGCCAAGGCACTTACCAGCACATGGTGTCGGATTGTGCTGATACTACACTTCTGTGCATTTTTGCACAGGTCCAGGTTTTGAGCAGGAGCAGCAGCAGTAGTACACTAGCGGGATTACCGTACTTCCGAGACCGAGGTAGCTTGCAGGCGTCTGCCCGCAGGCCCGGCGTCTCCTCTATTTGCTTTTATTATTGTTGTGGTCTCATTGTTCCGAGACAGACGATTATTATTTATTTCTTTTAGACCATTATAAGTAGTTATTTCTTAGTAGTTTGTGTGTTTGTGACTCCACATCTTGGGTAGAGGATTTATGTTAGTTACTTTACACTATTATTTATCATTTATTCGAAAGACTTCCGCATTTAAAGATATGAGTATTATTCTTGCTATTAAATATGAGAACAAAATGGTTGTATAAATAGGAAGATGGTGAGTGAATTGGCTTGCCTAGCTACAACGAGTAGGCGCCATCACGATCCCGATGGTGTGGGAAATCGGGTCGTGACAACCTCGCACTTCTGGAAAGCGGTTCAGCAAGAGATAGGCACCCAGGTTTAGTTGAGCACAGCATTCCATCCTCAGACGGACAGTCAGTCCGAACGGACTATTCAAATTATGGAAGATATTCTCCGAGCTTGTGTCATTGACTTTGGAGGCTCGTAGGACTAGTTTTTTCCTTTAGCAGAGTTATCATATAACAACATCTACCAGTCCGGCATTCACATGGCTCCATCAGAGGCATTGTATGGTAGGTGAAATCGGTGTAACGACCCGACTCGTCGTTACGGGAGTCATTGCCCTGTTTTCTTCATTTAACACTTCAATATGCTTATTTATATGTGTTCGGAAAGTTAGAAGAAAATCGGAAGGAGTTTAGATAGAAATGAGGTCATAAACCTCTTTATGAGAAGGATAATTTGGAAAAGTCAACCGAATGTTGACCGATGAGTTAGACAGCCCGAAATTTAATTGTGATGAATTGACTAGTTTCGGGGGATCATTTATGACTTAGGAGAGCAATCAGAATCAAATTCGGAGATCCGGTGTAGTTTAAGGCTTGAATTGGCTAAGGTTGAATTTTGGTGAAATCTGAACGGTAGGTGAGATTTTGACCCGGGGCTCGGAATGAAATTCCAACAGCTGCAGTAGCTCCGTTAGGTGATTTTGGATATGCGTGCAATATTTCAGGTCATTCAGAGGTGTAAAGGTCGGGTTTTGGATCGAATGTTAGTTTCGGAAGTTTTGAAGAAACTTAGGCTAGAATCTATGTGGAAATCGTGATTTTGATGTTTACGATGGTGTTTTTATGTTATGATCAAGTTTGAATGAGGTAATGTGATGTAGTTGCGCTTTTGGTTAGGGTCCGACAGGAGGTTTACTTAGAAAAATGCAGCAGAAATTGCAGCAGAAAACTGGCAGTGAAATTCTTCACTGCGATCGCAAGCCTGGGGCTGCTATCGCGTAGAGTACTGGAGAGGGCGAGAATTTTACCCTTCACGATCGCAAGGCGAGGGACGCGATCGTGTAAGGTTAGGAGGAGGATCAATGCGATCGCAAAAGATACGGTCGCGATCGCGTAGAGTTACCCAGTTGCCCATCGCGATCGCATGAGTGTCTACGCGATCGCGTAGAAGGAAAATATGGCCAGAGATTTTTGTAATACGAGATCGCATGAATGGAGTCGCGATCTCATGAGGCCTGTAAGTTGTACATTGCGATTGCGTGAGGGGAGTCGTGATAATGTAAGGCAAATTAAATGTCTGACAGAAACAGATTAATAAAAAACCAGTCGCGACCCTAATCAGTGTTTCACTAAATACACTTCGTTTAGAGAGGGTATTGGGTGCTGTGAAGAGAGGAATCGATGGGGTAACATCGGAGGTAAGTTTCTTGACTCAAAAACACAATTATATGATAGAATTAACATCAAACTTCATGAATTTGGTTAGAAATTATGAAGAATTATGGCCTAGGTTTTGAAAAAAAAAATTGACTTTTGAAAGGCCATTCGAACTCCGATTTTGATACATTTTATATGAACGAACTCGTGGGGAGACGAGGAACGCGTTGGTATAGATTTTGGAATTTTTCGAGCAGCGGGCCTGGGGTCAGATTTTACCAACTTAGTGCATTTAGGCGTATTTCGTATAAATTGAATTGGGTTATGTTTCTTTGACCTGTAATTGACATAATTGCTGTGGTTGGACTAGATTCTACACACGAGGCGTCAAATTCAAAAGGAAAAGGCATCGCGGATGAGTCTACGACCGGCTAGAGGTGAGTAGTTTGTGTATATGGTAGCCTGAGGTTTCGGAACCTCGACTTAGCATATTGTGACGCTAGTAGGGCGTGGCTCGCACCCCGTGGCAGGTGCGGGATTGATTGCTACTGGGTATTGAGACTTAGTCCATCACGAATAAGTATAATATGATATATGTGGTTGAAAAACACTATGATGATATATTTGTGGGCTGCAAGCCATGTTTGGGGCCTTGTGCCGACCTGTAGTATCCCTAGGGGATAGTGATATATGTGATAGCTTTTTTTGTTTAATCATTGATCTCAGTCCTGGTTTGAAATCACCGTATTGAAATACTAAGTCACCAGTTTTGGAAAAATAAATAAGAATTAAGGTATTTTCATAATTAAATGAATTGGAACTTGGAATTAATAAATTGAGTTGTTGTATGACTCATATGCATGTTGTGGACTGAGGATGGATCGGGCTGCACGCCGCAACAGTTGATATGAGATTGGGCTGCACGCCGTAGCATTATTGCGCTTGGGCTGTAGGAGCCCCTCCAGAGTCTGTACACACCCCCAGTGAGCGCCGTCGACATTAAATGGATCGGGCTACACGCCGTAGCGGTCATGTGCATTGCATTGCATCTTTATCTGCTGAATTATCAGTGATAGTTGTATTGTACTGTTGTTGCTAATTCGTAAGAGGATCGGACTGTAGTTTAGCTTCATTATGTGGTATTCTGTTGATTTCTTACTTTCACTACTTGTATATATTTATTGCTCACTGAGTAACTAGTACTTACCCCTACTCCCTACACCGTTGTGTGCATATTCAGCTACTCAGGAGAGGTAGACGAGCACTCCAGCTTTCGTAGAGTCTTTTCGAGTTGCTGAGGTAGCTGCCGACGTTCGTAGAACCTAGCTTCTAATGTCTTTTCAGTTGTTACTTTATGTTCAGATTTGAGTATTTTCATACAGTATTCTCTACTACTATTCGGTTTGTTTAGAGGCTCTACACTTGTGACTCCAGATCTTTGGGAGTGTTAGTTCGTTTTTCACACTTCTCAGTATTTGTTCGTATTATTATTATTGGAGTTTCTTTGACTCATATATTCTTCTAGAGTTGTCCATTTGGGACTGATATTTATCTGTGAAAAACAAATTGTTGGTCTGGCTGGCCTAGCTTAATTGTTGGGCGCCATCACGATCGAATTTGGGTCGTCACAAGTTGGTATCAGAGCCTAGGTTACTAGGACTCGCGAGTCATGATCCGGTTTAGTAGGCTTTTGCGGATCGGTACGTAGACATTTGTATCTATCCTCGGGAGGCTACAAAAATTTAGGAAAAACTTCACTTTTCTTGGATTCAAATCGTGCGGTTTGTGTTATCGTGAAACTAAACTTTTCCATAATTATTCTCTCGCAGATGGTGAGAACACGTGCTAGCGGACGTGGCGGACGACCACCATTGGCACCCAGAGGCCGTGGTCGTGGTAGAGGTAGGGCAGCAGTACCAGCACCTGCTGACCCACTAACTGACCAGACTCAGGGTCAGATTCCAGCACCGGTGGCCCGGGTTCAGGATCAGGTTCCAGCTGCAGACGCCCCAGCAGCTCAGGTTCAGGCACCGACAGTTTCTATTGAGATACCGGGTCTTCAGGAGACTTTGGCCCAGATTCTATCAGTATGCGCTGGCTTAGCTCAGGTGGTTGCAGCCTCTACTGCAACGGCTTCTTCACAGGCAGAGGAAGGAAATCAGACCCCCGTGGCTCGCACACCTGAGCCGGTGTTCAGTGTTTACAGGCCCCTGGGGCAGCTCCAGCTCAGCCAGCTGCACTTGTTGCACCAGCCCCAGCTCATGTGGTTCCAGCTATGCTTGATAATGAGCAGCATCGTTTGGAGAGATTTGAGAGGCTACAGGCTCCGGCATTCAATGGTGCTGAGGGCGAGGACGCCCAGGGTTTCCTTGATAAATGTTAGTGTATGCTTCGAACTGCAGGTCTTCTGGAGTCCAACGGTGTTGCTTTCACCACCTTTCAGTTCACAGGTCCAGCATTTCAGTGGTGGGAGGATTTTGAGAGGCGTAGGCCCGCTGGGGCAGCGCCCCTCACTTGGCAGCAGTTCTCCACGATATTTTTGGAGAAGTATGTGCCTTAGTCCCAGAGAGAAGAGCTGCGTCGTCAGTTTGAGTGGCTGAAGCAGGGGGATATGTCGGTAACCCAGTATGAGTTGAGATTCACACAGCTAGCGTCATGCCTTGTGGATGATTCCGACGAACAGAGAGAGGATCAAGAGATTTATAGATGGTCTTATCTATCCCATCCGTATATTGATGACCAGAGAGAGGGCTTCGGCAGTTACCTTTGAGGAGGTTGTTGATGCGGCCCGTCAAATTGAGACAGATCACTGCAGAGAGCGTGATGAGAGAGAGGCTAAGAGGCCTCATGGTACTGGTAGTTATAGTGGTGCTCCGTCTAGGGGCCAGTCTCAGCATAGCAGGGGTCGTTCTTTTAGGTCTCCTCAGTCAAGACGTGCAGAGTCCAGTGGAGCTTCAGTAGATCGTGGTCGTCAGGGCCATCAGGGTCATCAGGGTCAGCAGGGTCGTCAGCAGAGTCAACCTGCATTGAGTGCTCTTCCAGCTCAGAGCTCTGCTCCTGCTTCTTCAGTTCAGGATTCATCTGCAGCAAGGTGTCCTCAGCAGTCCCTTCCTCCATCTTCAGACCGTTTCTTTGAGTATGGTGAGTTTGGCCATTTTGGAAGAGAGTGTCCTCAGTGGCTTCGTAAGCGGTCTCAGCAGAGGGATCAACCCTCATCTTCTACTCCTTTTTCTTTAGCACCAGCACAGTCAGCTAGGAGTGGTGGCCAGGTGGCCAGAGGTCGCCCTAGAGGCGAGGATCGTACTGGCGGAGGCCAGGCTCATTTCTATGCTCTTCCAGATAGGAAGGACGCTCGTGTCTCAGATGCTGTCATTTTAGGTATTATCTCAGTCTGCCACATGGATGCTTCTGTCTTATTTGATCCCGGATCCACCTATTCCCATGTTTCTTCATATTTTGGACACTATTTGGGTATGACCCGTGGTATTCTTGCCCTGCCCGTGCATGTGTCTACCTCGGTGGGGGATACTGTTATTGTGGATCAGGTATATCGATCCTGTCTTATTACTATTGGGGGTCTAGAGACCCGAGTTGACTTGTTACTATTGGGCATGGTGGATTTCGATGTGATTCTAGGCATGGATTGGTTATTTCCTTACCATGCGATTCTGGACTATCGTGCCAAGATAGTCACACTAGCTATTCCAGGTAATTCGAGGATCGAGTGGCGTGGCTTGACTGATTATGTATCCGACAGGGTGATTTCCTATATAAAAGCCCAACGAATGATTGGGAAGGGTTGTTTATCTTATTTGGCCTTCGATGTTGAGGCTCAGACACCCAGTCTTGATTCGGTCCCCGTTGTGAGGGATTTCCCGGATGTATTTCTAGCAGACCTGCCGGGAATGCCGCCTGACAAGGATATTGATTTTGGTATTGACTTGCTGCCGGGCACTCAGCCCATTTCTATTCCTCCCTACCGCATGGCACCAACTGAGTTAAAAGAGTTGAAATAACCACTCCAGGAACTCTTAGATAAGGGTTTCATTCGCCCGAGTGTGTCACCTTGGGGTGCACCGGTATTGTTCGTGAAGAAGAAAGATGGCACAATGAGAATGTGCATTGATTACATGCAGCTGAACAAGGTAACAGTGAAGAATAAGTACCCATTATCTCGTATTGAGGACTTGTTTGATCAGCTCCAAGGAGCTAGTGTATTCACTAAGATTGATCTTCGATCGGGCTATCATCAGTTAAAGATTAGGGATTCAGACATTATGAAAACAGCGTTCAGAACAAGATATGGGCACTATGAATTTCTGGTGATGTCTTTCGGGCTAACCAATGCCCCAGCTTCATTCATGCACTTGATGAATAGTGTATTTCGGTCGTACCTTGACTCCTTTGTGATCGTGTTCCTGGTGTATTCACGCAGCCAGGAGGAGCATGCACAACACTAGAGGGTGGTATTGCATAGGTTGAGAGAAGAAAAGATTTATGCAAAATTCTCTAAGTGTGAATTCTGGCTTGATACTGTGACTTTTCTTGGACATGTAGTGTCCAGTGATGGTACTCGGGTTGACCTACAGAAGGTCGAGGCAGTGCAGAATTGGCCCAGACCTTCCTCAGCTACTGAGATTTGAAGTTTCCTCGGCTTGGCAGGCTATTACCGCCGGTTTGTTCAGGGTTTCTCATCTATTGCTTCACCTTTGGCTAAGTTGACACAGAAGAATGCTCTATTTGTGTGGTCTGATGAATGTGAGGAGAGCTTTCAGAAGCTCAAGGCGGCTTTGACCACAATTTTGGTACTTGTGTTTCCATCAGCTTCAGGGTCTTATACGATATATTGTGATGCTTCCAGAGTTGGGATCGGTTGTGTATTGATGCAGGAGGGTAGAGTTGTTGCATATGCTTCTCGTCAGCTGAAGCCCCATGAGAAGAACTACCATGTTCACAACTTAGAGTTAGTTGTTATTGTTCATGTCTTGAAAATTTGGAGGCATTACTTGTATGGTGTATCTTGTGATGTATATACAGACCACCGCAGCCTTCAGCATTTGTTTAAGCAGAAAGATCTCAATTTGAGGCAGCGGAGGTGGCTCGAATTGCTTAAAGACTATGATATTACCATTTTGTACCATCCCGGAAGGCAAATGTAGTGGCGGATGCTTTGAGCCGGAAGGCTATTAGTATGGGCAGCTTGGCATACATTCCAGTTGGGGAGAGACCCCTTGTAGTTGATGTTCAGGCGTTAGCTAATCACATGGTGAGGCTGGATATTCCTGAGCCCAGTCAGGTGATGGCTTGCGTGGTAGCTCAGTCTTCTTTATATGACCGTATTCGAGAGAGCCAGTATGATGATCCACACTTACTTATCCTTAAAGACAGAGTTCAGCATGATGATGCTAGAGATGTCACTATTGATAGTGATGGTGTGTTGCAGATGCAGGGCCGGATATGCGTGCCCAATGTTGATGGCCTTCGTGAGTTGATATTAGAGGAGGCCCACAGCTCGCGGTATTTTATTCATCCAGGTGCCGCAAAGATGTATCAGGATTTGAGGCAGCATTACTGGTCGAGAAAGATGAAGAAAGATATTGTGCATCATGTGGCACGGTGCCTAAACTGTCAACAGGTCAAGTATGAGCATCAGAGGCCTGGTGGTGTGTTCTAGCGTATTGATATTCCCGAGTGGAAGTGGGAAAGGATCACTATGTACTTTGTTAGTGGACTCCCTCGGACAGTGAGGGAGTTTGATTCAGTTTGGGTGGTTGTGGATAGGCTGACCAAGTCAGCTCACTTCATTCCAGTGTGTACTACATACTCCTCGGAGCGGTTGGAAGAGATATTCATCCGCGAGATTGTGAGATTGCATGGTGTTCCCATTTCTATTATATCAGACAGAGGCAACCAGTTCACTTCTCAGTTCTGGAGGACATTTCAGCGAGAGTTGGGTTCACAAGTAGAGCTGAGCACAACATTTCATCCACAGACGGGTGGGCAGTCTGAGCATACTATTCAGATACTGGAGGACATGTTGCGTGCTTGTGTTATTGACTTTGGTGGTTTATGGGCTGATTACTTGCCTCTCGCAGAGTTCGCTTATAATAATAGCTATCAGTCCAGCATTCAGATGGCACGATATGAAGCTTTATATGGAAGGCGGTGTAGGTCTCCAGTCGATTGGTTTGAGCCCGGCGAGGCTAGATTGTTGGGGACAGAGTTAGTTCAGGATGCCTTAGACAAGGTGAAGGTGATTCAGGAGAGACTTCGCATAGCTCAGTCGCGTCAGAAGAGTTATGCGGACCGGAAGGTCCGAGATGTGTCTTATTCAGTAGGTGAGAAGGTGTTGCGGAAGGTTTCGCCTATAAAGGGCGTTATGAGGTTTGGAAAGAAAGGAAAGTTGAGCCCAAGGTTCATTGGACCTTTTGAGGTGCTTAGGAAAGTTGGGGAGGTGGCCTATATGCTTGATTTTCCACCCAGTTTGTCGGGAGTTCACCCGGTATTCCACGTCTCTATGCTCCGGAAGTACGTTGGAGACCCGTCACATGTGTTAGACTTTAGCACGATACAGTTAGATGAGGACTTGACCTATGATGTGGAGCCGGTAGCCATTTTAAGTCGACAGGTTCGTAAGCTGAGATCCAAGGACATAGCTTCAGTGAAAGTGCAGTGGAGAGGTCGTCCCGTGGAGGAAGCAACTTGGGAGACCAAACAGGAGATGCAGAGCAGATATCCACACTTATTTGAGACTCCAGGTATGTTCCTTAACTCGCTCGCGGACGAGCATTTGTTTAAGTTGGGGAGAATGCAACGACCCAACTCATCGTTACGGGAGTCATTGCCCCCATTTTCTTCATTTAACACTTCAATATGCTTATTTATATGTGTTCGGAAAGTTAGAAGAATATTGGAAGGAATTTAGATAGAAATGAGGTCATAAACCTCTTTATGAGAAGGATAATTTAGAAAAGTCAACTGAATGTTGACCGATGAGTTAGACAGCCCGGAATTTAATTTTGATGATTCAACTAGTTTCGGGGGATCATTTACGACTTAGGAGAGTAATCAGAGTCGAATTCAGAGGTCCGGTGTAGTTTTAGGCTTGAATTGGCTAAGGTTGAATTTTGGCAAAATCCAAACAGTAGGTGAGATTTTGATCCGAGGATCAGAATGAAATTCCAACAGTTGCCGTAGCTCCGTTAGGTGATTTTGGATATGCATACAAAATTTCAGGTCATTCGGAGGTGTATAGGTCGGGTTTTGGATCGAATTTTAGTTTTGGAAGTTTTGAAGAAACTTTGGCTTGCATCCGTGAGGAAATGGTGATTTTATGTTTACGATGGTTTTTTTATGTTACGAGCAAGTTTGAATGAGGTAATGTGATGTAGTTGCACTTTTGGTTGGGTTCCCGGGGATCTCGGGATGATTTCGGATGCCCAACGGGAGTTTTAGTCAGAAAAATGCAGCAGAAACTGCAGCAGAAAACTGGCAGTGAAATTCTTCACTGCGATCGCAAGCCTGGGGCTGCGATCGCATAGAGTACTGGAGAGGGCGAGAATTTTACCCTTCGCGATCGTAAGGCGAGGGACGCGAACGTGTAAGGTCAGGAGCAGGAACAATGCGATCGCAAGAGATACGATCACGATCGCGTAGAGCTACCCAGTTGCTCATCGCGATCGCATGAGTGTCTACGCGATCGCGTAGAAGGAAAATATGGCCAGAGATTTTTGAGATATGCGATCGCATGAATGGAGTCGTGATCGCGTGAGGCTTGTAAGTTGTGCATCGCGATCGCGTGAGGGGAGTCGCGATCGCGTAAGGCAAATTAAATGTCTGACAGAAACAGATTAATTAAAACCCAGTCATGACCCTAATCAGTTTTTCACTAAATACACTTCGTTTAGAGAGGGTTTGGGTGCTGTGAAGAGAGGAATCGATGGGGTAACATCGGAGGTAAGTTTCTTGACTCAAAAACACAATTATATGATAGAATTAACATCAAACTTCATGAATTTGGGTAGAAATTGTGAAGAATTATGGCCTAGGTTTTGAAAACGAAAGTTTGGTTTTTGAAAAGACTCCGATTTCGATAAATTTTATATGCACAGACTCGTGGCGAGACGAGGAACGTGTTGGTATAAATTTCAGAATTTCCGAGCAGTGGGCCCGGGGTTGGGTTTTACCAACTTAGTGCATTTATGTGTATTTCATATAAGTTGAATTGGGTTATGTTTCTTTGACCCGTAATTGACATAATTGCTGTGGTTTGACTAGATTCTACACACAAGGCGTCAGATTCAAAAGGAAAAAGCATCGCGGACGAGTCTAAGGCCGGCTAGAGGTGAGTAGTTTGTGTATATGGTAGCCTGAGGGTTTGAAACCCCGGCTTAGCACATTGTGACGCTAGTAGGGCATGGCTTGCACCCCGTGGCAGGTGCGGGATTGATTGTGACTGGGGATTGAGACTTAGTCCATCCTGAATAAGTATAATATAATATATGTGGTTGAAAAACACTATGTTGATATATTTGTGGGCTGTAAGCCATGTTTGGTGCCTTGTGCCGACCTGTAGTATCCCTAGGGGATAGTGATATATGTGATAGCTCTTTTTGTTTAATCACTGATCTCAGTCCTGGTTTGAAATCACCGTATTGAAATGCTAAGTCACCAGTTTTGGAAAAATAAATAAGAATTAAGGTATTTTCATAATTAATGAATTGGAACTTGGAATTAATAAATTGAGTTGTTGTATGACCCATATGCATGTTGTGGACTGAGGATGGATCGGGCTGCACGCCGCAGTAGTTGATATGAGGATCGGGATGCACGCCGCAGCATTATTACGCTTGGGCTGTAGGAGCCCCTCCAGAGTCTGTACACACCCCCAGTGAGCGTCGTCGATGTTAAATGGATCGGGCTACACGCCGTAGCAGTCATGTGTATTGCATTGCATCTTTATTTGCTGAATTATCTATGATAGTTGTATTGTACTATTGTTGCTAATTCGTAGGAGGATCGGACTGTAGTTTAGCTTCATTATGTGGTATTATGTGGATTTCTTACTTTCAGCTACTTGTATATATTTATTACTCACTGAGTACCTAGTACTCACCCCTACTCCATGTACCTTTGTGTGTAGATTCAGGTACTCAGGAGAGGTAGACGAGCACTCCAACTTTCGTAGAGTCTTTTCGAGTTGCTGAGGTAGCTGCCGACGTTCGCAGAACCTAGCTTCTCATCTCTTTTCAGTTGTTACTTTATGTTCATATTTGAGTATTTCATACAGTATTCTCTACTACTATTCGGTTTGTCTAGAGGCTCTGGACTTGTGACTCCAGATCTTTGGGAGTGTTAGTTCGTTTTTCATACTTCTCAGTATTTGTTCGTATTATTATTATTGGAGTTTCTTTGACTCATATATTCTTCTTGAGTTGTCCATTTGGGACTGATATTTATCTGTGAAAAACAAATTGTTGGTCTGGTTGGCCTAGCTTAATTGTTGGGCGCCATCACGACCGGATTTGGGTCGTCACAATCGGTCTCCAGTCGGATGGTTTGAGCCGGGAGAGGCTCGGTTATTGGGTACAGACTTAGTTTAGGAGGCATTAGATAAGGTCAAGATTATTCAGGAGAGGCTGCGTTCAGCTCAATCTAGGCAGAAGAGTTATGCATATCGTAAGGTCCGAGAGGTAGATTTTATGGTTAGTGAGCGGGTATTGCTTCGGGTGTCACCTATGAAGGGCGTGATGAGGTTGAGAAAGAAGGGCAATCTTAGACCTAGGTACATTAGTCCGTTTGAAATTCTTGACCGAGTGGGAGAGGTGGCTTATAGACTTGTATATCCACCAAGCTTGTCAACCGTGCATCCAGTTTTCCATGTGTCTATGCTTCAGAGGTGTCACGACGGTCTTACATATGTGTTAGACTTCAGCACTGTCCAGTTGGACAAAGATTTATCTTACGAGGATGAGCTGGTAGCTATTCTAGAATGGCAGGTTCGTTAGCTGAGATCTAGGAGTTTTCACTCTGTTTGTGTTCAGTGTAGAGGTCAGCCCCCTGAGGCCTCGATCTGGGAGTCCGAGTCTGATATGCGGAGACATTTTTTCCCCGACTCAGGTACCTCTTTCTTTTATCCGTTCGAGGACAAACAGTTGTTTTAGAGGTGGAGGATGTGGCGACCCAAATGTTCATCACCTATTTTCCTCATCTGTTCCATGTTTCCGAGGCCTTGAAAACCTCATTTTCTATTACCTTGATTTTCATGCATAGTCCGGGCGCGTAGCCGGAAAGCTTTTATGTTGAAATATGTGAAATCTGTGAAACATTTGAAGAATTTTGATATTAATATGATTAATGTTGACTTTGGTCAACATTTTTGGTAAACCGAACCTGGACACGAGATTAGACGGTCCCAAAAGGCCCATAGAAAAATATGGGACTCGGGCATATGCCTGGAGTCGAAATCCAAAGTCTAGAACCTGAGTGTAAAGAATATTTCTGTTAAATTATTTTTCTGAAATTATTAAGGAAAATGAAAATGAAAATTAATTAAAAGACTATGTTACCCGGCTCGTATTTTGGTTCCGATGCCCAGTACAAGTCTAATATATTATTTACATGCTTTCTGTGTTTGGTCAAAATCGGACGTCGTTTGACGTGTTTCGGACTATAAGTTCCAAGTTTGAAAATTTATGAAGTTTAGAAGAAAAATCATGAGTTTTGAGGCTCGATTCTATGTAAATGATGTTATTTTGGCGATTTGATCGCGCGCGTAAGTCCGTAGGAAGTTTTTGAGGTTGTGTGCATGTTTGGTTTGGAGCCCCGAGGGCTCGGGTGAATTTTGGATAGGCAGCGGATTGCATTTCTCATGTTTTTGAAAATCTGGTATGCTGGTTGCTGCAATTTTGCAAATGCGAGGATGGGGCTCGCAATTGCGAGTTCGCAAATGCAAACAATGAATCGCAATAGCGAAGCTGGGGATTTTTGCATGGGATCGCAAATGCGAACTAGGCCATGATCGCAATTGCAATCAGAGTTTTGCAAATGCGAATCCTAGGCCACCAGACCTGGTTTGCAAATGCGATCCCTGGGGTCGCAATTCCCAAGTCTGAGATGTTCGCAAATGCAAACTTAGGTTCGTATTTCCCATAATTGAGGCCCAGCAAATTTTATACTTAGGCGAATTTTCACCACTTTTCACCATTCTTTCAAAACGTAAACACCATAGGCGGTTTTTCAAGAGCCAACTTCATCCCAAATTATTTGTAAGTTGATTTTTAATCAATTATTTTAACTTTTAACAACATTAAACATGCTTTCCACGTGAAATCAAAGATTTTCATGGGTGAAATTGGGATTTTTGAGTAAAACCTAGGTTTTTTATAAATTGGGGAGTTGGACCTCGATTTGAGGTCTGATTTCAAAACAATTGATATATTTGAACTTGTGGGGGAATGGGTAACCGAATTTTGGTTCGAACCCCGAGTTTTGACCACGTGGGCCTGGGGGCATTTTGGTAATTTTTGAGTAAAATTTGGAAAAACCATTTTTATGCATTCACATTGATTCATATAGTGTTTATTAAAGTAATTGAATAATTTGTGATTGGATTTGAGTGAATTAGAGGTGGAACCGCGAGGTAAAGCAATAGTTGAGGATTAAGTAGATTTCAAGGCCTTGAGGTAAGTATTTGGTCGAACCCTAGCTTGAGGGAATAGGATTTGAGTCTTGTTGCTAATTGCTATGCGATCGAGTACGATGTATAGGCATGGTGACGAGTATATATACATTGGTGTCTAGCATGACTGGGAGTCCTTATGATATGAATTCCATGTTATTGGAGGATGTCTATACAGTGTGATTAATGTGTGAATAGTAAATGATTATTAACGTGTGAATAGTAAATGATAATTCAAATGGACTGAGTTCTAATAATATTTTAAATAGTGAGGAAAAGAGTGATGATAGCTCACAAGGAGTTCAATCAATCGACAATAAGCCCCAAGTATGGCAATAAGCCCAAGTTATAGTGAAAGACAACAAGTCATAGTGAAATATGCGGTAAAATCAACAATTGGGATGGGCCAAGTCATAATCCCCAACGGTGCTCTACCCAACGCTCTCTATCCGACGTGCAAGTCACCTCAATATAGCACCATCGATGCGAATTCGGGGTTTCAAGCCCTCAGGATATCATTTACAATCATTACTCACCTCGAACCGGTGAAATCTATAGCTCACGACGCCTTTTCCCCTCAAATCAGCCTCCACGCGCGTCGAATCTATCTAAAATCAGAGCGAATACATCAGAATATGCTAAGAGAACAATGACCAATCGAAAACAATCGAAAAATAGCAAAAATCTCGAAACTAGTAAAACCTGAGCCCGGGGCCCACTTCTCAGAAAATTACAAAATTCACATCAATGGATTCCTCATCTCGCCACGAGTATACATACCAAGAACTCCCAATATTCGACCTCAAATAGCCCTTCAAATTCCAATTTAAAAATCTCAAAACTCAAGCCCTAGTTTCTTCAATTTTAGGCTTAATTTCCATGAATTTCTTGACCAATTTCACAATATAATCGTGTTTTACGTTCAATAAACTTACCTCCAATCGATTCTCCTTGAATCCCTCTTCAATCTCCACTAATAAGCTCTCAAAAAGATCAACCATGGAGGCAAAATGACCCAAAATCGCGAAAATGAGCTTTTAAAATATTCTACCCAGCTATATATTTTTCTTATATGCGATCGCGGCCTCATGCACGCGATCGCGATGAGCAAATTCCCAAGCTCCCAAAAATTTGCTATGCGAACGCCGCACAGATAATGCGATCGCAATGACCATTTTCCCAGACCTATGCGATTGCGTCTACAGTTATGTGATCGCAAAGGGCAATTCGTCATCTCCAGTACTTCTACGTGATCACGGCTTGACCCACGTGGTCGCATTGAGCTAAATCCTGCAACACCTGAAAATGAAAAACCTGCAACTTTTCAACCTCAAAACTAGCCTGTTAAACCATCTGAAACCCCCTCGAGGCCCCCGGGACCTTAACCAAAAGAACCTACATGTCTTAAAACATTATCCAAACGTGTTCCAATCATCAAAACACATCAAACAACACTAAAATGATAAATCCTCATCGGATTCAAGCCTAAGTTCTTTAAAAACTTCCGAAATACACATTCGATAAAAAATCCAACGAAATCACCTCCGAATAACCTACTGAAACTCTCAGAATTCAATTACGACCCTCCGATCACAATCTCACCCATCAACCGTAATTCGCCAAAATACTAACTTCGCCAATTCAAGCCTAATTCTACAACGGACCTCCAAAATCAATTTTGATCACACTTCTAAGTCAGAAATCTTCCCCTGAAGCTAACCGAATCACCGAAAATCACATCCGAGACCTCAAACTCATAAGTTATCGCCTGGTTGACTTTTCCAACTTAAGCCTTCTTAAAAGAGACTAAGTGTCTCATTTTCTACCAAAACCAATCCAAATCAATTACAACAAATTAGTGATAATGAAACACGAAGGAGCACAAAATGGGGGAAACGGAGCGATAACACATGAGATGACGGGTCGGGTCGTCACATCCTCCCCAACTTAAACCAACGCTCGTCCTCGAGCATACCTAGAGTTGCCCTAGAAGCCAAACAATAGCTGAATAGCCTAACCAAGCATATACCCGGGGGTGATCCCGCATCACCCTATCTCACATAGGTCCGATAGCACAACATAGCTGAAATTACCCAATTCAGTCTAGTCCATAAATCGTAGAACTACCTTTCACTTATGAAATCATCAATACGAACCTCATACCTATACTCTGGATAGTCCAGAACTAGTTGTAATAACCTATACCTACAACCTCGGGTACAATCACATGATATACTACCTAACCCAAATACTCGAAATGGTAACTTCCATCCATAGCAGTTGTCCACAACGACTAAATACTGATAGATAATCCCTTATTGACTAAAGTCTTAGTCCAACACTTCTATATACTGCCAATGATAAATGGGACGCGCATCAAACCATAACCATTTCTCATATCAACCACTCATGAAGCCAGTTCCCTTTTGACTAATACCACAATAGATTTTCGAGACAAACCTCGATATTATCAATCTAACAAGCAAAAATCAAATATGTTCATATTAATTAGTGACCCTAACGGTCACCTCAAATCCAACACACCACTCTGGTGATATGACACCTTAATTCAGGCCTAAGCCATGACTTGCATAATACTCGCTCCAATAAGAAACGATCTGAATGTACTCAAATCATGAAAATGACTCAAACAAAAGAGCAGTACCTCAAGCTCATCAATAACATCACCACATAAGGCTGAGACCCCGTTTCATATCATAGAAATAGAACACCTGAATCTACCCCAAAAGGTCATATCTCTACGTGGCCTCGCCACAATGCACGATCTTATCTGAACACGATTACACATGATACCCCCAAGTCACTATGCTCAAAATTGACGTCCACGCACAATTGATGCCTGGAACCCAAGCACTTCATTACACCCATAGTGAAATAAATGACATATGACACGCAACCCGATAGGTCATAACTAACACTTCATTTACCGAGCAACATCTAATTACTCATCCCGCTCAACTTCCACTATGAAACCCCAATAGAACCGCACCAATAATCAACAAATCATAACGTCTCACAACATAGAATAGCAACTCAAGCTAAATACGTAGCCACATCAGCCTGCCAATGAACTCATATCTAAGGAGCCTGAAGTTGTCCCTTCTACTATAATAACTCCTGACGGAGCTGTACTATTCGGTGCCCAGCACCAAATCAACATCGAAATCTACAACCTTGCCCGGCAATATGCCCGACCACAAGAAAAGCATCAGAAAAGTCCCTTAATACCGGAGCTAAACTAATGGTAGAAACCTCTGCACTAACATCCATCAAGAAGGCCTAATAAGAAACGTACTCCTACCCAACCATCTGTTGGTCTTTGGAGTACAAACCACTCTACTAGAACACAATCTAATGCATCTCGCCACCCATCTCGTGGAAATATCCGGCATAGCCCATAGTGCAATAGTCTAGAATAACCTAACACTGAGACAGCCAGTCCACACTCTAACATCATATCCAAAATCTAACAAACCAAGCATAGAAAGATCCACTCGGGACTCCAAATCTCAATAGCCGCTCAATAATGCTGATGCACACGATCCACAACCACTATATTGTCTATACCTGAGAACTCCGACTCTCTAACTCCATATAGCACACGAATCACCATACATGATCCCAAATTCCGCAGTATGAATACACATTACACCTCAAGTACCCAATCATTCCACGAAAGATATTCTAAAATTCCCATGTGCCATCAAATAAACTCAGATATTAGCAGTCGATCTAGCAAGAAAGCAACGTAATACTAATGTAGTATCATCAGTCTAATCACATCAATCTTTTTTTGAGACATTTACTCTCGTCAAGTCACTTCCAATTAGTAGTGCCATTTCCTTGATCACCTGAGGCTACCTGTTGCCTAAGAATTTTATGAACTTCTTTTCAGAACTGAACTATAACTCATCTAGCCAAGATATTCCATCAATCCCATCTAAGAGAAAAATCATTACACATTCCATGCTTCGCATTCCCATAGAAAATACATTCATCTCCAACCACGGTAAAACCCAACAAGAACTCTCTTCCAATTCTATTTGCAAAAGCTAAACTGCCAGGAATGAATCCTTCTACCTAAACCAAGCTAAGCAAGATGCCAAGACTCAAGAGCTTTTGTTGCACAATACCTGTAAGGGCTCATCATCTCGAACACATACGAAGAATTAATCATATCCTTATTATACTGATTCGGTCCGTTAACCGGCTACTTCGTCTATCTAGGTTTCCTTCTAATTCATTTTCAACTTGATATCCCCTCTTGCTGTAGCACCACAATGCCTCTACCAAGGCCCACCACACGAGACCCAGGCATAAGACCACACTGTCTCAAACCCATGATCTACTGAACAATCTTTCAAAAATTCCCGGAAACACCACATTCCCAAAATAGTCTACTATGAAGAACTTCTAGTGAATCTAAATTTATTACCTTTATTTCTTGATACTGATGTATAGAATCTCAAAATTAACATAAACAATACCGCAAGCCTCAACATTTTCCAAGGAGAACACAGTCTCTAGCCACATATGCAACCTTAAGACACCTAAGTATTACACGTAGAGTCTTGAGCACATTAAAACCATTCTCGAGAGTCATTTACTCTTATTCAAACTGTAGATTACCTGACTTAACAAATAGAACCACTCGTGCCTTATTGGCACTCCGATACCGCAAAATGAGATCCTCATCCCAATACAACCAAGCAACTTCCTGCTCTAAGCACCGAGCATTTTTTATCAACAACATCTCAAGACATCCTCTTATTTTCTCACATCTACGAAGCACCATATAAACTTTGTCAAAATTTTGCTTCACTCATGCCATCCTCGGCTCAATTTCTGTAACCAGGACTGATCCGCCAGCATACCTTGAAACGGAACCAACGTAGCATATAATCGTTCAATCAGCTAGTCGACAACAAACTCCCCAACTTGGCTCGAATCCATATATCTAGACATACTCAATAACCCATAATACTTTTACTCTAATGATGTCACAATACCATAGTGAGATTAAACTCCAATCATGTACAAGTTGTGAAAACACAGATCATCTAGTACTGTAATCCTCTACAAATCTCGCATTCATCCCCACATCAGTTGAGTCCACTCTCTTAAGCGACCCGAGTTTTCAATTTCAACACGTACCCTTAAATTACACATGAGATCTCCTAACATACATATAAGGATCATACCACTTAAGAACACTCTGCAGGAGTTAACCCACCTGCTTTACCTCAATTTAGTATTTCAGCATACCTTCCACCGTCATAAATATTACCCAGTCGTTTAGTCTTCCTGGGTCTGAACTCATGCTGCCACATGTAATGCACTTCACTCCCTAACTAGGAGACACAACAATATTCTTCACGCTCCTATATTCGGGCATCAAATCACTATAGGAAACAAACACTTAATAGTTCATCTATTATCCCACATACTTTTTTGTCACTACCAAGTCATATAAATACATCCCGCAGTACTAACATAATCATCACATGAATACCCAACTGCCATTCTAGCTGATAGGGACAATACCAGACATATAAGTTCAAAACACTTTCTCAGACAATCAGCACCTCAGTGCTAAAGCCATAGGCAAGATCTGGCCTCAAGTCCTCCAAACTGGCCCCAACATC
Organism: Nicotiana noctiflora; assembly: GCA_032618575.1. Classification (NCBI taxonomy): domain Eukaryota; kingdom Viridiplantae; phylum Streptophyta; class Magnoliopsida; order Solanales; family Solanaceae; genus Nicotiana; species Nicotiana noctiflora. The sequence continues at coordinate 132,497 of JASVEL010003578.1, forward strand.
AAACTCGTAGAGATCATATCTCAGCCCTTGACCGGGGAATCATAAGCCATCAAGGCACATATGATACTAAGCTCTAATGTGCGCATACAAACACGCGGAAGGAATTTCAAGAGTTTCTCTTTCAAGCTGAAACAAGGACGCACGATAAGAATTCAAGAATGTGAAGTTCCTAAAGGTTCTGCAACCTCTCGAGGATAAATACAGACGTCTCCATACCGATCCACGAGACTCTACTAAACCTGCTCATGACTCGTGAGACCTAGTAACCTAGGCTCTGATGCCAACTTGTCATGACTCAAACCTCGCTCCGGTTGTGATTGCGCCTCTCGTAAAGGCAAGGCTAGCCAGACCATTGCAGAACACCACTTTGAAATAGTTAATCAGTTATATAACGGTTTGAATATGAATTAATGATATTAATTAATGTAATTACAACTCAATACAGCCCAACAGGTGTGTCACAAGTCACGAGCATCTATACGAATAAAATCCCCACTTTACAATCTAGAAATACACTGAATATTAGTAATGAATAACATAAAAGGACTGTGGTGATGCGAATGATGGTAGTCACCTCGCTAAAACCTCTACAACTCTACCTCCATGCGGCAAATACCTGCTAGTTGGTGAAAAAAATACATGCAGCTGCACGCTAGGTATAGGGAGTAAAGTGAGTACTCCAACTCAGTGAGTAATAAAGGTAATTAATAATTGAGAGGTAAGAAATCACGTAAAACAACCAACATGATGTATAAAAGTCGGGTACAATTTTTCTAAGAAAATAGTGAAATCTGTGAAGACTTCAGAAATACCTTAGCAGAAAATGATCTTTTCAGTACTTACAAAAATGATTTCAAAATAGTTAGTGCTGATAGGCACAGAAAATCTTCCCCTCTGGCACAATTACCACAGTGTAACAGGTAAAAAGGCAAATAAGTATGCAAGATGAGCACATAAAAGTTCGCCCCTGGAGCACAACTCAAATCAGTACTAGCCCCTCGGGCTCAATATCAATTGCTCAGAACAGTATTAGCTCCTCGGGCAGAGTATCACATCACTCAGACCAACATCAGCCCCTCGGGCTTAATATGTCACACAATACAACATCAGCCCATCGGGCTCACTCTCAAATAACATGGGTACGCGAACTCACTGTGGGTGTTCAGACTCCGGAGGGGCTCCTACAGCTCAAGTGCTATCATAACAAGGATTGAAAGCCTTCTCACAATACACTCGAGGCCTGAAAGCCTCCTCATATATCGCTCTATTAAATATTAATATGAGGCCTAAAAGCCTTCTCCCAATACACTCGAGGCCTGAAAGCCTCCTCATATACTACTCGAGGCCCGAAAGCCTCCTCGCATATCACTCGAGGCTTGAAAGCCTCCTCACATATCACTCGAGGCCTGAGAGCCTCCGCACATATCATGCAAGGCCTGAAAGCCTCTTGACATATCATTTGAGGACTGAAAGCCTCCTCACATCCCTCAACATGTCCTAAAACATGGCCATCGGCCTCAATCAGTCCAAAAATAATCATAAGCCCCTCGGGCATCAGTAAAAACAATAATTCTCAGCTCAAATAGTAGTTCAAATATCAGTTAAAACTCAAGGTTGAGTAAAAATATTGCTGAGTTAAAGAAGCTCTGTAATTCAAATGGACTGAGTTCTAATAATATTTCAAATAGTGAGGAAAACAGTGATGATAGCTCACAAGGAGTTCAAACAATCGACAATAAGCACCAAGTATGGCAATAAGCCCAAGCCATAGTGAAAGATAACAAGTCATAGTGAAATACGCGGTAAAATCAACAATCGGGATGGACCAAGTCATAATCCCCAACGGTTATCTACCCCACGCTCTTTTTCGGGCATGCAAGTCACCTCAATATAGCACTATGGGTGCAAATTTGGGGTTTCAAACCCTCAGGATAACTACAATCACTACTCACCTCGAACCAGTGAAATCTCTAGCTCGCGATGCCTTTGCCCCTCAAATCGGCCTCCACGCATGTCGAATCTATCTAAAATCAGAGCGAATACATCACAATATGCTAAGGGAACAATGCCCGATCAAAAACAATCAAAAATAGCAAAAATCTCGAAACTAGCAAAACTCGAGCCCCAAGCCCACTTTTTGGAAAATTACAAAATTCAAATCAATGGATTCCTTATCTCACCACTAGTTCATACACACCAAGAACTCCCAAATCAGACCTCAAATGGCCCTTTAAATTCCAATTTAAAAATCTCAAAACTCAAGCCCTAGTTTCTTCAATTTTAGGCTTAATTTCCATGAATTTCTAGACCAATTTCACAAAATTATCGTGTTTTAAGTTCAAAAATCTTACCTCCAATCGATTCTCCTTGAATACCTCTTCAATCTCCACCAAGAAGCTCTCAAAAAGATCAAACCTGGAGGAAATATGGCCTGAAATCCCAAAAATGAGCTTTTAAAACATTCTGACCAGCTCTATATTTGTCTCCTATATGATCGCGGCCACATGCACGTGATTGCGATGAGTAAATTCCCAAGATCCCAAAAATGTGCTATGCGAACGCGGGCACAGATAAAGCGATCGCAATGACCATTTTCCCAGACCTATGCGATCACGTCTACACTTATGAAATCGTGAAGGGCAATTCGTCAGCCCCAATTTTCCTTCTACGCGATTGCGACTTGACCCACACAATCGCATTGAGTTAAATCCTGCATCCCCTGGAATTGAAAAACCTATAACTTTTCAACCTCAAAACTAGCCCGTTAAACCATCTGAAACCCACTCGAGGCCCCCAAGACCTCAACCAAAAGCACCAATATGTCTCAAAATATTGTTTGAACTTGTTCCAATCATCAAAACATGTCAAACAACACTAAAATGATAAATCCTCATCGGATTCAAGCACTAAAATGATAAATCCTCATCGGATTCAAGCCTAAGTTCTTTAAAAACTTTTGAAACACGGATTCGCGCGACGACTATTCCGCAATGCCCTTGCCACGAGAATCAAGCTCCGCACGCATAGAATCTGATCAAATACAGTAGAAACACAACAATTTAGGCCAATGGGACGACACCCAATCAATATAACTCAATTTACATAAATATTCCCAAAGTTGTCAAAACCCGACTTTCGGTACGCTTGTCGAAAGATCAAAAACCAAACCAAATTACCTCCGAATAACCTGAAATTTTGCACACACATCCAATATTACCTAACGAAGCTACTGATACTCTCGGAATTCAATTTCGGCTCTCGGATCACAATCTCATCCATCAACCGGAATTCGCCAAAATACTAACTTCGCCAATTCAAGCCTGATTCTACACCGGACCTCCAAATTCAATTTCGATCACACTTCTAAGTTACAAATTATCTTCCGAAGCTAACCAAATCACCGGAAATCATATCCGAGCACTCTAACTCATAAGTCAACATATGGTTGACTTTTTTGACTTAAGCCTTCTTAAAAAAGACTAAGTGTCTCATTTTCTATAAAAAACAATCCAAATCAACAACAATACACCAATTACTAATAATACAACATGAAGGTGCATAAAATGAGGGAAACAGAACGGTAAGACATGAGACGACAGGTCGGGTCGTCACATTTATTATGCGACTATGCTAAAAAGAAGCAAGAAGATGGGTCAATAAGTGAGAGTAAAGTTACAAGAAAGTTAGCAAGGAGGAAGAGTGCACCTGCTTTGAATGAGAAGACTAGAGTGCATAGAAAGAAGAAATAGTGTCCTGTTTTCCTAGTTTTCTTGATGCAAATTTGTAGTTGAAAGAGACTACACTACTTTATGAACAAAATTATTAAGTTTTTATTGCAACCTACATTATTATTTTGTTATTTTATGTTTCATTATTAGTTATTTACTTCAATATAAATATACTTTTTATCATAATTTTAAGATCTTTACCTCCAAGTTCTATGTAATTTTTGTATATACCTGTCTGTTTAAGGTAAATTATACAACAAAAATGAAGAAATAAATACTAAAAATTATAGAAATGTGTTATCCATAATAAATCTGTAAATTGTATAGAAGATTTCACATAAACTACAAATTATCTACATTTAACCTACATTTTGACTACAATCTAGAGATAATTTATATGCAGTTACTTTATATAATCAATTGTACTGTACATAATAAGTCCTAAAATATAATTACACTAATTCAAAAACTAATATTGATGCATGCGATGATAGATAAAAGCATATTTAACACGCATGAACAAATTGTAGATGAATTCATAATGATCTTTAAAAAGTTAAACGATTACACTGCCAAAATCCACAAACTTTAACCCTCTAACACTTAGTTTGAATAACCATTCTAACTACATGATATTTAATTTTTTTGGGAGCATTCTTGCTTGATCTTTTGTTATGTCATTCACCTCCATAATATCTGCACGACACCTTGTACTTCTTAGACTTGATTTCATCATGTGTTCTATATCTTTCCTTTTGAGGTCTACCTGGCTTTCTTTTATCTTCACTTGATGGCTTTACTACCTCATCTAAAATATGTTATGGCACATTCCATTCGCTTTCAACAGGAAGAGGATTTACTGGTATTTCATACGTACGCAGAAGCCTCTCCCTAGTGTAATATGGAGAGTAATAGTTTTCGTATGTTTCATGCATGTGCCTTAATGCAGCCAAAGCATACACACATGGAAGTTCATCAAGTTGGAATTGGCCACAGCTGTATTTCTTATTTTCTAGACACATTCACACCATCCAACATTGTATGTATATAATATGTCAAACCCCTCACCTACATTTTTGAAACAAACACACACAAAAAAATAGTTACATTATTAAAAATATAATATCTGCAATATTTTTACATAAACTACAATTCAACTATATTTTGCCTATATTTTATCTACAATCTGGAGAAACTGTGTAATGAAATATTTTTCCTCTACACCAAAACATTGTATATTAAAGAGACCATAATTTAAGTTTCTGAGATAATGTACTATTTTTCTCCAATTCTTTGTTGAATTTGTAACCAAGGTATGTGAAGGTACCCTTAGGCTTCAATAACTTCTCTTTCATCCAAGTTTCAAGAAGCGTCCTCATATACTCTAATAGGTCAAATATTGGCAGTTCTCTTGCATATTTTGTTACAACATTCAATGACTCTACAATGTTTGATGTCATAGTCCAAGTTCTATTTACCGTTCCATGTACTCTTGATGATCTATGCTAGCCAATATCATAGAGTTATGATTTAACACGAGGATCTATCTCTTCAATCTTCAATATTCTTTCATTAAAATCATTTAGAGTGTATGCCCCTGCTGCAGCAAAGTGCAATTCATGTAATTGTAGATGACCCTTCTTGTATTTTGACCTTATATTTTTCCAAATATGCCACATACAAGAGTAGTGTGGCATGCCCGGATAAAAAATTGATGTTGCCTTCATTATACTCTTATTTCTATCTGAAACAACACACATTGAAGGTTTTTCACCATATACCTGCTTGAATTCCTCAAAGAACCACTTCTAAGATGCATCATTTTCAGAATCAACCAAGCATATGCCAAGGGAAATATTGTACCTACATTTAAAATTCATAAACTACAATTTACCTTCAAATATAAATAAGTTATCTACATTTTACTTGTAATGCCTACATAATAACTACAAACTTACTACAATGTATCTACATTTTATAAACTGCCTATAAAATAATTAATAAAATTTAACACTTTTTGCCTGATGCATCCATGGTGCTTGCAGCCAACATAATCCCCCTGTAGGCTGACTTTAAGAATGTCCCATCAACAACTATTGCTTGCCTACAATGTTGCGAGCCACTAAGAGCGACAAATGCGTACAAGAAGCACTCATCTGCTGTCTTCTTCAATTTAACATGATAACCAGGATAAGTCTCCTCAAGAATATAGAAATATCTGAGTAATTTATTATAGGAGTCAGCCAGATTCCCTCTCAAAAATTGTAAAGCCTTTTCCTTTGCTCTCCATGCTTGCATGTAGCTTAGGCTCACTCTGTGTTCTGCTAACATGTCAGTCTGTATTTCCTTTGGAGTGTACACATTTTTTGGATCACAATACTTTGAAAAGAGCATGCTACCAACTACAGATGCAGTACGTTTGCGATGTTTGAATGTTTCGTCCATTAAGGAGCATGTGTGTCGTCGGTTGAAACTCCTTATCTTGAACATTGCAGAATCATTAATTGATGTTGTCTTGAAGTGCCATTTACAATTTTTACTAACGCATACAAGCCAGTAGCTGTCAAAAACAAAATAATAAATTGTAATTATAGTTGTAGCAGAATGGCTGTTTTAAGGGAAAATAACATAAACTGCAATTTATCTACAATATTAAAAACCACATTTTTTGAACAATTCACTGCATAGAATTAGAATTTCTCTACACCTTCTACGACTATATATTTTATCTTTGAACTGGAACTTGTGCACCACAGAAAAGTGCTTCATTGCAGCAGTTACAGTTTGTTTGTCCTGGTAGACTTGTCCTTCTTCAATATCGGTTTGCGTATAGTATTTCACTGTGATATTACTCTACATCTGAAGAGGATGGCATATCAAGTAACTTTAGCGATCCAGAAGAACCTGCATCAAAATAGAGATAATCAGTGTCATTATATATTTGTAGAATCTTTGTAGATAATTATAGACATCTAAAAAATTACAGTTTTCTATTTTTAAGATGTCAGACATGTAGTTAGACTGTAGTTAAATTGTTGCACTTTGTAGAATGCTATCAGATCAATACCGCTTACTTCTTTCATTATGAGAAATTGTAGTTAATTTGTACATATATGTAGTAAATTTGTACATAATATTATAAAATTAAAATTCTAAGCATTTTTCGAACTACACAAACCTGCACTTGTGTTATCATTTGTGATTGCCAATTCCATATTGAAATCTTGAACATTTACACATAGCGTATATGAACCTAAGTTTTTATTCTCCTTTTTGGTCTCCTTATAAGCACGAACCCACATATCATTCCTCATCTCCATTGCGGGACAATTGTCGTTCACGATGTATTTGATTTCTACAATTTTTTTAGCAATATCTGTAGACGCGTGATTTTTGACCCTCCCCGAGATTTTTTTTATTTTAGCATAAAATATTTAGTTTAGTCCTAATATAGCTATCTTAGCTAATTTTTACTCTTTTACTTTATTTTTACATTAAAAACAAAACAAAACAAAAATCGTTTCATTAATATTTGGTAGTTACTTTAATTTTTGAAAAATATAAAAATAGTTTTGCTTTAATTGTCAGTCCTATTTTAATAGTTATTTTGCTTACATAGGATTAATCAAATAAAATCGGGTTCCTATTCTCGGTTCCAGGCATAGAATAATATTCGGATTTAAATTACCCGATTTAAAAAAAAATGAAAAAGACAAAATCCATAAAAAAAATTAAAAAAAATTGAGAAAGAAAGAAAGAAAAGTCAAAAAAAAAGAGGAAGAAAAAACGGAAGAAAACAAAACAAAAAGTCAAAGAAAAAGACCAAAAAGAGAAAAAGATAAAAAAGAGAAAAACATAAAGAAAGGGAGGCTGGAGAATTGAAAAAAAGACAGAAGCAAAAAGACGGAAAGAAAGAAAATATAGAGAGAGAATACTACTGGCACCCATCTTCCGCCCGAAGAAAACGAAACAAAAAAAACCAGCTCGTCCTCACAAACCGGTCCGTCGTCGAGCAACGGCCAACCACCCAGGCGAACCAGTCGACCGCCGTCGCTGTCCAGCCCGTCGTTAACCCAGCAAAACGAGCTGCAACGTCAACCACCCAAACAGCCCTCCCGTTGTCCAGTCCAACCCCAACTCACAGTTTTCTATCCAAACAGTCCTCACAAACACACACGGAAACGAGGGTAGTCGAGAGGTTCGTTCAGTTCCATCCGAGATTCCGGCGAGGTTTCGGCGCTGCTTGTCACAACCCGGATTTCCCACCATCGGGGGTCATGATGGCGCCTACTAAATAGAAACTAGGCAAGCCAAATATTAATTACATCTCCATTAATAACCAATTTCTTATTAACAACATAAAAATTACAGCGGAATAATCAAACTTAGCGGAAGACTTAGTCAAATATGATAAAGAAAACCCAAACACGATACACTACCCAAGACCGGTGTCACAATACTCACGAACTTCTAAGAATAATACACATAATTGTCTGAAAGAAATACAAGCTGTTTATCTCGATTACATGAGATAACAGAATGAAAAGCATAGATAGAAGAAACAACGGGTCCTGCGAACGCCTGCAAGGCTACCTCGTAGTCTCAGTAGTCGAAAAATCCACAAGTTGCTACTGCCGCTGCTGCTGTCCGTAACTTGTATCTGCGCAAAAAGAGCGCAGAGTGTAGTATCAGCACAACCGACCCCATGTGCTGGTAAGTGCCTGGCCTATCCCAACGAACTAGTGACAAGGCTAAGGCCAGTCACCCACCTAAACCTGTACAGTTGCAATATAGGCATATATATATACAATACATTTATAAGGAAATACTCTGCTCTGAAATAATATTCAATAACTCAAGATATCCAGAATAATCTTACTTTCATGTCTCAATTTCCTCTTTCATTTCATGTCTCGTGGTAGGCGTACCACCCGCTCCCAACTATCACAGTAATTATCTCTTGTGGTAGGCGTACCATATCAATAATTATATCTCGTGGTAGGCGTACCACCCGCTCCCAAATATATCAATAGTTATATCTTGTGGTAGGCGTACCACCCGCTCCCAAATATATCAATAATCATATCTTGTGGTAGGCGTACCACCCGCTCCCAAATATATAAATCGGCTACCGGCAACTATGGCCAATGCCAAGATTTTTAAGTCACTTTGTGGTCGGCGTACCACACGATCCCAAATATAAAATATATAAGTTACCGGCATTTAGCCAATAATCTCTATATCAACAATATTTATAATTACCGGTTTTAAACCAATAATTTATAATAATTTCAACAAATTACCTTCATTACCGGTATAACACCAATAACTCTTATTCAGCAATTTATTCATAACTAAATTCATATTCCTACAAACTAGGATAGAACAAACACTTACCTCGAAAGTTTACGAATGATTTAATCCGTAGCAATGCCCTTTCCTTTCGAATTTGACTCCAATCCAATCGTATCTATACACAATTGATTTAATATCATCAATACTACTCAACAAACTAATTCCCAAGACCAATTACAACTTTTACAACATTCTGCCCGGAATAGTGAATTTCAACCCCGGCCCACATGGTCGGAATTCGGGGTTAGGACCAAAATCTGGTTACCCATCCCCCCACGAGTTCATGTATATGATTTGTTTAAAAATCGGACCTCAATTCGAGGTCCAATTCACCAATTTATGAGAAACCCTATTTTCTAACAAAAACAAGAATTCTACCATGAAAACCTTTGATTTTTAATGAAAAACATGTTTAATGATGTTAGGAATTGAAAGAATTAAGTAAAAAGTGGCTTACAATTGTTTTGATGAAGAAGGAATCCGTGAAGAATCGCAAATGGGTGTTTTTGTTTTGTAAAAAGTGAAGAAATGACTGAAAATCGTGTTTTACAGGTCTCTGTGTTCGCATTTGCGAACATGGGTTCGCAATTGCGAACCCCGACCAATTTCTGGAGTTTGAAAAATAAGCTAAGGCTGGGAAGTTCGCATTTGCGAACTTTTCTTCGCATTTGCGAAGCCAAGGCAAAACTGGAAAGTTCGCATTTGCGAACTATTGTTCGCAATTGCGAACACAGGCTAAATATTGGGAGGTTCGCAATTGCGAACTATTGTTCGCATTTGCGAACCCAGGCAGAATAGTGTCGAGTTCGCATTTGCGAACACAGGCACAATAGGGTCAAGTTCGCATTTGCGAACTATTGTTCGCATTTGCGAACACAGGCACAATAGGGGGAGTTCGCATTTGCGAACTATTGTTCGCATTTGCGAACTCTGCAGAATAGTGGGGAGTTCGCATTTGCGAACTATTGTTCGCATTTGCGAACTCTGCAGACCATGCAGACAGCAACTTCTAACATGAAAAATTGATCTCGTGGCCTATCCAAAGTTCACCCGAGCCCTCGGGGCTCCAAACCAAATATGCACATAACCTCAAAAACATATTATGAACTTGTTCGTGCGATCACATCGCCAATATCACCTCGTTTTCATCAAATCAAGCCTCAAATGCATGATTTTCATACCTTTAGTTTTCAAAACTTTCAAACTTGGGATTCAAGGTCCAAAACATCTCAAACGACATCCAAATGTCACCAAACTTTACGGAAATCACATATATAATATTTAAGACTTGTACCGGGCGTCGGAACCAAAATACGAGCCCGATACCAAGGTCAATTAATTTATTTCCTTTAATAATTGCATCAAAAACAATTTCACATAAAAATTCATAACTTGGGCTCTAGGCCTCGGAATTCGACTCCGGACGCATGTCCAAGTCCCATATTTTCCTACGGACCTCTCGGGACCATCAAATCTCGGGTCCGGATCCGTTTACCAAAAATGTTGACCGAAGTCAACCATATCAATATTAATATCATTTTTATCCAAATTTCTCATAGAATTCATATTTTCTATCACAAAATCTTTCCGGCTACATGCTCGGACCGTGCACGTAAATCGAGGCAACATAGAATGAGGTTTTCAAGGCCTCAAAAGCTCGAAATGATTAATTAAATAAGTGATGACCCTTTGGGTCGTCACAATCTCCACCTCTAAAACAACCGTTCGTCCTCGAACGGACAAAAGGAAGAAGTACCTGAGTCAGGAAACAAGTGTGGGTAACGGCTCCGCATATAAGACTCGGACTCCCAGGTCGATGCCTCAGGAGGCTGACCTCTCCAATGAACACGCACAGAAGGATAACTCTTCGACCTCAACTGTCGAACCTGCCGGTCTAGAATGGCTACCGGCTCCTCCTCGTAAGATAAATCATTGTCCAATTGGACAGTACTGAAGTCTAACACATGTGTGGGATCGCCGTGGTATCTCCGAAGCATAGATACATGAAAAACTGGATGCACGGCTGATAAGCTAGGCGGCAAAGCTAATCTGTAAGCCACCCCTCCCACTCTGTCTAAAATCTCAAATGGACCAATATACCTAGGGCTGAGCTTGCCCTTCTTTCCGAACCTCATCACGCCCTTCATAGGCGACACTCGGAGCAATACTCGTTCACCAACCATGAAATCTACATCTCGAACCTTACGATCCGCATAAGTCTTCTGCCTGGACCGAGCTGAACGCAATCTCTCCTGAATAGTCTTGACCTTATCCAAGGCCTCCTGAACTAAGTCTGTACCCAACAACCGAGCCTCTCCCGGTTCAAACCATCCAACCGGTGATCGACATCGCCTACCATACAACGCCTCATACGGAGCCATCTGGATGCTAGATTGGTAACTGTTATTGTAGGCGAACTCTGCTAATGGCAGAAACTGATCCCACGAGCCTCCGAAATCAATAACACGGGCTCGAAGCATGTCCTCTAGAATCTGAATAGTCCTCTCGGACTGGCCATCCGTCTGAGGATGAAATGCTGTACTCAACTGAACCTGGGTACCTAACTCCTGCTGGACCGCTCTCCAGAACCGCGAGGTAAACTGCGTACCCCGATCAGAGATAATAGATACTGGCACTCCATGGAGACGAACAATCTCCCTAATGTAAACCTCCGCTAACCTCTCCGATGAGTAGGAG
>JASVEL010003579.1:0-62993 GCA_032618575.1 Nicotiana noctiflora
GCAACAACAACATTCTACGTGTAGGTATACCAAGAAAGTGAGATGCAGGGAGGGTAATCGTACACAGGCCTGACACCACTGCCGAGAAGGGTAGAGGGAGGCTATTCCGAGCCGACCCTCGGCTCGAAAAAAGAGAGAGAAAATCAACAAACAAAACAAAAACAAAACAATGTCAGTAAATCCGGGATAAATCAAAAAAATAATTATCTAAACATAAAACCAAAAGTAGAATGACATGCAATAATACCAATCGGTTACTACCATAAGAGGCACAATACAATACATTAATTAACTATAGAGATCGCTACCAAACCCCACTCAGCCCCTAACAGAAGTACTAAGAATTCTAGAAGGCCCTACCCTACAACCCTAATACTAGACCTCCAAACTTTCCTATCAAGGGTCATGTCCTCGGAAATCCCCATTCTAGCCATATCCTGCCTAATCACCTCACCCCAATACCTCTTAGGCCTCCCTCTGCCTCGACTCGCGCCAACCACCGCCAGTCGCTCACAACTCCTCACCGGTGCATCAGGGCTTCTCCTCCGCACATGCCCAAACCACCTGAGTCTCGCTTCTCGCATCTTCTCATCCACTGGGGCCACCCCTACCTTCTCCCGAATAACTTCATTCTTAATCTTATCTAATCTGGTGAGCCCGCACATCCACCTGAGCATCCTCATCTCCGCAACTCTCATTCTCTGGACATGAGAGTTCTTCACAGGCCAGCACTCCACCCCGTACAACATGGCAGGTCTAACCACCGCTCTATAAAACTTCCCCTTGAGTTTCTGTGGAACTTTCTTGTCACACAAGACTCCCGATGCGAGCCTCCACTTCAACCACCCCGCTCCTATACGGTGAGTGACATCCCCGTCAATCTCTCCGTCCCCTTGAATCACTGATCCAAGATATCTGAAACTGTCCCTCTTGGCTATGACCTGAGATCCCAGCTTCACGTCCCACCCTACTTCGCTCGACTCGGCGCTAAACTTGCACTCTAGATATTCTGTCTTAGACCTGCTTAGTTTAAAACCCTTAGACTCGAGGGTCCGTCTCCAGACCTCCAACCTCGCATTAACACCAGCCCTCGTCTCGTCTATCAAGACTATGTCGTCAGCAAAGAGCATACACCATGGCACATCCCCTCGAATATGGCGAGTTAGAGCATCCATTACCAAGGCAAATAAGAGAGGGCTTAACGCAGATCCTTGATGTAGCCCCATAACCACCGGAAAATGGTCCGAGTCGCCACCCACCGTCCTAACCCTAGTCTTGGCTCCATCATACATGTCTTTGATCACTCTGATGTAGGCTTCTGGCACGCTCTTCGCCTCCAAGCATCTCCACAGAACCTCTCTAGGGACCTTATCGTACGCCTTCTCCAAGTCGATAAACACCATATGCAGGTCCTTCCTCTTATCCCTGAACAGTTCCACCACCCTCCTCACAAGGTGGATAGCTTCTGTAGTAGAGCGACCCGGCATGAAACCAAGCTGGTTCACAGATATAGATGACATCTCCCTCACCCTCGCCTCGATCACCCTCTCCCAGACCTTCATGGTGTGACTTATTAATTTGATACCCCTATAGTTGTTGCAACACTGGATATCCCCTTTGTTTTTGTACAAGGGAACCACTGTGCTCCACCTCCACTCCTTCGACATCCTTTTAGTCCTGAAGATCAAATTGAACAACCTGGACAACCACTCCACTGTTGTTCTACCCATGCATTTCTAAAACTCCACCAGAATTTTGTCTGGCCCGGTCGCTCGACCCCTACTCATCCTACGCGAAGCCACCACGACCTTCTCCACCTTAATGCGCTTGCAGAACTCAATGTCTCTATGATGCTCTGAATTTCTCGACTCCCCTAACTCTATGTCTCGTTACCCCTCCTTGTTAAGCAAGCCTCAAAAATACGCTTGCCATATCTACTTGACTTGAGCCACCCCCATCAGAACTCTACCATCCTCATTCTTGATGCACCTAACTTGGTCCAGATCCAGCGCCTTCCTCTCCCTCACTTTAACCAACTTGAATAACTTCATGTCCCCGCCTTTCTCCCCTAATTCCTCGTACATGCGACCAAACGCCGCATTTTTAGCTTCCATGACCACCAGCTTCGCCTTCTTCCTCGCCACCTTATAGCTCTCCATGTTCACTCTCCTATCCTCCTCACTCATGCTCTCTGCCAGCTTAGCAAACGCCGCCTTTTTCGCCTCCACTTTTCCTTGGACAACCTCGTTCCACTATCAGTCATCTTGATGCCTTCCTAAATAGCCCTTGGCTACCCTGAGCACATCTTGTGCTGCCTCCCTAACCAGGTTCACCGTCTCTGACCACATTGCGTCCGCTTCCCCAGAGCTACTCCAAGCTCCCCCATCAACTAGCTTCCTCTCCAGCTCCTGGGCTTTCTCCTTAGTCAAAGTTCCCCATCTAATCCGCGGTCGGCCCCGAGAACCCCTCCTCTTCCTCTTCACCCAGAGACCTACATCCATTACTAGGAGTCTATGAAGAGTTGAAAGGGACTCTCCCGGAATAACCTTGCAATCCTTGCACAACCCTCTATCGCTCCTTCTGAGGAGGAGGTAATCAATCTGAGTCCTCGCCGTGGAACTTTTGAAAGTAACCAAATGCTCATCCCTCTTCTGAAATGACGAGTTCGCGATCAAAAGCTCCGAAGCCCTAGCGAAATCAAGCAGCGAAGTGCCCCCTCCGTTCCTAACCCCAAAGCCAAAGCCGCCATGCACCTCACCGTAACCACCGCCATGACTCAGAACCTACAACGTCTAAATTCTGGATCTGTCATAGATTGGGGAATACTACTCACCAACTCATCCAAGCCCTCCCAAAAACGCCTTTTAACCTCCTCAGCTAGGCCTTGTAATATTGTATGTACAAGAACAAGTGAAATTCCTGACATATATAAAGACTTAATTCCAAAAATATGTGTAATTGACATCCATATACTTATTTCGTGTGTAGTAATTATGAGTTGGTTTGTCTTTTGTGTCTTATCATGGGATCTTCAAATAGGTAAAAGATTCCCTCAGGAGAGCTGATGTAGAGGTTCACTTCAATGTTTTCTTAGTAACTACACAAACTTTGAACCTTCGACGAAATTTAACAACACATGTAATCAGATTGAGGTGATTGAGAGTTGAATTTCTTACTATACTCTTCATGTCATTTTCAAAGCAACTTTTCTTTTTTCTAATTAATTTGTTACTAATAATAACAATGTTCACTATAAAGGGTCAAAATTTCTTTAAAAAACCCTCACTTTTATTTACTTAAATTATGTTACTCAAAATATTTACTCATACACCAGCCTTTCTTTTTCCTAAATCGATGGCACATGAGAGTTCTTTTTAGAATAGGTTGCAATGATACATATGTCTTCTTGATATCATATTGAAGTGTATGCCCAGTCTCATCCTAAATATTTATATTATTAGAGGGTGTGCCCTTTTATATAATTGACTATGTCTTTAACCGGATTTGTCTCTTTATATAGTTTTTTTCGCCTAGCCATCTTTTCTGCATAACCGTACTTCTTTCCCAACCACTGAAAATCTTTTACCTCCAACAATGGATTTCTACTTCAATTAATAGATAATAACTTCTAGTATTTGTTGGAAAACTAATGTATATCTCAAATTGTGTTCCTCATTAATAAGGAAGAATTTCACTTCATAAAGAATTGTCCCTCTAATTTCCTAGTAAAAAGCAAGAAGCGCAAAATTGGCTCGAAGACAAAATAAGTTGAATTTCCCCAAGCGCGTTCAAGCCTTAGCCAAACAAAACAACAAAACCTTAACGCCAAACCAGTAATTTTATTTTGACAACATAATTTATAGAGTAAATCACAAAACTAGTACTATAAAAGACACAGCTTTATTGCATCACATTATAAACCTTGGAATAGCTTCACTTCATGGGTCCTGCATGTGGACCAGCACCTACAAAAGTTGCTCGATTTACATGTCGGATCCTAAATTTTAGTCCATCAAACTGAAAAGATGGTGCCAGCTTCTATTGTTATTTATTATACCTATATTGATCAAATCCTGCGAATGAAGTGACACTTAGCGAATACGTTATGAATTCATATAACTGGTAACTTTAATTTAGATTTTTGCTTTATTTAAAAACTCACAAAATAATCATAAAAAATAAATTTCAAATTTAAAAAATGATATGGTATATGATTGAATTCTGAACTCGAACCGGTCAAATTCAATTTCTGTATACGCATCTTGATGTTGTTTTGTTGTCTATTGTACAGCAAAAATATTCAACCACCTAATTCTATTTTATTCTTTTTGATATTTGGTTTTTATTTTTAATTATTTTTTATTCCGATTTAATATTAAATTTGACTTGAAAGAAAGTGTCACTCCTTGTTTACAAATAGAGCAACCACTAGAGAATAATATTATTTCAGGCTCATTATTATTATTTTTGAAAGACTTTTGCACATAAGAGGCTTCAGAAAGCAACCTCTTTGAGAGAATAAGAGGAAATCTTGTTCCATTGCTCCAAAAATTTCTAATGCGCACTAGATGTCACGGTCTAAAATTCCATCAAAGATCGTTATGGCACCTAACACATTTGCTAGGCAAGCAAACTCTCACATTAACAACATAATTCAATTATTAATCTATTAATTGATTCATAGCATATAAGCAAAAGCGAAATACAAAATAACTCAAATATCAAATGTGCATAAATCTTAGATAGGGTCAACACATAACCACAACTGTTTCAATAACTCTTCCAAAACCCTAGTATCACAACTAGTCACAAGAGTCTAATTAGGGTACAAGATCTAAACTGAATATAAAGTTTGTCCGGAAATAAAAAAGATATAAAGGCAGATATAAAAAGAGGGGAGGAAAACTCTGTGTGCTACGGATCGAATCAAGTAAACAACTCACCACGAAGTCTCCTAAATGCACTTCTACTCATCCAGATGAATGCCACTAAATTCAGTCTCAAAATATGCACAAAATATGCTGAAGTATAGTGTGAGTATAAAATACGATACTCAATAAGTATTAAATCTAGCCTCGAAGAAGTTGTGGCGAGAGGTCAAAAGTAAGACCTACTTGTTGGCCCAAGATCAATTGAAGTTTTGAAGAATAACAAATGAACTCAGTAAAGGACCATGTCCATCTTAGGAGACATAGTTGTTATGGCCCATGCACGTGAGATGCACGTGAAGAAGATAAGTCCTTGGGGATCAAGCAGCAATATCTTCTGAATATCTTCTGAACTGATCGAAAAGATTACATATGGGATAAGGAGAAGATGTCTCCTAATGAGATGAGAACACATCCGAATAAGGGTTGGAGTTTGGATTGGCCCAGGATTCATACTCAATGGAGGATCAGAAATTGAGTTACAATCTAACTCTAACTACTAATCTAATAAATAACTAAGTTGTTCTTTTTATAGGTATGCACATATACTGAAGTTAAGCAAAATTAAGAGCAAATGGCCTTTTGCTATGTTGCAAGCAATTTATGTGAGATTGAGTGTGCACGCCTGCAGCTACTTGAACAAGATAGAAGAGCCAGTTCCATTGTGTTTCTTCTAATTCTAGTTCAATTGTAGTAGGTGATTTAAAACTTGTACCTTTCCAGCTTTCATAGAAGCAATTGTATTAGGTACTGTGAGTTTTCAAGTTAGAGTTATCTTGAAAGTTTCGCAACAGTTGAGGCTATGTGCCACACTGAGATTAGAGTTAATCTTTAGGTTTACAAAAGTTTTGCAAATGCTGTTTTTGGCTCATTGAGTTTAGTGGATGTTTGGAAAAATCCTACTAAGTAGTAGGTCGTAGTTTTTTTACCTTTTGAGCCAGGTGTTTTCCACGTAAAAATCCTTGTGTTCTTTTATTTTATATATTTTAATTCCGCAGACAGTAGTAGTTAGAACACCTAGAAGAACCAGGTTCTTCTAGATCGAATATTGGGTACCACACAAATCACGCCCCCCTCTTGTGTGTTGTTGATGTTTGTAACATCATGTGGTATCAGAGCAGGTTATCCTTGAAGAGGCTAACATCTTAGGAAAAGATTAACATGAGTGCAGCGCTTGGGAATTGGAAAGGGCAATCCACTATCAGGCCTCTACTATTCAATAGACAATATTACTCATGGTGGAATAATAGGATGAAGGATCACATCATAGGAGAAGACTATGAACTCTAGGATATAGTCACTGATGGCCCTTTGGCAACTAGAATGAAAAATAAGGAAGGAGTGGAAGTACCAAAGACAATGGCTCATTGTACTGCTGAAGATTTGAAAAAATAGGAGAAAAATGCTTAGGCCAAGAAATGGCTTATGTGTGGACTGGGTCTAGATGAATACAGCAGGATCCAAAGTTGTACTACTGCAAAAAAGATATAGGACACTTCGCAAGTGGCTCATGAAGGAACACCTTCAAATGAAGAGAACCAGAAGAACAATTCAATATTCTCAATATGAGAATTTCACTATGAACGATGGATAAACCATTTAAAAGATGTACACCAGGTTCACTACACTAACAAATGAACTTAAGTCTATTGAAAGAGTTATTCTTGAAGAAGATAAGGTGGAGAAGATCTTGACAAGAGTTCTTCCAGTTGCTTGGGAAAGCAAAATCACTGCCATTCAAGAGTCCAAGAATATGGCCACTCTCAGGCTGGATAAACTGATTGGGAATCTTACTGCTTATGAACTGCGAAGGCAAACAAGGAAGATGGATACACCCTAGAAGGAGAGAAGTTTGGCTCTCAAAATTACAGAATGTTCAGACATAGAAGATGATGAGATGGCTATGATCAATAAAGATTTCAAAAAGTACCTAATGAGAGGAAAGGGTTCATCATGATGTACAAACTTGAACAGACAAGAGCTCCCGAGAAACTGACAAATGATGGCTGCTATAAGTGTGGTAAGACTGACTATATGGTCAAGAATTGCCCTCAATGGGAGATTGAGTGGAAGAAAGTAAAGGTTGAACGAAGAAACATGAAGAAGGAACAGGTTCAACCCAAAAGAAATAAAGGTTCAACCAAGGTTATAAAATACCTCTTGGGGTGAAACCTCTGATGAAGACTCAAACGATGAAGCTAAAGAAGACCAAGCTCTTATGGCCATTAGAGAATCAGATGATGAGCAGTAGATACGTATTATGCATCTCAAGGACAAAATTAAATTTCTGTCTAAAGAAAGGTTAGCTGAGCTATTATTAGACTTCAATGATGAGTCTGAAATAGTTAACAATTAAAAGGAAGTTATGTCTAGGGAAATGTGTTATCCTAAAAGCAGAATACAAAAGTCTAGAATCTAGGGCTGATGATGGTGATAACAAAAATGCTGAGTTGAAGAACCAGGTTCTTGAACTTGACAATAGTATGCTATAACTTAGGTCAGAAAATCTAAAAATAAAACTAGGAACAGGAAAGAAGAAAACAGATCACACATTTCTCACTCTAGAAGAAAATCTAGGAAAAATAAAAGATGAACTATATAAGAAAAATGAATTGATTAAGGCTCTAAAAGAAGATCTAGGAAAGGTAAAACATGAACTAGACAGAACATGAAAATGGAACAAAGCTTCTGATACTCTCTCAAGGTTGCAAGAGCATCACAGTAGCAATAAAGAGGACTTGGCTATGGAACTCAAGCTCCAAAATGGGACCCCAAAAACAAGTACCCCTTAAAAATACAATTCGCACACAGTGTGGTAAGATTGGCCATTACAAAAATGAATGTAGTGCAAAGGAAAAGGCCAGTCAAAGCAGCAAAGCTGTTGTTCGAGAAAAAAGACGAACTGCCTAGCTAGGCAAGAAAGAATCTGATTCATCCTCTTGCCCATAGAAAGTGACACAAGCTAGTTTGGGTTCCTAAGACTAACCCCTTATTTCTTTTTGCAGGCTCAAGGGAAAGAGAGTAACCAAATATTGTACATGGATAGTGGCTGCTCAAAACACATGACTGGTAACAAGGACGAGCTCCTTTCACTTGAAAACCTGAAAGGAGGTAATGTCTCCTTTGGAAATGGAAAGAAAGGTGAGATCAATAGGGTTGGAAAGGTAGGTAAGATATACTCTCATCCCATTGAGAATGTCTACTTGATAGATGGCTTGAAATATAGCCTAATCAGTGTGTCACAACTGTGTGACATAGGTAATCTTATAGCTTTCACCTCTACCAAATATTTTGTAATTAACGTTACCACTGACAAGATTGTTTTGTAGGGAAGAAGAGTTAACAATATTTATATTGTATATTTATCAACTCTTTTAGAAAATAAACTCACGTGTCTAAGTGTGCTAGTTAATAATCCCCTATTGTGGCACAAAAGACTTGGCCATGCCAGTCTAAATTAGCTAAACAAATTAGTCTTCAAGGACGTGTTGATAGGGTTACCTAATATCAAGTTCAAAGAACACAAAGTTTGTGAGGCATGTGCAAGGGGGAAGCAGTTTAGGTCATCCTTCAAATCCAAGAAAATGGTAAGTACGTCCAAGAAGTTGGAACTGGTTCATATGGATCTTTGTGGTCCAATGAGAACTATGAGCAGAGGTGGAAAGAAATATGTGATGGTGCTTGTTGATAATTATTCTGGATTTACCTGGGTACTATTTCTAACATCCAAATATGAGGCATTTGAAATATTTACTTCCTTTGTTAGAAAAACTCATAAACAATTAGGAAATCAACTTGCATCTATTAGGTCTAATCATGGAACTGAAATTGAAAATGTAAAATGTGTTGAATATTGTAATGAAAATAGTATATATCACAACTTATTTTCCCCTAGAACTCCTCAGCAAAATGGTATAGTTGAATGAATGAACAGGACCCTTGAGGATATGGCAAGGACCATGCTTATTTCTAGCAAATTACCCCACAGCTTCTAGGCAGAGGCTGTATGCATTGCATGTTACATAATCAATATATGCATGACTAGACCTATTTTTGAGAAAACACCCCATGAGTTACTTAAAGGGAGAAAACCAAACATATCCCACCTTTGGGCATTTGGTTGCAAGTGCTATATGCACAACAATAGAAAAGACTCCTTAGATAAGTTTGATCCCAGAAGTGATGAGGGAGTATTCTTGAAATATTCTTCACATAGCAAAGCATATAAAGTATTTAATATAAGAACTCTATGTGTAGAAGAAAGTGTGTATGTTGTATTTGATGAAACTAACATTCTTTCTGAGAGAACATGAAGATGAATAGATTGGCTTTGTAAGAAAAGACTGAAGCAATATCAAAAGATGGAACATGTGATGGAACAGGTTCTACCAGTCTGGGCAACCTGACAGGGGGAACTAATCAGGGAGAAAATGAAACAAACTTTTTACAAGAACATATTCATGAACCCATTCCCCATTAATAGAACACAAGAGAATCATCTAGTAGAAACTAGTTGTTGGTAAAATACCACAAGTATCAAAGTTCTCATCCAATTGAGAACATCATTAATGATCCAACATCTGGAGTCAAAAATCGATCACAATATGTGCATTTGATGCCTTTCTATCTCTTATTGAACCTAAAAATGTTATTGAGGCTTTGCAGGATGCAGACTAGGTCAATGCTATTCAGGAGGAACTTAATCAAATTGAAAGAAGTCAAGTCTGGCATCTAGTGCCTAGACCTAAGGACAGGTCAGTCATTGGCACCAAATGGGTCTTCAGGAACAAACTTGATGAAAATGGAACTATTACAAGAAACAAGGCAAGGCTGGTGGTTCAGGGCTACAGCCAAGAGGAAGGCATTACTATGATGAGACTATTGCTCTAGTTGCAAGAATAGATGCAATCAAACTCCTCATTGACTTTGCAGCACATATGGAATTCACTCTCCATAGGATGGATATCAAAAGTTCCTTCCCAAATGGCTACCTCAAAGAGCAAGTGTTTGTGAAATAAACTCCAGGATTTGAAAGAAAGGAAGGTCCTGAGCAAGTGTACAAGCTGGACAAAGCTCTATATGGGCTCAAACAGGCCCCAAGAGCTTGGTATGAACGACTATCAAAATTTCTACTGGAGCATGGTTACAAAAGAGGTAAAATTGGCAGCACTTTATTCCTAAGGGAAAAAGGTAAAGACCTCCTTGTTGTACTAATATATGTTTATGACACAATATTTGAAAAATTAATGGGAAGTGAGTTTGAAATAAGTATGATAGGTGAACTAAAATTCTTCCTAGGCTTGCAGATCAAACAAAGTCCTAATGGGACCATGATCCATCAAAAGAAGTATATAAAAGAACTGATCAAAAAGTTTTAAATGGAGGACTCCAAAGAAATTGATATACCTATTGCAACTGTCACTAATTTAGATGTTGATGAACCTGGTTTATCACTTGATCAAAGTTGTATAAGGGTATGATTGATTCACTTGTGTTTATTACTGCCAGCAGACCTGACATTATTTTTAGTGTAGGGCTTTGTGCTCATTTTCAGGCAAATCCAAAGGAGTCACATTTGACTGCTGTCAAGAGGATACTGAGATATCTGAAAGGCACCACAAATTTGTGTCTTTGGTATCCCAAAGGTGGTAAGTTTGATCTGGTAAGATATGCTGGTGCTGATTATGTAGGTTTCTTAGTGGACAGGAAGAGTGCTTCAGGTATGGCACATTTCCTGTGATCATGTCTAGTGTCAGGGGCTACCAAAAAGCAAAATTCAGTAACCCTGTCTACTGCTGAAGCTGAATATGTTGCTGTTGCCTCTTATTGTGCTAAATTGCTATGGATCAAACAACAGCTGGTAGACTTTGGAAATAAAGTGGGGTATATTCCAATATTTTGTGATTACTGTAGTGCTATAAGTATGATAAATAACCATGTTCATCATAAAAGGATCAAACACATAGATGTTAAACACCACTTCTTAAGAGATAACTATAAGAAATGGTTAATCTCCATAGAATTTTATGCTACTAATAAACAAATAGCTCACATATTCACTAAAGCACTGAGTAGGGAAAACTTTGAAAGGAACATGTTCGAATTAGAGATGATAAGATCACCTAAAAGGTCCAGTTCATAATGCACAATGAAAAACAAATTTAAAAAAAAATTGGTTAGGAGTTCATAATTCAATGTAAATATCTACACTAATTCTTACTCAGTATCATACTTTAATTAGTATACTCATGTGAAATGTGTTTATATGAATCTTTAATCTCTTACAATTTTTTTCTATTTTGACATTTGAGGCATGATCAAGAGAAGTTTTACTAAGAACTTGGTTCATCAGTATATGCTCATGTGAAAATTCAGGTATGTTTCTATACTTTTCACAATTAGAAAGATAAAATTACCAATCTTGAGTAGAAGTCCTAATTACACCAAACTTTCAAAAATTCTATCCGTTGAGCATTGAACCAGTTTAATTTAAATAGACTCCTAATTGACTACAGAAAAGGCTACCGTTACAAGCTTAATCATGATCTCTCTTTAAACACACTCCACACCTTCTCTCATCACTCATAACTTTCATTTACTTCTCAAATACTTCTGATAAACCCCTTTTTTCTCCAAAAATTCCCAAAAGATTTCCAGAAATTCTCCACCATGACTAATCCTCAAGACAATCCTGGAACTCCCCCACCTGTTTCCCCTAATACTTTATCATCAACACCTCTAGTTGAAACCTTAAAACCCAGATTTCACCGACAAAAGATGTTAGCCAGAAAAACTGTAGCATCTGGCTCTCTCAGAAAAACCTTGAACGAGAAATTAAAGGCAGTCAAAGGAAAGAGGTTTCAACTGAAGAATTCGATTCAAGCTCCGATTCTGAAAAGTTCATCTCTGCTAGTGAAGGAGAAGAACCTTGGTCTTCTGATAATGACAAGAGTCAAGAAACCCCAAGAGAGTTAAACACCTATTATGTATTTTTTGATGTACTAGAGAAGTAAGATAATAGGTTTGTGTTGGTGGGTTCTGTGAATGCTAAAGAAGCTGAGTCTATTAGGAGGAGAAAGAAAAAGAAAGGGGAGGTTCTTGTTATTTGTGGTGGTAGAGAAGAAGATGGCTTAAAATAAGAGGGAAGCGGATCAGATGAGGCTGCTGAGGGACATGTTCAAATGAGTAAGAAACAAGAAGAACATGGTTCTTCTGTGAAGGAGACTATAACAGATATGCTAAAGAAAGCAGGGGCCAGTTATGACCCAAAGAAACGCAAGTCATCTTCACAAAGGACACAGTTGTTTCTGAACCCTCAAATAAAAGCAAAGTAACATCTCCCAAGACTGCTGCTACTTCTGTACCAACGGGAAGAGCTACAAGGAGCAAAGTAAGGTAGAGTGAAGTAGAACTACAGGAAACATTATTGAAGAGTAAGAAAAGAAGAAGGAAAAGGGAAAAGAAATGGTAATGGAAAGTTCTGAGGCTACTGAAGAAGAGGGGGAGGATATGGAACTGGTTCATCAAGAGAGGGGTACAAGTGTGGAGGTTCCTACTGACAAACAAAAAAGAACTAGGACTCCTGCAAAGAAGTCTTTAAAATCTGTACCTGCTGAACCTTCTTTGGCTAGAAAAACTAGGTCTGCACTAAAGGGAAAACAAGTAAAAGTTACTCAAGAAGATGAAGAGTGGAGTGGAGAGGAAGAAGAGGAGGAGTCTGAACAAGAGCATGATCGTTTTGTTATTTTTAGCAGGAGGAAGATACTGAAGGGAAGGCTGCTGAAAGACCTGGAAAAGCCAGGCATGCTTAGGTTGTTAGATATTTTAGCTGCATAGGGTTGGAAGGACAAGGTCTTTCAGATGAATGGAAGACTAGCCATAAGAGAGTTGATTGAATTCATGGCAAATGGCTCAGTGAAAAATGGGCTAGTGACCAGTATGGTGAAAGGTGTGAAAGTGAAGTTTGTTGCACCTGAATTGGGCAGGATTTTAGACATTCCATGTGAGGGCTATGATGATTACACGAGGCAAAGGTGGCCGTGTCTAGATGATCTGCCCATAGCACTCCTAATCACCAGGTACATTTGTGATACAAAGGATGGTGAAGAGGTGCCTAAAGCAAGATTTGTTCAAAAGATTGAAATGAAGCCACAACATAAAATGATCTTGGAGTTTATGAACAAGTGCCTGCTGCCTAGACAGAAGAGGAGACACACTGCAAATTACATGGACCTGGTTCTCATGGAGTGTCTTGTGAGGGGTAAGTAGATTAATTGTCCTGCTTTCATAGTGAAACTGCTGGACAGAATCATCAATGGTTCAAAGGCACATTCTACTCCTTATAGATTCATTCTAACAACTGTACCGGACAGGCTGAACGTTCCTTTGAAGAAATGGGAAATGCCCTCTAGTAAGGAGCACTTTGGAATCAATACTCTTCTGGCCTGTTACTATCTGCTAAGTGTAACCCTTGTTGAACCTGGTTCATCAGTGAAGGCTCTAGTAAATAGCAAGGTTAGGGCTTTGGTTCAATAATGTGGGACCAAAGATGCTGAGATTGCTAGGCTTCAAGCTCGTGTGGCTGAGTTGAAAGAAGAAAGGAATGGACTGAAGCAGAACTAGCAAAAGAGAAAGATAAGAGTGAAGAGATGCTACAAACAATGCTCAACCTACTTCAATCCCAACCCTATAGTTCTTCAAAGCCTCAACCCTTATTGTCCTAGTTCTGAACCAGTTCAATTAACCCCTAGTGACCCAGATTAGGGAGTTTTCTTGGTTTTGCTCATGGTTGGTTGTTTTTGTTCTTTCTTTTTGTGGAATATCTTGTAGAAGCACTGCCTTCTCAATGACAATTTGCATTTCTCTTGTTTTATGTTGATTCTGCTCTTAATAGTTTTTTTTGTCAAGTTGATTTTTGATTAACTAAAGCATGCTTTCACTTGCACTTTCCCCAGTGGCCATGAGGAATGATTAATATTCTGGGATGAACATGTTTATGCAACTTTTTGATGATGCCAAAAGGGAAAGATATTGTGTATTGACATATTGTATTGTGCTTAAAAATTATTTTTTTAACAGTGATATTTATGACCTAATTAAATCTGGCCCTTAATAATAAGTTAAAATTTTCAAGTGATAATATTTTAGCTGAGTTCCATAGGTTCTCCGATAAGTAAAAGCATAGAGTTTGTCATCATCAAAAAGGGAAAATTTGTTAGTCCAAGATCAGTTTAAGTTTTGAAGAATGACAAATGAACTCAGTGAAAGACCAAGTCCATCTTAGGAGACACAGTTGTTATGACCCATGAACATGAGATGCACCTGAAAAAGATAAGTCCTTGGGGATCAAGAAGCAATATCTTCTGAATATCTTCTGAACTGATCAAAAAGATTGCATATGGGATATGGAGAAGATGACTCCTTATAAGAAGAGAACATATCTGGATAAGGATTGGAGTTTGGATTGGTATAGGAATCAAACTCGATGGAGGATCAGAAATAGAGTTACAATCTAACTCTAATTACTAATCTAATAAATAATCGAGTTGTTCTGTTTTACAGGTATGCACACACGTTGAAGTTAAGAAAAATTTAGAGCAAAAGAGCAAGGCTATTTTGCAAGAAATGTATGTGAGATTGAGTGTGCACGCCTACAGCTACTTGAACCAGTTCCATTGTGTTTATTCTTATTCTAGTTCAATTGTAGTATGTGATTTAAAACTTGTACCTTTCCAGATTTCATAGAAGCAATTGTATTAGGTATTATGAGTTTTCAAGTTAGAGTTAAATTGAAAGTGTTGCATCAGTTGAGGCTGTGTGCCACACTGGGATTAGAGTTAATCCTTAGGTTTACAAGAGTTTTGTAAATGCTGTTTTTGGCTCGTTGAGTTTAGTAGATGTTTGAGAAAAGCTTACTGAGTATTAGGTCGTGATTTTTTCACCTTCTAAGCCAGATGTTTTCCACATAAAAATTCTTGTGTTCTTTTATTTTCTGTATTTTAATTCCGCAAACAGTAGTAGTTAGAACACCTTGAAGAACCGAGTTCTTCTAGATAAAAAATTGTATGGTATTGACGTTTGGAACATAACTACTATTAGCTTAATTACCATAAGAGGCATAATAAACATACTGAATAAAATCTAATATTATCAATCAATGCTACCGTTAGAAGCACAATAAAGCTGATATGTACACAAGCTTGTCAAACAAGAGATAACACACAACATTAGATATTTCAAATCTTTCACAATCATGATAAGAGTCAAATAACAATAAGGTAAAATACGAATTTCTGCATGAGTTTAAGCAACCAATGCATCTGATAATCCAATATCAATTCTCACTACATATCTCCATAAACCCAACACTGACATAGTGTATAAAGCAATATCAATTTGAGTAACATACATCTTAAGATCCCAATGTACTATATGCAATTACCTGACTCCGGAGGAATGGCACCAAATCCAATTATCGTTGCAGTGTGCAACCCTATTCAAAAGTATTCTTGTGGCAGCATGCCACTATGCTACCAGATCCACAATTAGTACCCATGGCATCGTAACACCCAATCCACATAACATTATCAATAACTTTTATCCGTTCATAATATTCGTGGTGCCAAAATTCTTATCTTTCCACACTATTCAGCTTCCAAACCTATAGATATATGTATAAGACAACATAGTTAAAGGCACCATATCATGATAGTAAAAATGCGGATAAGAACAGACAAGGAGAAATTATTGCTATAACTAATCATATAATTCAATTATCTCAACAATTTAATAAGTAATTTCATCGTTCAAAACTCTTTTCATCTTACTAGACATGAATGAAATAAGCCATTTAACCACCAAATTATAAATTAATAAGACAAGTATATGACTAAGGCACATAAAAGTAACTCAATGTGCCAAAACTATCATTTATGATTAATTCACCGGTGAGAACCATAGGTATGCTTCTAAGCTACAATTTCAAGTCATCACGCAGTCAAAGAATCAACGAAACATGAATAAGAAACCCACGTAGTCCAAATAAGCATAATCAAAAGCCTACCATTTATCAGATATGGACATCACCTAAATACACATATATGCTCGTCACCTCATATATATGTGACTCCTAAATCAAACAACAAGCAAAAAATAGATCATCTATGAGAATAATTTCTTGTTACAAGGATAGACAAAACACTTACCTCCAAGCAGTAATCTTCAACCTTATAAAATAGCTTTCCATTTCAAATCAACCTCCAAACAAGTTGAACCTATTCAAATACAACTCAATAACATCAAACAAAGTCATATGAACCAACTCCTAACAATAAATCTTTAATCTCTAATCAAATCGAAAAGTCAATTCGAGCCCATATGATCAAAATCCAAGTTAACCACCTCTGACCTATCTATGGAACCTCTCCTCGTCTCTAAGTCTTTGTCACCCTCTATCACTCCTACTACTACAGTCAAACTTTCACGAGTTTCCCAACCTCTTCCCAACTCAGAAACCCTTGACACTACAGTTTTGTTCTCTTGATCGTTTGTTGCGCACACTAGTAAAACCCTAAGTGGAGAACAAGGTCAAAATACTAAGTTCACAAAAAGGATCCGCGATTATTGCCATCAACTCCATAGTTGTGGAAGTACCGAATGAATAAGAAAAGACTATGTTTGTGGTGTTTGCTGATGAGGTATTGCATAAGGTTATTTCCCAGAAACATGAGTCACAAAGAGTGAGGGAAGAAGGGGCCTTTATGGTATTTGAAGGGGATGAAATAGCATGCACTACTGGGGCTTCACATGGGAAACCATATCCTTTTCAGGAGGACCCAAGTCAAGAGTTTCAACCCCTGTTCCTGCATTCGATGTTGTGCCCCTTGAAAGTTAGGTGATTATACTATCCCTATAGATGAGGTAGAGGAAGGAACACCTGAGGAACCTGGTTCCCTTGTAAAGCGGTCCTCGAAAATGCCTAAGTCTATTTTAATGGAGAGAGGGTATACTTCTAAGTAGAATATCAAGAAGGTAGTGAGCAATGAGGATGTTCTTGTCAAGTCAAAAGAAAAAGGCAAAGTTAGTGGAGAAAAGAATAGGAAATGCAAGTATGAAACAGTTAAAGAACCTAGTCCTAGAAAGAAAAGCAAGAAGTGAGGTGTGTGCTCTGAGAGCTTAAGGCATCAGAAAGTTTGCTGGGTTGTACGTTTGACCCAACAATCTCAGAGATGGCCGGAATGTGCCAAATTCTTAAAATGGTGGAGTTTCAACAATGGATGCATCTGTTCTACATTTATGCTCCTAAAGTATTTGAGGAGGAGGTACAGAGTTTCTTCGCCAGTCTTTTTCCAATTGATACTGACCATGTTTGTGCTTTGGTCAATGCTATGGACATTGTCTTTGATGTGTAAGTGCTTGGAGAAATTTTGCTAGTTCCTACAGTTGGAGTGTCGAGTGTACGAGATGTTTGCCAGTACAACTTCTAAAATGTGGTAGTGAAAGATAATTCCAATCAAAAAGGGGACGAGATCCATAAAAAAGCATTACTTCCTGTCTACCAGCTGTTGTTTGAACTGGTTAACAGAGTACTATTGCTTCGAGCATAAAGGAGGTGTGTAACTTCAAAATCGGATCTATACCTAATGGAGCAACTAGACGATTTCAACCATGTGAGTCTTCCTGTGATAATGACTGAACACATGAAAAAGGTGGCCAATTTCAAGGATGGTAGTCACGGGCTTCCCCATGGATTCTTGCTCACCGAGGTGTTCAAGTTCTTTAAGGTTCCACTAGGGATAAGTAAGGTGGGGACCGGTAAGCAGACATTCTTACAAACAACCTTGTAAGAGTTTGAGTGTATAGAGAAGTATGGGGATTTAAGAAGTACTTCAATTGTATCTCAGCTCATCAATGCCCAGCATAATGCGGCTGAGGAGATACGTCATTTGAAGTCCAAGAATGCTATCTTAGAAGGTCAACAAGCCTGATCTATTCCCATGTCAAATGATGAGGTGATCCATTTGATCCAAGAAAATGATGATCTCAAGGCGCAAGTCAAGAACCTTAAGGCTGAACTACTCAAAGAGAAAAAGTCGGGAAACGATCGAATAGATCTTATTCTCCAGACACTTGTTGCAACTTCCATGAATTTTACTCCTAGTGCCTCCTAAGAACCCTTTCAGTGACCAATGTTTTGGATATGTTTCTTTTTCTTGTTTCCTTGTTGATGGTTAATAGATGTTTTTTTTTGTTTTTTCTATGTGGTTGGGTTGTACTAATACTGTTGCTTCTGTGAACAAGTCCAATGTAGCCCCTTCCTTTTTCAAAGGATGAGGCATATCAAAATAATTAATATGAATGCTCTTTCATTTTGTCTAGTACTTCTCTTTGTGTTCGATTTTTCTCATGATTATATGCATATATATAACATGACTTAGATTAGCTAGACTTCTTTGCACTATTGTTCTTTTTAGTGATGCCAAAAGGGGAAAAAGAAAGACTAATATAGGACTCAAAGGAAAACACATTGGCACATTGAGGAACTAGTTCTTATGAATTAGTTTATTACTCTGACCATGAACGGTTAAGGCATCGTCTTAAGGGGAAGACTTTGCAAAACTATTTTTTACTTCCCAATTCTGACTTTATAATTGTTAAGTTTGTCATCATCAAAATGGGGGAAATTGATAGATCTTAAACACTCTTGCCATATGTTTTGATGATCTAACAAACTTAATACTACGAAGCAATTAGGGAACTGACCTACTTGGATTGTTGCACGCATTAATGGATTTCAGCTAAAGATGAATTGCTATAGCTTCATGAATCATGAACCAAACAAGTACCTGAAGTTCTTGTCATTTCCTCGTAGAAGTACAAAGTCATTTGGAAACAACTGGAAATGAAGTGTTCGATGACACTATTTCAGCCGCACTACACTACACTGTCAGCCCACTCATTTTCTAACCAAACAAAGTACTCACATCATTTGAAGTGATGTGATCAAGATGTACCACTGGGGCTTTATACAAATGCATCACTGGAAGGTTTCTGTTTCTTATTCAAGACTCTAGAAAAAAATAGAAAAATCATTCTCTCAATATTGAAGAATATGGTTGAATGCCACTACAAACTAGTTCCGAAAATATTGATCATAGTTGTCCTAGTTGAGTTGTAACCTTGTTATTATTCCTACTATATCTCCTAAATCTCTTACTTAGAAGCATACTGATTTGGGATCCTCTTGTAAATCGGTAAACTCGTTGAGTTTACTTTGTGAGTAGATTTATTCATTAAGGAAAAGTTTTTGTAATCGTATAATTACAAAGTGGCTTGTGGTGATAGCATTACAAGTTAGAAAAGGCCATCATAACTAGGATAGTCACAAAGTGGCTTGTGGTAAATGTACCACAAGTTAGTTGAGTAAATCCTTTGTAATAGGAAGTATTATAAAGTGGCTTGTAATAGGTAAGATTACAAGTTAGTGAAGTTAAAAGCCTACAGGTGTAGGTCGTGATTTTTTTATCCCCTTGTGTGGGATGTTTCCCCGTAAAAATCCTCGGCCTCTTTTACTTACTGCTTTACTAAGTGCTCTTAGCAGAAACTTGTAGAGGATTGAGTACTCTACAATTTGGTAGACTCATGCAAACTAACACTTCTTCCTTACAAATAGAACAGGTGCACCCCAAGGTGACACACTAGGCTGAATAATCCCCTAATCGATGAGTTTTTGAAGCCACTTTTTCTATTTCTTTAAGTCTACCGATGCCATACGATATAGTGGAATAGAAATGTGCTGAGTGCTCGATACCAAATCAATACCGAAGGTAATGTCCTGTCTGGCGGCATGCCCGATAGTTCTGCAGGAAATACATCATGAAAATCTCTCGCCACCCGAGCTGAATCAATAAAAGGAGTCTTAAACTGACATCTCTAAAAGAAGTGAAATAAGAAAGACAACCCTTCCCAACCATCTGCTGGGCCTTTAATAATAAAGTCACCCCACAAAGAACATGATCCATTGAACCTCGCAACTCAATCCATGGCATCCCCGGCATGGCCAACATCATTGTCTTAGTGTGACACTCCAGAATAGAACGACACGGAGATAACAAATCCATGCCTAATATCACATCAAAATCAATCATACCAAGCAACAAAAGATCCACTCAAGTCTCCAAACCCCTAATAATCACCACACCAGACAAATATACGTGGTCCACAATTGTATCACCTACCAGAGTAGATACACAAACAGATGAAACATAATACTCATGGGGCATATCCAAATAATGAGCAAAATAGAATAACACATATGAAAATATGGAACCAGGATCAAATAATACAGAGGCATCCCTGTTGTAGACTAAGACAATACATGTGATCACAACATATGAAGCAATAGCATCTGGTATGTCTAGGAGTGCATAGAAATGGGCTTGACCACCACCTAATCAACCTCTAACTGTCCTCCACCCCTAGCTGACTGGGCGGGTGGTGAAGTAACTAATGATGAAGTCGATGGCTAACTCCTCTGCAGAGGTGGACCCCTATGAAGATGAGGACACTACCTCAACATATGCCCCAACTCCCCACACTCTTAACAACCCCCTAGTGCTGGTGATGGGGACTGAAGGGAAGCCCTAGCCTCGGGATGGCTCGTAGAAGAACCTAGCATGGAGAAGCCCTAAATTAATGGAGAACGTAATGAACCCAGGTCTGGGAGGGCACTAAGTGTTGAATGGCCCTGATGAGAACTGTGATGACCATGGCCCGATGATTTCCATGGTGAACTGGGCAAGCTGACTGAGCATGTCTGAATGGACGACCTCTACTGTGCTGAAACTG
The DNA here is from genome assembly GCA_032618575.1 of Nicotiana noctiflora. Lineage (NCBI taxonomy): Eukaryota > Viridiplantae > Streptophyta > Magnoliopsida > Solanales > Solanaceae > Nicotiana > Nicotiana noctiflora. The sequence goes on from JASVEL010003579.1 coordinate 20,775, forward strand.
ACCCCCATGAGGAGCACCACCAAAACTACTAGATCCACCAGGCCTCTTGGCCTCCCTTTCCACTTGCTCCTTATGATGAATTGGCTCTATGTCTCGAGCAATGTCAACATCCACCTCAAAAGAAGCACCAGACATGCTCTCTCTAGTCATAATTCTGTAGCTAATATGAGAGGCCATCAACGAACCTCTTGATCCTTTCCCTATCGTGGGAACCATCCAGATAGCATGATGGGCTAACTTATAGAACCTCAACTCATACTGCGCCAAAGTTATATCATTCTGATGCACCTGCTCGAATTGCCTACGCAACTCCTCTCTATGGGATTACAGCACATACTTTTCCAGAAAAAGAACAGGAACTGCTGCCAGGTAAGTGGAGCTGCACTAACAGGCCTACACCTCTCATAAGCCTCCCAACGAGTAAAGGCACCTCTAGAGAACTAAAAGGTAGTGAACGAGATGCCACTAGTCTCCAGAATACCCGCCGTACGAAGAATTCTCTAACACTTGTCGGAGAAACCCAAGGCCTCTTACCCCTCTGTACCACTGAAAGTCAAAGGCTGAAAACTACCAAACTTCTCCAATCTACACTGCTTGTCATCAGGCATGACTGGTACCACATAATCCTAAGGTGGTACAATCTTCTGGGCTGGTGATGCCTCCGGTGTTTGTGGCCTCTAAACAACCTGCTCGGGTGTACAGGTGGTAAGAGTCTATCTGCCTCCCCCGGCCTGGGAAGTAGGTACTGTAGAAGAAACACACATGGTCAAAATTTGAGCTAAGGTCTCCTAAAGACATGGGATAACAATAGGCACAACTAGTGCCTGAGCTGGGATCGCTGGAGCTCTATAATTGGACCTGATCGTAAATTAGGCGGCTGGTGGATATATAAATGCTGCCCTGGCTGTTGTGCAGGTTACACCCCAGACCCTACTACGGCCTTGACCGTGACCTCGACCTCTCACGACCCTAACTGGTGGTAACGGTGGCCGTCTGCTGGAAAGGTGGCACGTGACCTCACCCTTTGTGAGAGAATAGAATAACAAATATTTAGTTACCAAAATCAACAGATTCGCACGACATGAATTCAAGAATGTGAAGTTTTCCTAAAGGTCCTGTAGCCTCTCAAAGGTAACTACAGACGTCTCCATACCGATCTACAAGACTCTACTAAAATCGCTCATGACCCGTGAAAGCTATGTAACCTATGCTCTGATATTAACTAGGCGTGATTCAAACTACCATTTCGTGATGGCGCCTAACATGGTACTAAGCAAGCCGACTATTTTCTTAAAAAAGTCCGATATTGTAATTTAAATATAAATTCAAGCTAAATAATAGAAAACTTCATAGGAAAAAAAATCTGAACAACAAAGTACGGAAAGAAAAGACCGACATTAGTGTGCCACTAATCATGAGCATCTACTAAAAACTATCCGATAATACTAAGACTAATACAGTATGGAAAAACAACTAAAAACATCTATAGAAAGATAGGATGGAGAAGAGCAGGGCTGCAATCACCATGCAGCTACCTCGCTAACTCCAATGGATCCACGACGGATAAAATTAACACTCGCTAGCACGTCCAATAACCCTAGATCTCAAACCGGTTAAACCGTATTCCGCAATGTTCGTGCCTCCTGAACCAACATCCAAATGCTTTGAATCTAGCCGCAACCAATTCGATACAATCAACCCCATAATAAAATGCTAAACTTTAGGTCAAAAGTCAAAAAGTCAACTCAAAAGTCGGGCTCTTGGTCCATGTCTTGAAATTCGGCAAACGTTGCAAAATCCGACAACCCATTCCATTATAGCACTAACCATACTAGTTTTACTCAAATGTGACCTCGAATAGGCTTTCAATTCCCAAAATTTTATTTTATGAAACTCCTCCAACTTTACCCCAAATCACTAATCGAATCATGAATTCAATGGTATATTCATGATTATTAGCCAAAACCGAGAAAAAATTAGTTATCCATATAATTTCTCTGAAAAATTTCCAATAAATCACCTCAAATCGAGCTCCCAAAGTCTAAGATGTGAAATAAAACACTAAACCTTGCTATATAGTGCTCTCTAACCTTCTCACCGCGGTCCGCATAATTCTTCCGTGTCACCCTAAGCCATGCCTTCCGCGGTCCTCATAAAATATTCTGCGGCCGCATTCCCTTTCTTATGGCTTGCATAGTTTCCACCACAGAAACATAATTCCTCTACAGTCCACACTAATTTTGTCGGTTCCGCACTCCTACACTAGATATAGCTGGCACTAGAAATTTGCCAACTTGTAAAGCCAATATTTGATCCATTAATCACCCGAAGCTTACTCGAGGCCCTCGGGACCTTAACCAAATATAACAACACATTCCATAACACCATTCAAGCTTAGCTGAACCTTTTGAACCGCTCAAAACAACATCAAAACACCAAATTACCATCAGATTCAAACCTTAGAACATCTAAATTTCCAAATTTTACAGACGATACAAATACCTACCAAATCATATTCAAATGACCCCAAATTTTGCGCATACATCAAAAATTACACCACGAACCTACTCCAACATTCAGAATTCCATTCTGACCCTGATATCAAATTTTGCACTGCCAACCAAAATTGCAAAATTTCCAACTTTTGCCAATTCATGCTTAATTCTATCACAGACCTCCAAATCATATTCCGGACGTGCTCCTAAATCCAAAATCACCTAACAAAGCTAATGCAACCATTAAAATTTAAAATCCATGATCGTTTACTCATAAGTCAATATCCGATTGACATTTCTAACTTAAGCTTCTAAATAGGTGACTAAGTGTTTCCTTCCATACTAAACCCACTACGGATTTGAACCAACCAACAAGAGAAAAGTGAAATACAACTAAGGAACAAATAAGGAAGCGGAAATGGGTAAAACAGGGCAATAACTCACAAAACGGCTGACCAGGTTTTTACATATATGATATGGTTTGTAATATACCATATATTGGACATGACATTGGTACTGTCTGCAAATTCCTTTCTAATAAAAAAAGAAATATTGGGATGCATTAAAATAAATATTAAGATATTTGAAAGGTACTGCAGATTTGAAGTTGTTCTTTGGTAATGAAAAATCTGAACTTGTTTATTACAGAGGATCATTTTTGGGAGGAAATCTCAATAATTCAAGATTCACTTATGGTTATTGGATCACTTTTGTAAGGGGGCTATCTACAGAAGTGCATAGCTCTATTCATGATAAAAGTCAAATATATTGTTTTCACCAAAGGTGCAAAATAATTAATTTGGACGAAGGAATTTTTTTAACTGTTTTGGCTTCGAACAATCAAGTAGTATCTTATTCTGTGATAATCAAAGTATTATCTATCTCACTAAGCATTTTGTGTTTTGTTATATTATCAGACATATAAATATTAAGTATCATTAGATAAGAGTGGTTGTGAAAGAGGAACTATTTGAGGTTGAGAAATACATATTGATGACCGTCTTTGGGATATGCTAACAAAAGCGATGATTGCAAATAAGCATGAGTTCTGCAGAAAATTGATAGACATGAAGCATGTTCACAATTATTCTACTTGAAGACACGTTTAATCCTTTGGCTGGAGGGAGGATTTGTTGGACCGTGCCCATTTTCCAAATAAAGGCCTAATGATCAAATCCTATTCCCTTTGGGACTTGATTCCTATTTGGAATTGGTTTTGACTTTAAGAAAAAATGTCATTCATTACTTATAATTTAAGCAACCCCTAGAGAATTATTTCGAACTTATTTTTATTAGTATTTGGAAGGTTTTAGCACGTAATAGAGGTTGGAGAGAGCAGCCATTTTGAGAAAATACGAGAGAAAACCTTGTTCCTTTGCTAGTCTTCTTCGAATTGCATTTTTTGCTTCGTTCACTGTTGAATCAAGCTGCAATGTTTATTTAGTGTTCCTAACATCTTGATATTTGATTTGAACGGTGGAGTATAGATTTGGAGGCTTCTAACTTCAGATTTTTGCGTGAACTGTAGCTCCATTTTGGATGATTTTTCTTTCTTCAATTGATTTTTTGTTGCTCTTGTTGCTCCATATTTGAAACTAGTTGCTTAGCTAAATTGAAAAACTTTTGTAACTCTCTTATTGTTATAGTGGATCCTTTTAGATCATTGTGATTCCATGGGTTTATATTTCATTTGAAGGATTTTTTACGTTGAATTTTATGTTCTTTTATCTGTATTATGTTCATATTTGCTTCTTTTTTGACATAAGACTTGATACGTCTATTCTATTGTGAGATAAATGTCATGCTGACTATCATAATTCATAAGACACTGATTCTAACCCAAATTTACTTAGAAAACCTTCTAACCAAGTAGTTTTCTTTGCTTACTTTTATGAAGACAATGCAAATGTACCTTGCAAAGTTACCTAATTAAGGGTGTGTTTGGTATGAAGGAAAACATTTTCCAGAAAATGTTTTTCAATTTTCCCATGTTTGGTTGGCTTAAATATTTTGGAAAACATTTTCCTTATCTCAAAAGAAGGGAAAACATTTTCCAAAGCTCCTTCTCAACCATTCTCACCCTCACCAACCCACCCCACCCCCTCTCCAAAAAACAGTTTTTTTTAGAAAAATTTCAGTTTTTCCGTTACCATCCACCCTACTACCCTCCACCCCACCCTGCAAAAAATAATTTCTTTTACCTTAATTTTTTTTCTATAATTTTAAATTTCTGTTTTTTTATTTTTGCACCACCCACCCCCATCCCCTACCCCTACCCCTACCCCCTCCCCCTCCCCCGCACAAAAAAAATTACTTTTTTTTGTAATTTAAATTTTTCTTCCGATTTACTGCCCCCCCCCCCCCCCGCCCGCCCAGCCCCCCAACCCCCTCCCCCCCTCCCCGAAAAAATTTAAAATATATTTTTCAGTTTTTAATTTTATTATTTATCATTTAAAGGCTCAATATTTTACAAGTTCCAAAATTATGAGTTCGGAAGTTTACGGGTTTAGAAATTATAAATTTACAGATTCGAAAATACGCGATTTTTGCGTTAAAAAGTAAAGCATCACATTAGTTCCTTTAGATTGTGTCAATTTTTAGAGACTTCGGGAAGGGGAGGGGTGGGGTATGTGGAAGGGGGAGGGGTAGGAGAGTTGCAAAAAAAATATTTTTCTAAAAAATCTATTTTTTACTCTCTAACCAAACATAGAAAATATTTTCCGGAAAATATTTTCCACTTACCAACTAAACAAGAGAAAATAAGTGATAAAATCACTCATTTTCCATGAAGGGTGTGTTTGGTATGAAGGAAAATATTTTCCATGGAAAATGTTTTCCTAGAAAATGTTTTCATGGAAAATGAGTGATTTTATCACTTATTTTCTCTTGTTTGGTTGGTAAGTGGAAAACATTTTCCGGAAAATATTTTCTATGTTTGGTTAGAGAGTAAAAAATAGTTTTTTTAGAAAAATATTTTTTTTGCAACTCTCCTACCCCTCCCCCTCCCACCTCCCCCACCCTCCCCTTCCCGAAGTCTCTAAAAATTGACACAATCTAAAGGAACTAATGTGATGCTTTACTTTTAACGCAAAAATCGCGTATTTTCGAATCGGTAAATTTATAATTTCTAAACCCGTAAACTTCCGAAATCATAATTTTGGAACTTGTAAAATATTGAGCCTTTAAATGATAAATAATAAAATTAAAAACTGAAAAATATATTTTAAAATTTTTGGGGGGTGGGGCGGGGGGGAGGGAGGGCTGGGGGTGGGCTGGGGCTGGGGCGGGAGGGGGGGTGGCAGTAAATCGAAAAAAATAAAAATTTAAATTACAAAAAAAAGTAATTTTTTTATGGGGGGGAGGGGGTAGGGGCTGGGGGTGGGTGGTGCAGAAAAATAAGAAAACAGAAATTTAAAATTACAGAAAAAAAATTAAGGTAAAAGAAATTTTTTTTTCGGGGTGGGGTGGAGGGGTAGTAGGGTGGATGGTAACGGAAAAACTGAAATTTTTCTAAAAAAAAACTATTTTTTGGAGAGGGGGTGGGGTGGGTTGGTGAGGGTGAGAATGGTTGAGAAGGAGCTTTGAAAAATATTTTCCCTTCTTTTGATAAGGAAAACATTTTCCTCCAATTGGAGGAAAATGAATTGATAAGGAAAATATTTTCCAAAACATTTAAGCCAACCAAACATGAGAAAATTGGAAAATATTTTCCAGAAAATGTTTTCCTTCATACCAAACACACCCGAAAACATTTTCTAGGAAAATGTTTTCATACCAAACACACCCTAAGTTGTAATTAATTGATTATATTACCGAAAAGAATAAATAGATAGCATCTTAGAGATTTTTTCTTGTCAAAGCCCCCAAGCATGATAATCTTACCTACTTATGTTAGTAATCGATCCCCAAAAAACATAGGTAGCATAAAGTATTATTGCTTCTACTCCGCTGCACTTGTTCGATTAGCCTCTCGAAATATCTATATGTATATATTCATCATAGTTCATTAGAACAAATAGAAGTAAAATGTTTCACTACTTTGACAAGTTTAAAAGTCTCATCTAATTTAGGTGGAAAAAAGAAAAAAAAAATAAAACATGCAAGCACACGGTAGGCAAGTGTCGAAGAAAAATATTTACTTTCTTCTATTGATTAACAAGAGTATATATACAAGTCAGGTATCAACCTTAGTCCTAAGAAATATGAAAAGCTAGTCCTAACAAATGTCGGCAACTAGTCCTAGTAAATATGGAAAAGGAATCTAGTCTAACATACACAAATATGTACACTCATACACATGCTTCTTTAATGGCCACCTTGCATAAGAGAGAAACATAGTGAGATTTCCCTAATTCCTTTGTAAAACTATCTGCCTATTGCTCATGTGAATACACAATGCTAGTATGAATATTCCCGTTGCCAATATCGTCACGAATAAATGATAATCCATTTCAATGTGTTTGGCTCTTTCATGAAAGATTGGATTCTTTGCAATATACAGTGCTGCTTGACTGTGACAATAATGATGAGTAGGGGAAATGCTAGTTACTCCGAAACTAGATTAAATTTTCTATAACCATTTCACCTCACAGATTGTCATTGCCATAAAATAATATTCAGCCTCTGCGGATGATTGAGAGATGGTATATGTCCTCTTAGTCTTTCAAGATATGGGTGAGTGAGCCAACGAGATAAACCTGTTGAATTTGTCAAACTTCCACATCCCACATCGGTGGGTAACTAGAATTGGGGAGGATCTCCCCCTATAAAAGAAGGCCTAATGTTTAGGATTTAAACACACCTCTCATTTGCCTTCTTATCTTCTTAAGGCATTTGTATCTTCTTTCTTTAGTATTATTTCACTTGTATTTGAAGTGGAATAAAATATTGGTTGTGTCCGAGGAGTAGGCAAAATTAGCCGAACCTCGTAAATTCTGGTGTTCTTTATATTATTGCTTTATTGTCTTATTTATTATTTGGTGGCTGCCATAATTTTTGGTATAGTAGTTGTGACTCATTCACACTATATACATTTGGCTTCCGCAACAATTGGTATCAGAGCCAAGGTATTATCTCGGTATGCTCTGTGGTTGCAGCATAGTCTGATCTTCCACATCAGAAAAGATTTATCTTGGCAACTGAGTCAAGGTTCTTTCTCGGTATGCTCTGTGGTTGTAGCTTAGTCTGATCTTCCACATCAGAAAGGAAATAATTTTGATTTGTGTCGTCAGCTATTAAATAATATTTGTGTCAAAGATGGGAGACAATAAACAAGAAGAATCTACATCAAGTGTCAGCAATACGTCAACATTAGCATCTTCGCTTATGACAAGAATTGTGTCAAATGCAAAATTTGCGGTAGAAATTTTTGACGGGTCCGGACATTTGGGATGTGGCAAGCCGAGGTTCTAGATGTCCTTTTTCAACAAGGGCTAGATCTCACCATTGAAGAAAAGAGACCAGATGCTATTGGAGAAGAAGATTGGAGAATTATCAACCGTATTGCTTGCGGTACAATTCGATCCTACCTTGCTAGAGAGCAGAAATATCCATACACAAAGGAAACTTCTGCAAGTAAATTATGGAAAGCATTGGAGGATAAATTTTTGAAGAAAAACAGTCAAAATAAATTGTACATGAAGAAGAGACTGTTTCACTTCACCTATGTTCCTGGTACCACGATGAATGAACATATCACCAGTTTCAATAAGTTGGTCACAGATTTGCAAAATATGGATACAACTTATGATGATGGTGACTTTGCCTTGATGTTGTTGGCGTCACTTCCTAATGAGTACGAGCACCTTAAAACTACTCTACTCCATGGAAATGACGAAGCTTCTCTCAGAGAAGTTTGTTCGGCTTTGTACAGCTATGAATAAAGAAAGAGAGAAAAACAGAAGGGTGGAGAAGGAGAAGCACTGTTCGTGAGAGGTCGTCCTCAAAATCAAACGAGGACAAGGAAAGAAAGATCTAAGTCAAGATCTAAACCCAGCAAAGATGAATGTGCCTTTTGTCAAGAAAAAGGGCACTGGAAGAAAGACCATCCGAAGTTGAATAATAATGCCAAATATAACAATGGAAAGGCCATTATGGATTCAAATGTAGCTGATTGTGATGATTCGGATTTCTCATTAGTTACAACAGAGCCGTCAACGTCATCAGACATATGGTTGATGGACTCGGCTTGTAGCTATCATATGTGTCCCAAAAGGGATTGGTTTGTAGACTTTCAAGAAGGAGAATATGGAATCGTCCAAACAGCGGATAACAGCCCTCTTACCTCATATGGAATTGGTTCAATACGATTGAGGAACCATGACGGAATGATCAGAACATTAATAGATGTTCAATATGTACCGGGTTTGAAGAAAAATCTCATCTCTGTGGGAGCCCTGGAATCAAAAGAGTTCAAAATTATTGCACAAAATGGAGTGATGAGAGTATGCTCCGGTGCACTAGTGGTAATGAAGGCCAATCGGAAGAATAATAACATGTACCATTATCTCGGTAGTACAGTTATTGGGACAGCAACAGTGACATCCAGTGACAACAAAGAGGCAGAAGCAACCAGGCTATGGCACATGCGCTTGGGACATGCTGGAGGAAAATCCTTGAAAACTCTATCAGATCAAGGATTGTTGAAAGGGGTAAAAGCTTGCAATTTGGAGTTTTGCGAGCATTGTGTCAAAGGGAAACAAACAAGGGTTAAATTTGGTACAGCAATCCATAATACTAAAAGCATTTTGGATTATGTACACTCTGACGTTTGGGGTCCTTCCAAAACGCCTTCATTGGGTAGGAAGCACTATTTTGTGACCTTTGTTGATGATTTTCCCGAAGAGTATGGGTGTATGCAATGAAGAGCAAAGATAAAGTGCTGGGAATTTTTCTCAAATGGAAGACGATGGTGGAGAATCAAACGGGCAGAAGTATCAAGTGTATTCGCACAGATAATGGAGGTGAATACAAAAATGATCATTTCAATAAGGTCTGTGAAAATGATGGCATCATCCGACACTTCACTGTCAGACATACACCACAACAGAATGGAGTGGCAGAACGCATGAACCGGACCTTGCTGGAGAAGGTACGGTGTATGTTGTACAATGCTGGCTTGGGCAAAGAATTTTGGGCTGAGGCAATTACATATGCATGCCACCTCATTAATCGCTTACCATCTGCTGCTATTGATGGCAAGACACCATTTGAAAGATGGTATGGAAAGCCTGCTATAGATTATGACTCTTTGCACGTATTTGTCTCAACTGCATATTATCATGTGACGGAGTCAAAATTGGATCCAAGGGCAAAGAAGGCTATTTTTATGGGGATTACTTATGGAGTCAAAGGACATCGCTTATGGTGTCCTATGACAAAGAAAGTAATATTCAGCAGGGATGTTACCTTCGATGAATTTTCTATGGAAAACAAGGTAACAAATGAAGATACCAAACAAGATGATGGTGCTTCTAAGTAGGTGGAGTTTGAGGGAAAATTTATTTTTCCTACACAAGAAGCAGATGAGGAAACAAATGAAGATTATCCTCTGGCAGGAGAGCCAGTAGAGGAGATTCCAACTCAGGAACCTCAACAACAACTTGAATCAATAGCAACCAGCAGGCCAAAAAGGAAAGTAACGAAACCTGTTCGTCTCATAGAGACAGTTGCTTGTGCAACCGCAATTGCAGTTGATGATGTTCCCACCACTTATAAAGACGCAGTCCAAAGTTCAGAAGACGATAAGTGGAGGATTGCCATGAATGATGAATTACAGTCCCTTCATCAGAATCATACATGGAGATTGGCCAATCTCCCGAAGGGAAAGAAAGCAATTGGGTGCAAATGGGTATTTGCAAAGAAGGAAGGATTTCCTAACCAAGTAGATGTTCGCTACAAGACAAGATTGGTGGCCAAAGGATATGCTCAAAAGGAAGGAATTGATTACAATGAAGTATTTTCTCCGGTTGTAAAACATTCCTCCATTCGAATTATGTTGGCTTTGGTAGCACAATTGGATTTGGAACTAGTTCAGATGGATGTAAAAACTGCGTTTTTACATGGAAACTTGGAGGAGGAAATCTACATGACTCAGCCAGAAGGATTCAAAGTTGTTGGAAAGGAAAATATGGTTTGCAAACTTGAAAAATCGTTGTACGGGTTGAAACAATCTTCTTGACAATGGTACAAACGATTTGACAAGTTTATGTTGCAGCAAAGGTACAAGAGAAGCAATTACGATCATTGTGTGTATTTGCGCAAGCTTAAAAATGCTTCTTTTATATATCTTCTCCTATATGTTAATGATATATTGATAGCTTCCAAGAATTCGGAAGAAATTGATAAGTTGAAGATTCAACTGAAGAAGGAGTTCGAGATGAAGGATCTGGGTGAGGCGAAGAAATTTCTTGGCATGGAGATAATAAGAGATAGACGTTCAAAGAAACTCTGTTTATCTCAGAAAGAATATTTGAAGAGAGTACTACAACGTTTTGGCATAGATGACAAGACTAAGCCGGTTAGTACTCCACTTGCTCCCCATTTTAAGCTAAGTACTACTATGTCGCCATTGGATGAAGCTGAATAAGAGTATATGTCAAAGGTACCATACGTAAATGTTGTTGGTAGCTTGATGTATGCAATGGTATGTACGAGACCTGACATTTCACAAGTTGTTGGAGTTATTAGCAGATATATGCATAATCCGGAAAAGGAGCATTGGAAAGCTGTGAAGTGGATTCTGCGGTATATTCATAATACTGTAGATGTCGGGTTAATTTTTGAGCAGGAAGACAATCAATCTGTAGTTGGATATTGTGACTCGGATTTTGCGGGTGATCTCGACAAACGAAGATCAACTACTGGTTATGTGTTTACTTTTGCAAAGGCACCGGTTAGTTGGAAGTCTACTTTGCAGTCAACAGTTGCTTTGTCTACAACAGAGGCAGAGTACATGGCTATTACAGAGGCTGTAAAGGAGGCAATTTGGCTTCAAGGATTGCTAAAGGAGCTTGGTGTTGAACAAAAAGGTATCACAATTTTTTGTGATAGTCAAAGTGCTATTCAATTAGCGAAGAACCAAGTTTATCATGCAAGGACGAAGCACATTGATGTTCGGTATCACTTCGTACGAGAAATCATAGAAGAAGGTGGAGTTACGGTGAAGATAATTCATACTACGGAGAATCCTGCTGATATGCTGACAAAGGTGGTGACTGCGATCAAGTTTCAACATTGTTTGGATTTGATCAACATTGTTGAACACTGACGATTGAAGATGAAGACACAACCAAAATTTGTTATAGGGAGAAAATTGAAGATGTGGAATTTTTGCCAAGGTGGAGATTTGTTGAATTTGTCAAACTTCCACATCCCACATCGGCGGGTAACTAGAATTGGGGAGGATTTCCCCCTATAAAATAAGGCCTAATATTTAGGATTTAAACACACCTCTCATTTGCCTTCTTATCTTCTTTAAGGCATTTGTATCTTCTTTCTTTAGTATTATTTCACTTGTATTTGGAGTGGAATAAAATATTGGTTGTGTCCGAGGAGTAGGCAAAATTAGCCGAACCTCGTAAATTCTGGTGTTCCTTTTATTATTGCTTTATTGTCTTATTTATTATTTGGTGGCTGCCATAATTTTTTGTATAGTAGTTGTGACTCATTCACACTATATACATTTGGCTTTCACAACAAAACCAACCTATAAACGAGCATCGAATCAAGGGAAAACCAGCTCAATCAGAGTCACACCATCAATAAGCGTAGATCACATTAGGTTTTCAATAAAACAACTTATCCCGGATCCTGTTTCAAGTAACGAACAACCCGTAAAGCTACATCCCAATGCTTATTTTTTTGTTGATACCTGAACTAAGATAGAATATGAACAGTGTAGGATAGTTCCAGCTGAGTGAGCACATATAAATAAGTTGACCTATCATACAACGACAGCGCTCAGGGTCATCAACCGGCCGTCCACCCGCCAATGCAGGCCGATGATTCTGTACTAAAGTCATTCTGACAAGCTTATCACCTAATAGCCCAACCTCAGAGATAATATCCAATGTATATTTTAATTAGCTCAAGAAGATGTCTTTCTGTCACGATCCAAAATATATCTAGTCGTGATGGCACCTAACCTAATCAGCTACTTAAGCCAAGCAATAGTCATCCCAACCCTAATAATAAATAATAAGAAATTATTAAGTAAAATAACTAAATTTCTATATAACATGTATTGGTAGTACAAGTCACAAGACTCTAAAACATAGATTTACAAAGCTGCTATGAAAATAAATACAACATCTAATTGGAATAAACATAAATACAATACGAATCTAGAACTATCAAGGACAAGTAGTAGTTGTTTCCGGAAAGTAGGTACATTTTCAATGCTTGCTCCCGCCATATGCAGTAGTATCAACTCCAAGATCTGCACGCAAGGTGTAGAAGTGTAGTATGAGTACAACCGACCCCATGTACTCAATAAGTGACAAATCTAAACTTAGGCTGAAAGCAGTGACGAGCTCGGAAGAAGGTCAGTGTCCAACACCAATAATAAAAAACAACACATGATATAACGAGACAGTAAAAGTAAACAACTTAGGAGATATCGTGATCAACTATTTCACAAATATAGAAAAGTATATAAGTTTTTCAGGTATAACAGTCAAAGCCTATTCTTTCTCTGAATTCAGTAAAACATGAGTTTAACAAGGAAATTGTGATTTTCCATCTTAACAACAATAGGTAAGACATGTCATTTACCATCTAGCACGAGGAAATGACATTTTTTGTGCCTACATGTCAAATATACATGTCAAGTCAATAACACCATATTACCATCTAGCATGAGTAAAATACATCTCTATGTCTACATGTCAAATATATATGTCCAATCAATAACAACATAGCAAAGCCATCATGTATACTCAAACTTAGTACGCTCACAGTGCCAGGCACAAATGCTGCTCACCATCACATACACAATCACACTCAGCACTCTATGGGTGCATGGCACAAATGCCCCATCAGCAAAACACATATATATCTTTGTGTCAGCACTCACCGTGAATACTAAACTCTGGAGGGATGGATCCTTGCCAAAGCGCTAATCAATAATCAATATTACGTAGCCTAGAAAGAGGCTTGGTGCATGCATCGCCCCTAAACAATACCACTTATCCCAATGTGAGGCCTGACGTACGAGTAACCTCAATATCAATAAGACTGAGCCAATACGGGGCCTCGATGCAAACGTCACCGCACTAATAATCATCACTGCTCGATAGTACACACCAGTTGTTAGTATTCTCAAGTACCTATATGACAACATCACATGAAAACATAATCCAATTATACAACATGGAATATCACAATGTGACACAAAATTTAGCTTAAACTCATGTCACATAGAAGAACATCAATAGCATGTGAGACAACATATGAAAAGTGCACAACGATAGAGATATAACATGCATATATAACTATCATGACTCAAGAGTATGACTACGGCTAAGGAAAATAGCCCAAAATGGCAAAATTATCCCTATCATGTCTCAAACAATTATATAGATAGCCTAGAAATGATTTCTAGCATGAATAGTAACGCACGTAGTCATACAAACGGAGAAAACAAGTTATCAAAGGAGCATTATAGAAGAACAAGGCATGTAGTGGCTAAGAACTTCTTAGATCATAAATATCCATGTGCACGCATGCGTCACCCCTTAACACATCTCAAATTTCATAGTTCTAAGGGATATTTACCCTCAAATCTAAGTTTAGATATTTTACTTACCTCGAAGAAGCCAAATCAATATCGAGCAAGCCAAGAAAAATACTCTAAAAATGCTGTCTAGCACCAATCAGCCTTCAAATGCCTATAATCTAGCTTAAATCAACTCAAAAATATCAAATAATACCATAGAAAACATACCAATACAGTATAGGTTGAATCTTTAATAAAAAACTTAAAGTCAACAAAAAGTTTAACCCATGACCGCCCCAAAAACCCAATAAAACTTAGAAATTCTGATAAGATATTAGAATATGAGTCCAACCATACTAGTTTCACCCAAATCTGACTCCGAATTGATGTTCAAATCTCTAATATTAGCTTTAGAAACGTTTTGACAAAAATCCCGAATTTCTCATTTAGATTCATCTCTCAAATGCCAAAACCAAAGATGGAATCATGTAAAATAATCAAATACGAGGAATAAATACTTACCTCAATTTGAATCATGAAAATCCCCTCCAAAATCGCCCAAGTTTGAGCTTCCAAATGGAAAATGTAATGAAATACCTCATCCTTCGAATATATAAAAATCTGCCAATGATTTTTGAATTCTCGGACAAAATTTCACGCCTGCAACCTTGTACCTTTGAGCCCTCACTCGCATTTACCAACCAGCTGGATCAGACCTTCTCCTGTATCCGCGAACCTAGATATGCATCTGGGGCTCCTTAGGTGCGGATGAAAACTCACAGAAGCAGTTCTGCATCTATGCCTAAATCTTTGCAAAAGTGAAATAGTCTAGAAAACCTCCTCCTCACACGATGAATCCCTCTGTCGCATAAGTGAGTCTGCACCTGTGGCCACATCCGCACAGGTGCAAAAAACTAGAATTAGAAAAGACCATCAAGACCACAAAAATTATGAAACTCACCCGAGCTCCTTGGGACCTCGTCCAATCATGCCAAAAAGTCCCAAAATATAACACGGACCCACTCAAGGACTCAAATCCCACAAAACACTATGAAAACCTTGAAGTTCACCTCAATTCAAGCTTAATGAACTATTACAACAACAACAACAAACTCAATATTATCCTACACCGTAGGTTTGGGAGAGAGTAGTGTGTACGCAGACCTTACCCCTACCGTTTGAGGGTAAAAAGAATATTTTCTATAGACCCTCAACTCAAGAAAGTATAAGCAACAGATTAATGAAAATATAGACAAGTTCAAGGATAGCTATGAAGGATATTTTGTGGACTTGTTTCAAAACATTAATTCTCTCAATTGCACCAGCGGTTCTGATACCTCTAACATTCCATATGAATGTACTAATCATTAAAACTGGGAGGAAAATTTCTTCTTTGGTGGAACAATGGAGTTCCCTACTTTTTTGCTTCTTGTAAGTCTTGGTGAGGGGTTGTAGGGGGGTTTGGGAGATAATCCATGTGTTTGAATGACTTTTTGGTGTTGATTTTCTCCATTGATTGCATTCACGGGGTCATAATGGTGTTCATCATCAGAGCCATCCTGTTCTTCTTCGATATCTCTACTCATCTCATCCTTAGAAACAATGGGTCTGTATTGATCAAAATCAGGAGGGGATTTATTTAGAGCGCTATAATTATAGGGGGGATAGCCAAAGCTCGCTCCACATGAGATTCATTGGCAGGTTCATTTTTTTGGTCATTGATATCCAGAAAAGGTTGGGACAAAGAAGGATTAGAGGGAGGGTACTTATAGACATGTGACTTGTTAGCAGAAACCGGATCCAAAGGTCTTTTCATAGTAGTAGTTGGTATTTGGGGATAGTTATGTTCAGAAGGTTCATTAATAGATATCCCCAATGATTTCCTTCTCATAGCTTGCCTTTTCTTTTGGCTTGGTTTATTTCTTGACTTTGAGAATTGCAAGATTAAATTAGACGTTTTATGAGCTTTTCCTTTTGCTAACTTCCTTAGCTCAGCACTTTGTGTGATCAAATGATATTCCTCAGAACTGAAAGCTTCATACTCTTCACCCTCATACAAGTGGAAACTGGAGGTACCTCCCTGCATTGTAACTGGGGTAGCAGAGGTTAGGTCATTCCTAGGTTGAGCCAATTGTGTATTAGGACACTCATGCAAAACATGAGGAAACCCCCCCCCCCTCTTTTTGGATCCCCATCGTGTCTACTCCTACGGTTCTCCTGACAATCCATCCTCCCTCCATTAATTACAGCAACAACAAAATTAGAAATAGAAGGGACAATAGGGATGGGAGGATTCTGAGCAACAGAATCAACATCAATAATATCAATAGGGGGACTAGGGGGATGGGGGGAATCTGAGCAACAATATGAACATGAGTAGAAACCGGGGGGATAGTGGGAATGGGGATGTTTTGTTCAACAATATCAACGTGGCTAGAAACATTGGGGACAAAGGGGATGGGGGGATTCTGAGCCACAGAATCATCACTCCTCTCCAGATGAGCTGGAGGATTGTTAGAAATCATACTTGATATTTGCTTGTCCTGTTGATGTTGAGAGCTTTGTTGTTTTTGGACGTAGACTTGTTTTTTCTTACCTTGGTTAGTGCCTTTGAAGTTCTTTTTCTTTTGTGTTTGCCACTCATCCGCTTGTGTTTCCTAGAACTCTTTTTGGTGTTCTGTTTCTTTTTTATGTTGTGTTGTTTTTGGTTTCCCTTGTTGATCTTGCGCTTCTGTTTTGGTTTTTCCTGGTTGACTATTGTTTTATTTTTTCTTATTCGGTATGGACATGTCAGTTGGTTTTGGTTGGTGTTTTGCTTGCGATGTAGATGCTGCTGATGATTCTTCTTCTTTTATCCTTTGAATTTCAAAGTCTCTTATCTTGACAGGGTAGGCTGGCATGTAATCGCCTAAATGTCTATAATGAATGCAGTATGCTGGAATTGTATCATATTGAACCTCTAGACATTGACCATCTCCATTAACATCCTGATTCTCATCATAACCAAGCCAGACATGGGAGGGTCTTTCTTTTGTAAGGTCAATTTGCATTTTTATTTTGACCATACTTCCTTTAATCTTCTGAAATGATGCCAAGTCCAAGAAAAGAGCTTTTCCAACTGGAGATAACTCGGGAGAAAGAATATCCATATAGTATAGGTGCCATGGGAGTTCAGGGACCATGATCCATACTAGGACTATAGGAGAGTCTTCATTGGGTTTGAAAATAGGGTTCCATGCTTCAATTGTCATCATTTGACCCTGGATGTACATTTGTTGTTTGGTCCAAACTGTTGAGTGATCATATTCATTGTCCAAATTGATGTAAATAATCTTGGCGTTGAAATGGGCAATTTTAACTGCACCTCTAAGCTTGGTTTGGGTTGTAAAGCTCTTCCTGATCACTTTTATTTTTGGCATTGTGGTTGAGAATTTACCAACAACAGTGAATTTGCACCTTTCAGCAAACTTAATCATATAGTCCTCTCTTTTGAAAATGACTGCAGGTTTGCCTTGTTTTGTGGTGATGATTGGTGGTGAAAAGGATATAGTACTTTTTTCAGCATCTTGTCTAGCTCTCAATCTAGTGACATAAGAATGTGTAACGGTTGGTGGTGGGGGTGGTGCGATGTTGACGGGTGCTTTAGGTTTGCTTGAATAGGGATCGGGTTGAGGTGTGATTGTTTTATCTGGAATAGTTGGAGGAACTTGGTCTGGTCTATCATTTGGTTTGTAGTTATTCTTTTGGTTTTTCCTGGGAGGTTTTTCAAAGTTTGAAGATACCCTAAGCGGTGGAATGTGATGTGTAGCTGACTGTAGGGGAGCATCCGTGACTCTGTGATTCGACTCCCTGTGACTAGAGTTATGTCCATCATTGCCCGAGTCCCGGCTTAGTTCACTTGAGTTAACTGTGTTGTTTCATCGAACACCTGAAGGACCTGTTTTTTCAGCACCTCCATTTCTAGTGTTTGATAATACAGTATTCTTTGCATTTTTGTTTGAGAGCTCAGAAACAGTAATCTGGTCGACCAACTGTATGGTAGTTGGGCATATCTGTTGATGTTGTTGGGGGATTCCCGTATGATCAATGAAACAATGCTCTGATGTACCTTTTTTAGTGTTCGACGAGGTTGGCTCATGAGAAATTTGATTTGAACTATCTGGGACAGTCTCTTGAGGTGCTGAAATCAGTGGCTGTTGTGAAGTCTATAATAGAAAACTGTTTTAACGAATCTGTAACATACTCCTGAGATACATCAGCATTTTGGAATTGGCTTTGGCTTATCTAGATTGTCGGGCCACCATTTCCGGCAACTTTGTAAACTTCTAATGACCGATTTAACTTTTGATGCTGGTTTTCTTGGTTAGGGTTGTTCAAGGTTTGGCAGATATCGTCGTTTGGTGTTATAGAAGAGATTTCAATACGCTATTGACTCCCCATTTGCTCAGAAATAAAGGTGGAATTTGGTCGAGAAATTTGTCGAACAATTGGTGTGCTCTCGTTTTTATTGATCATTGGTTGTAATATCGGAGGTGGTGGTTGAAATCTAGTTGAAATTGATGCTGCATGTTCATTCTCCTCCTCAATGGGATTATTTTGGTACCAATTATTTTTTCGTATAACCGATTGAAGCTTCATTTCCAGGTAGTTCACAACCACCAGTGATTTGCAGAAGGTCATCGTTGATTATAGTCAGAGAAATACCTGAGCTTGCCTTAGAGACAGTTGAGATTTGATGGAGAAGTAGTCTGAGAAAGGATGAGTTATCGTTGAATCTGTTCACACTGTCAGAGCTTTCCTTGTGTGCTTGGTCCGGTGAAATTTCCCCGGTGAGATTTGGAGATCCGTCGCTTCTCTTTGAATCGTTCACTGCGTCGAAGGCGTTGAGAACAACTAGGGTGTTTGTTTTGAAATCTGTTTGTGGAGGAATAACCACACTTTTCAGTCGAGTGTTTTTGGACTTGTCCGGTGTAATTTCATCGGTGGACGGTGGTGTTCCGTCCATTCTTGCTGGAAGCGGTCAAGAGCAGAGATGACCGTTATGCTTTTGTTGACAGTACTGGATTGGAATTACTTGTATTGTTCTTTGATTTCAAAAATATTGTACTTATGATTTAGACATTGAGTTGTATAGTTCTTAGATGCTCGTGTACTTGGTGACACCGGGATTTGGGGATGTTATTGTTAAAGATTGTTATTCATGGTATCATTTGTGTTAGTTAAAGTTTTATTTAATTTTATTTTTATTTCATCACTGTTATAAGATCTAAATTTGATTCTCTAAGTGCTTTAATTTGTTGTCTTGCCTAGAAAGTGGAGTTAGGGATCCTCGTGGCCTATGGTGGATTTTAGGTCGTTATAGAATTTCACATGGGTTTGTCGTCATCAAAATAGAAAAATTCATTGAGCTAAGATTAATATGATTTTGATAACTAAAATTCATTTGCCAAGAATCAAGTCTCTTGAAGATATTTGTTATACTGATATACAGGGTTATAGATGTGTCAAGCAAATCGAAAGAACCAGGTCAGACATCAAAAGAATCAGATCACCAAAAGAATGTTGATTAGAAGTTTAAATTTGATTTCTAATATAAGTCCAATTCCTTGAACTAAAGGAAGTATGGTAATAACTAGAGGGATTTGTGGTCAACCAGGATTCACTAATTATAGAAATACTTGCATGAAAAGGAAAAACGTGCGAAAAAAGTCTTTTAAAGAAAGAAAAAATGTACCTTTTTAGGATTAGTTAACCTTATGAGGTAGCTGATTTATTTTATATTTTGGAACAATAATTAGAAAAGAATTCGGCTAACCTCATTCCTAAATAAAGCAACATATTACTGCTATTGAGGCCTATTGATATTCGACAGTTTTAAGGTATTACTCTTGGCAAATAACAATCATAGCATGAAGGTGCTCTCAAGGATTCAACTGCTTAGCTGAAGAATAAGATCATGAAGATGAAGCTTCTTAACTTCTTGGCTCCCTCCGTTATTAAAAAAAAAAAACCAATATTTTTGTACTAGTTTTTTTCAAAAAGATTAGCACCTTCCAATATTTTCATACTATGAATTATTTATAACCACACAAATTATATGATAGATTTTATTTTACAGTCACAGAAATGATATGGTATATTTAAGACCATATATCTCAAAAACAAATCCTTCATTATTAAAGTTTTTGTCAAGTCAAATTAGGACAAACTTTTTAAAATTGAGGGAGTAGTTATTTAGGTTTGAGTCATTGTTCTCTAATAATAAGGTATTTTACTTTTGAGAAGTGTATTATTAGGTTAGTAAATCTAAAGAGTTTGTTTAAATTTCTAGGGTGGAGTTTATAGTCTTGAAAGGGGTAGTTACAGTTCGATTGATTGTTGGAGTTAAGATACTAGAGTTAATCCCTTTAGTTATTGAGTTAATGTTACTTAACATCACCCTTTGAAATTTGTGAAGTTTTGAGGTAAATCCTATAAGGGTAGGTAGTAGTTTTTACTACCTTGAGCAAGAAATATTTTTCACATAAAATTACTTGTGTTCTTTAATTTTTCCACTTTATTTTAAGTTTGTTAGAATAGTTAAGTCAAGAACCAGATTCTTTCATACGTAAGAATCGGGTGAGACATAATTCATCTCTGCCCCTTCTCTTGTGCCTATGTGCATGCTAAAATAATTTTGGTCTCTTAAGGAAGTAAAAATATTAATTACTAGCATATTTATACTGATCGGGTTTAGAAAAGTCCTTCGCCCTTACCTTCTCATCTATGTTCCTTATTTGATCAAATTGCCTGGCTTCTTTCAAATCTTACTTGAAGGGATTGCATTCTAAAATGAAAAGTCCTTTAAGAAGCTTAGCTCTTTCAAATAGTAAGATTCACTTAACTGTCTAACCGCTCAGACATTCACTTCGCTTTTCTTTTAGATTGAAAAAGAACAACAGAAAGACTGAGTGTTATGAATATAGAGAATGAGCTATTGTGTAAACTATGAATATTTTCGGAAAAAAAAAACTAGGAAAAAAAATAAAATTATTTCTCAACACCTTACGAAGCATTGATGAGTTAAATTACTTGTGTTACCATGGATGCATGTCTGATGATGCAATCGTTACATATCAAGGATCGTTGGCTCGCATTTGGGCTCGTTACTTACATATATCAAGGATGACCAACCAACATATATACGTGCGTGCATATACCGAGATAATTAGTTGTACTCGGCTTCCGACTCGACCCTTCGCTCTTAGCCCTTAGCATCTTTTGTTGCTTGTAATTGTGTCCTTGGATATAGTGCACCCTTTACTTTCAACCAATAAATTATAAGTTTGAGTCAACCCAAGAGGAAGTTTGAGAGTTTTTGAAGGGAGGAAATAAAAATAAATAAAAAATTGTGTCGTCGGAAAATTATTAGTGATTATCAATAAGATCTTCACAATTTTCAATCTATACTAGTTTTAGGATACGCGCGATGCGCGTGTACCTTATATGTATGAGTATAACTCTTTAAAAATTAAATAAATACAACAACAACAACCCAGTATATTCCCAGAATATATTAAATAAATAATATTAAATAATATATTTGATTTATAAAATATAATTTAAAAAATATAAGCTCTTAAAATGACAAATATTGATCCTATTTAGTTAAATAAATAACGGTGACCTAGCTAAGCATGAAAACAATTCACATAATTTTCAAAACTTAATGATCTAATGTATCCGCCTCATTTATGATAACATTGTATAAAAATGATTGTTTTAGGTACTGTATATTTTAGATAGGTTAACTAAACAAAATCGCGACAGATAAATTATGTAGCTAAGAAAACTCTATTGCTCAATAGAAAATAACGACAAATTATCAAAAAAGCACATCCAATCCGAGGCCATTAGTTATAATATCTATAATATCATTAACTGAATACAAAGAAGAGTAGAAGTCGTATTTTGATCTTCTTGCGACAATGCTACTAAATTTAGTTATTATCACCATCTTCTATATAACACGATCATTAAGAAGTTATATAGTAAAATTTATCAAATTTAATTTGTATTTGAAAAATTAGATAGAAGTAGAAGTGGTTAAAAAAGAAAAGGGTCCACACCACATAACCTTTTTATGCTTGGAAGAGTTTTCTTTTATGTAGGAAAACAAGAATAAGTAGTCCTAAATATTGGCCTACTAACAAAATCTTGTACGAATCGTGAAAGGAAATATTTAAATAATGATAGTTAATTACTAAAACTTAATGTGGTAATTGAATTCGGATGTCTTTATTAAAAGCGTCTAAATTAGTTAAAATATATTTCTCTTATACCTTGTTAAAATCTTGAAATTGTATTCAAATAAGAAAATATTTTTAAAATATTGAAATTGTATTTAAAAAAGGAAATGTTTGATTGTAAAAATTATTACTTAATTTTGAAATTCTAAATATTTAGAAAATAACAAAATGACTATTTTATCTAGTATGAATTCTAATTTAAAGGGGTAAAAAAGGCGAAGACAATTCGCTAAGGGCATAGACATTTCGCTAAAGATACTATTCTTATTTTATTATATGTAACAACTTAATTAACATCAAGTGTCCAGTGTTTCATGATTTTAAATTATTCTTCCAAACCGCCGTTAGTACAAAACAAAAACAAATAGATATCACCAAACAATATAATTGGGGATGGAATAAATAAAAACGGAAAAGGGCCTAAAATGCCCTTCAACTATCAGGTTTGGTCTAAAAATGCCCTCCATCCACCTATTGGGCCAAATATGCCCTTCTGTTAATGTTTTTGGCTCACAAATGCCCTTTGAGTTAACGGAAGGACACGTGTCATCCTTTTATTGGTGCATTCTAAATATTTCATAATTAATTAAAAAGACACATTATTCATACCTGAAAAATAAATAAAAATTTTCTAAAATACTTACAAAAGTTAAAAACTGGAAAAAAAAAATCTTATTTTAGTAAAAAACTTTTGTAAGTATTTTAGAAAATTTTTATTTATTTTTCAGGTATGAATAATGTGTCTTTTTAATTAATTATGAAATATTTAGAATGCACCAATAAGAAGATGACAAGTGTCCTTCCGTTAACTCAAAGGGCATTTATGAGCCAAAAACATTAACAGAGGGCATATTTGGCCCGATAGGTGGATGAGGGGCATTTTTAGACCAAATCTGATAGTTGAGGGGCATTTTAGGCCCTTCTCCGTAAATAAAATATCTATGCCGAGACCGAGAGTGAATTGGTTTTGTAGGCTTTACGAAGAAACTTATGGCCATAAATTATGTGACTAGAAATAGATAAATTATTCCTAGAAATTTTGGACCATTGATCCAATGCATAGGGTTCCCAATCCCACTTCTGGTCTTTTGTTTGGGGGTGGGGAGAATAGATATAAAGCAGAGGGTCCTAGAGAATTAAATGCAACTACTCACTTTCTCTGTACTATTCATACATTGAAGGAGCAACCACCTCATAAACAAAGCACGTGGAAAATTTTCAGAGGAGTTTTGCGCTTTTTGGTAGGGCCAATAAGATGGCATAAAATCACAGGTTCACGTGCCTAGCCCGTGTTTCATTGAAGGGCAGAGTGTCCTTTCGTGGGGTCATTAAAAATGTAAATTGACGTTTAACTCCATTCGGGGACAATGGTAAAAGATTTGCAAGGATTTTGTGAGAGAAAACTGAGTGCCCTCCTTTTCATTTCATGGTAAAGTTTGTGTGATTGGGATACCTCTTCAAAAAGTCATAGATTTCAAGTCAAACTGGTAGCTTACCCAAAACTACTCATTACTAATTTAACATAACCAGCTAGTAGTATAATGTTTAGTTCTATATCACACGTTGAACTGCTAATAGTGGCAAAATTTATAAATGGGCATTTACATTATTTCAAGCGAGCTACGATATAAAATAAAAAGCTATATGCGTCGACATTATGTGAATATCAGAGTCTAACGAACGCAACGTCCTTAAAGTAGGCAACATAGATAATTCAGAATACAATCATGTGTTATTCATAATATAAAAATTCTTACAATATTGTTCACTATATAACAAATTTTACATTATTATTTATCGCAATATAATTCGTGGATTAATCTTACTTAGATAGTTCATAACTACACAATCTATTGAAGTGTAACGGCCTAGCCGGTCGTTTTCAGTATTACAGCCTCGTTCTCCTATTTACTGCTTATTCTGTATTCAATTATAATTACACTTGTCGAAGAGGTTTCAGAATGAATTGGGAAACTTATTCCAATATTTAACGCTTAAGTTCAAATAATGACCAGATGGTGAATATTGTATAAACGAACCCGGAATAGAATTGTGATGGTTCCAATAGCTATATGGTGATTTCGGACTTAGGAGTGTGTCCAAATATTTATTTTGAGATCCGTAGTTAAATTTTGTTTAAAATAGCGATATTAAGAAATTGGAAGTTTAACTGGGAGTTGACTTTTTGATATCGGGATCGAAATCTGATTCAGGAAATTAGAATAGGTCCATTATATCATTTCTGACATGTGTGCAAAATTTGAGGTCAATCGAACTTCATTTAATAGGTTTCGGCAACGAATGTAAAAGTTGAAATTTCTTAATTTCGTTAGGCTTGAATTGATGCATATTTTTAGGTTGTTTAGTGTAATTTGAGGCTTCGACTAAGGTCGCCCGATTTTTTAGAACCTGTTGATATATTTGGTTGAGGTCCCGAGGGCCTTGGGTGAAGTTCGAATAGTGAACGGATCAAATTTGGACTTAAAGAATAATCTGGAAATTTTTCATTCTGGTGCAATCGCATCTGGGAAATTTTACTCGCAGAAGTGAGCTTGGCAACCGCAGAAGTGGATAGGGTTGGAGAGGATGTGGTCGTAAAAGCGAACAGCTCCTCGCAGAACCGTGTCCGTAGAAGTAGACTGATTTCCGTAGAGCATGATTTTCCGTAGAAACGAAAGCGAAGCAAAAGCCGCAAAAGTTGCTTAGTTAGCCGCAGAAGCGAAAACGCTATGTAGTGTACAAAACATAGGGGTTCCAACATTTTTGTCACATTTGGACCTTCAAGCACGATTAGGGCAATTTTTGAGTGAGAATTCACGGAAAAACTTGAGGTAAGTCACTTGTAATCATTTTTAGTCAATAATATTGAATTATCATTGAGTATTTCGACTAGATTACGTGTTTTTGAGATGAAATTCAAGGATTTGAGCCAATGAATTTGAAAATAAGATTTGACAATTGGAGGTCGAGTTGATGTCAGAATTTGGTAAAATGTATATGGTTGGACTCGTGGTTGAATGGCCGTTCATATTTTGTAATTGTCGGGTTCCGAGAATTGAGCCTCACTGTTGATTTTTTCGTTGAATTTCTAATTTTAATTGGAAAATTTAGTATTTTTATGTGGAATTAATTCCTATAATTCGTGTTGAATGTATCGAATTAATTGTTACTAGTACGAGGCATACGGAGGCCAATTCACAAGGTAAAGGCGTATTGGAATAAAGAATTTGCACGGTTTTAGATAAGTAATACTTCAAAATATGGTTCTAAGGATATGAATACCTAAATTACGTGTTATATGATTTGTTGGAAAGTGACGCACATGCCCGGTGACGGGCGTGCACCATTACAATTGTGACTTAATTGATTCCTTGGAGTTTTCTAATCAAATAATCATGTCATGTTCCACATATCTTCCACGTGTTAGACAGAACTGAGTTGAGACTCATGTTAAGGATTTTGTTAGGCTATGTGCCGGACACTTTTGGGACCCACAGAGGTCAGTTGCTGTTAAATTAATTGTTGAACTCATTCACATCTGTTATTTGCATACCATATCTTAATCTCTGTTGTCATTTATTAATACATTATATCATTATGTCGGGTTGATTTTCATATCATGGAGAACTCGAGAGACTGGAAATTTTGAGTGATATTTATGGGATCGTGCTACACTACACGTAATTATTTACTTATTTATGTCTCGATCTAGCTTATTATGGCGCTTGGGCTGAAGGAGCCCCCATTGAGGGATGGATCTTCCCTAGGCATGGATCTTGCCCGAATTATTTATATTTTCGGAATGCATTTTTCTAGGCATGAATCTTGCCTAATTATTTATATTGGGGGATGGAGCTTCCCTAGCATGGATCAATTTCGAATTATTTCTATTTGGGGATGGATCTTCCCTCGGCTAGATTGGCCATATACTGTACTGAGTGATTGGGTATTATAAGAGTGTGAGTGTATGAGCCTTCCATTGAGATGCATCACATACAGCATATACATTGGCATGTAGATGTAGAGATGTCATAATCCGCATATCATTTAGAATTGATCTATTTTACTTGTACTGAGTTTATATGTTGAACTTGAACGCATGCCTACATTTCTGCACTATTATTCCATACCGGACTATACCTGTTAAGCTCGTTACTACCTTCAGCCTAAAGGTTGGTATTGTTACATATTAAGTACATTGAGTACATTGAGTCAGTTGTACTCATACTACACTATACACTTTGCGTGCAGACTTAGGTACCTTTGGATACAACGACTTCTAGATTTCCATGACTCATCTATTGGAGACTATCGAGGTAGCTACCTTGTTGTCCATAGACCTTGACTCTTTTTCCTTTTGGTTATTTGTACTATTATTGTATTCTAGATAATTTTTGTATAAGCTAGCCTATGTATCAATTTAGATGCTCATGTACTTAGTGGCACTCGGTATACTAGAATATTTGTATTGGTATTTGTGGAATTTTTATATTAAATATAATTAATATGTTTTCAAACTTACAAGATTATTCTGATTTATTGAGGTTATCGTCTTTCCTAGTATTGAGATATGTGTCATCACGATATGTGACTTTTAGGTTGTGACACGTTAGTATCACAACCTAGTTTACATAGGTCTCACAAGTCATGAGCAGATTTAGTAGAGTCTTGTAGATCGGTACTGTCACGCCCAAAAATCGAGGGGCACGACTGGCGCTCAACCGGAGGACCCCAGTCAAGCGGACCCGGAATTGCCTTTCCTATCCCACGCATTACCCTGTGATTCCAATATACATTATTCTTTTGAAATGGCAATTTAAGACTTAAGCATAAACTTACAACTTAAGTTCATTTCTACTTTTTGTCATTTTCAACATTTGATACCAAGTACTTGCAAAATACATACAACATTTACCAACATGTACCACGATTTTGAAATGTACAATTACTACCCAAAATACTTTTATACACCACCCACATTGGCTCTACGGAGCCTCTGTGAATACTAAGAACACAACTAATACTTGCCGGCGATAAGGCCTCGGCTATACCTTACAATACACAATAAACTTAAAAGAAGGTGGCATGAACCACACATGACCCCAAGAGGAAGTGGGGCTCACCAATGCAACTGATGGGATGGAGAGGAGTACTACTGTAAGTGGACTGGAGTACCTGCTATAGATCTGCCTACAATCATAACACGAATGTAGCGCCTCCGGCCAAAGGGACGTCAGTACATTTGAATTGTACGGGTATGTATGAATAAACTTTACCCCAAGTAAGATCAATCACTACATAGATAACAAACACTAATAGAATCATCAATCAAAGGCACATGAAAGGTACAATCAAGCCAAAGAAGTTTACAATCTCTCCTTTTTCCCCTTCAACATTTTCACATCAATGATTTCACTATCTTTTTCATAATTTCATTTCAATAGTGATTTCGATCACTTTTCTACCCTTATTATATCCACCACCCTTATCACCACAACTCACACCTTATTACTTCGTATTGCGACGTGCAACCCGATCCCACCGTACAAGTCACAATTCACAAACAACACAACAACAATAACAATTCACAAAGAACAACAACAACAAATCTTAAAGAACAACCACAACAATCCATAAGAATTTCCGTAGCCATCTATACCATTCCATCATATTCACCAACTCATATGCATTTTATGTCACAATGATAATTGCTCACGACAAGCCATATATGTTATTACCACAGTTATTCTAATTGCATCAATTATGATTTCTTTCCATCATTTATTTCTAAACTCTTGCCACATAACACTTTCACAATCACATTTGATTTATTGCCAATTACTTACACCATTATATTGGAAAAACATAACCAACACCGTTCAAGACAAATTGATCACAAGAATTCATGAAATAGGCCATCTTGTCTTGACACTCGTGAAACAACCAAAATTCACAAATAGTTCACATAAATAACACGTATCAATTTCTTGTACTCCAAACAAGTTGACTTTACAAAGGTTAAAGTTAGCCATACATACCTCAAATTCCCCCCTTATTGATACTACAATGCTCCAATACACTTAAGCAATTTCAATATACAATACAATATTCCACATGACCAATATTGGTAACAAATTCCATAACTTATACCATTTAGACATATTATCAAACACCTTGTAGGTATAAAATTTCCAGCTCATATCTACAGTATTGGTTCCTCCAGTTATCACTATTAACCAATAATTCATCCCACCATTTTTCTTCAACAAATTATTCTCCTAACATCACATGTGTGATCAACCATTCACACCCAACCAACAAAATTCCATCAAATAGTTATCTTTAAATCCCTACCATGGCCATGTATTTATATTGGGAATTTATGGCTTCTAATCCCATACCATAGGTTGTAATACATGATTCATACTCATAATTCCATAATAACTCCGTATATGTAAGTCTAAGGTGTAGAATTAGCTCTTGTAGACCAAATCTTTAAAGACAAATTTGGGGTATTTTTGAGGTTTTGAAGAAATCATATGAAATCCAACCAAAATCATGTTGTAACTAGTGATTGAGAAGTGAAATCACCATGAAAACGCACTTAAAAGCTTACCTTAGGAGTGCAATTGGGTGCCTTGGTCGAATTGGGGGTGTTGGGAAAGTCCTAGGCTTGAGAAATGACTCAAAGTCCGTCATTTCCCGTAGGTGTATTTAGATACCTGACACTAGCACGCCTGCGCTAGTCCCGCGTCTAGAGAGGCAGACGATAACTCAATTAGCGCGGGCCACTACCGCTCCCGCGCTAAGGTCGCGCTACTGATAGATGCCCAGTAAAATGATCATAACTTTCTGTATACAACTCCAAATGACGAACAGTTTGTTGCCTTGGAAACTAGACGCAAAGGGCTTTAACTTTGGTAATGGTCACACAACTCCTTATATTACGGGAGATATGATCGTCCCAAGCGAGTTCTTGTGCATACTCATCTACAACTTTCGTGTAATATGAAATTTGCCAACTTAGCTTAGACTTAGGCTTCTCCTTCAACCCCAATTCACTTCTAATATGACTTATACGCTTATTAACATATCCAATTGATATCCATTATATAATATCCTCATTTGCACACGAATTAAAATAATTTAGCCTACCATGGCATGACGAAATCTTAAATTACTCGAAAAAAAATTTTCAGGGCCTTACATTCTCCCCCCCCCCCCCCAGGATCATTCGTCCTCGAATGAGGATTGAGGTCCGTTCACTTGCCATCCTTATGTAACTTTAGCTTGTTCACATCATGAAATATATCAATAGCCCGAATTTGGTTAACTTAATAAATTTTTTGAAAATTTTGCGAGAGTTTCTTTTGTAATATGGACATATCCACCTGTAAGAGAGCCCACGAAACATATTTCCAAGACCATTACACAATATTTATTATCCCTACAAAAGGAATACAATTCATTCACTAACAACTCGTACATATTCAAACACTTTTAAAAACTGACAATTAGCTCGTTCTCTTTACCCCACAATTTGCACCTGGTTCAATCAAGGTCATTTACTTTCCACACAATTGGGTCATTTCAATGAGCCCTATACATTCCACTCACTTTAACATGCCATAAATGCTTCAATTAACCATTACCAATCTACTCTATCTTTAATTATTTACCTACCACATAAGTTTCACAAAATTTTCATTTACTTCAAGGATTGCATATTACCCAAATAGCAACAACATTTGTAATCTGGCACACATTGGGAAGTTACACCAATAAGGCAATTTCGGGAAACTGGGGTGCCTTTGCACAAATCTGAACACTACCTCAAATTGCTTAAAGATAAGAGTTTGCACGATCACTTCTAGACTTGTTCGAACAACTGGGGATATTTCTCTTTCATTTATTTTTCTGCTTCCCACATGGCTTCCTTGACTTGTTTACTTCGCCGCAATACTTTAACTAAAGCAATTTCCTTGTTCCTTAATTTTCGGACTTGCCTATCAAAAATAGCAATCGGAACCTCTTCATACGATAAGTCTTCACTCACCTTAATAGTCTCTATAGACACGATAGAAGATGGATCTCCAACTACTTTCTTCAACATAGACACATAGAACACCTGGTGCACTAATAACATCTCAAGAGGTAAATCCAGCCTATAAGCCACATGACCTATCCTTTGAACGACTCGATACGGCCCAACATACATAGGACTCAATTTCCCTTTCTTTCTGAATCGCATGACTCCCTTCATAGGAGATACACTCAAAAATACCCAATTGTCAACTTGAAATTCCAAGTCTCTTCGACGAACGTCTGCATAGAATTTTTGTCGACTTTTAGTAGTCTTCATACTTTCCTAAATGACTTTAACTTTTTCAATATTCGAGTTGGCCAAGCCAGTGAATTTTGGAATCGGGTTATGCTGGCGTAAAGCATAAACTTTATTTGATCTAATTGCATGAGAAACAAGGAGACTCCAACATCTATTTCCATTTTCTTTTTGTTTATAGCCTATTGACTGATATTGGCATTAATCCGTGCTCATTTAACAACTTCAATTGTTAGTGACTAAACAGTTTTTATTTTTTCATGTTAGGTTTCTAAAAAGATCATACAACAACAACAACATCCCAATATATTCCAACAAAGTGGGGTCTGGGAAGGATAATATATAGACAGGCCTTACCTCTACCCGAGAGGGCAGAGAGACTGTTTCCAATCGACCATCGGCGCAGTGAAGAGAAAGGCAAACAAAAACAAAAATACAAACAGCATCAGTTACTCCAGCATATATCGCATACATAATTATCTAAACATAAGAGTCATATGTACCATAAATAGATTGGCATGCAATAATATTAAAATAGTAGTTACCAGAAATGACTACCATAAGGGAACACAAACCATTTCTAAAAAGATCATATTTGACATAAACCCCTACTGTTTGATTAAGATAAAACTGTACTATAACTTATTTACGCTACCGTACAAGAGAGGTATTATGTACGTATAAGAAAATTATGAAACATATATTTGATGGTACAAGTACCATAGCCAAAGTAAGAGAGTGGCATGAAATGACTTTTTGAGAGGCAGTTCAGAAAGAGGACTATCACTTCCTCAGTTCCTCTTAAGAGTAGAATTGAAGATATGGGATTCCCCATAAAAAGGAAACTGAAATTTGAAAAATGAAGCTCTCTAAGGTAAGCAACGGTATCTTCTGAGAGATGAGTAAGGTACATACACTGCAAACTAGCAGTCAACCAAAGGACCAATTCTCCTCAGAATTTCTGCTGGAACTCAATTGTGATTATCTTGAACTCAAAATATATAAATAGGTTTAGTGACCAAAGTATATAAAACGTGCTTTTGAACCACGTTTTACCTTAACGACTGTTTGGGACGTTAATGTAAAACGCCTTTTAAAAAGATGTTTTATGCAAAACGCCTTTTGTAAATAAGTTTTACTGCATCTGATCTGACGTTTATATAAAACGCAATTTATTAAGATGTTTTATATAAAAATGCCTTAATAAACCGCATTTTGCCTCTTCATATACCTGTTCCATTCCCTCCCCCCCCCCCCCACAATTATCAAGATAACAAATTCGAGTGGACCCCACTCGTCCCATAAAAGAGAATAGATTATTGGTCACACATCCTAGTTAAGGCCTTCTTTCGTTGTGGTTGGTCATTTTTGACTAATATCTCCAATTTTTTAACTATAAAAAAAACATAAATCGAGGTATTTTGATTTAGTTTTTTGTCGAAACTCATATAAAAAATGCATATTAGTAGTTTTACATGTGTTCGATGTTGTTTTATATTATTTATTTTTTTGGCGATTAAACTAGTATGTTATTTTTATCCGGACTTAGAAATTAGTATTCTAAAAAAATATGTAAAAATTGAGAAATCACTATTATTTGTTAATAAGAATGTTAATAAATTACTTTTAGTGTTTTATATGTATTTTTGTGAATGTTTTGTGATTAAAATATATTTGTAATTTTTTATCTGGTTTATATTATTTATTTGCTTAAAGACTAGTAATATAGTGCCCTTTTAGGGTAGTAAATTGTAATATCTTTTAGCGTAATAAAATATAGTGTCTTTTAGCATAATTAAATGTAGCTCCTTGTAGCATAGTTTTCCTGAAATTTAAGTATCTTTTATGCTCAAAAATACGTCAAACTAACTGATAGATCAAACGCAAACTCTGTCCAATTATAGTCAACATACAATTTATGTTATTGGGCCGCTAATATTGAGCCTGGACCACATATATAAATGTTTAATTATTAAGTATTATATAATTATAAAAATTAATTATTTAATTTATAAATAAACATATAAAATTATAAAACTTACATGTAAATAATAAAACTAAAAATAGAAGAATTTAGAATATCTTGATGCTATTGGCCTTAAATATCGAGCCTGGAATCCATATGTGAATATATAATAATAAAATATTATATAATTATAAAATTAATTATTTAATTTCCAAACAAACATTTAAACTAATAATAAAACTAACAAATAGAATAATTCAAGATATCTTGGTGCTCTAGACCTCAAATATCGAGCCTGGAACCTTATGTGAATACAGAAATATTAAATATTGTATAATTATAAAACTTAATTATTTAATTTACAAAAAAACATATAAAAGTATAATAAAACTAACACGTATAAGAATTCAGGATACTTTGGTACTACTCGGCCGCAAAAATATCGAGCGTGGAACCCATATGTGAATACTTAATAATTTAAATATTGTATAACTTTAAAAATTAATTATTTGATTTACAAACAAACATATAAAATTTTAATAAAACTAACACATGACAGAATCTAGGATATCTTGGTCGTACTGGTCTCAAATATCGAGTCTGGAACCATTATGTGAATACATAATAATTAAATATTGTATAATTATAAAAATTAATTATTTAATTTACAAAAAAATATATTAAATTATAGTAAAACTAACATGTAGAAGAATCAATGATATTTTGGTGCTACTTGGCTTCAAATATTGACCCTGAAACTCTTATGTGAATATATAATAATTAAAATATTGTATAATTATAAAAATTAATTATTGAATTTACAAACAAATATATAAAATTATAAAACTAACATGTAATTAATGTTATTTAATTTACTGTAGACGAAATGGAGGCACTGCATATTTATCCCGGACTTTGCAGTGATTAGCTACTGTCGTTACAAGGGGATCATAGGTTCGCCCACGTATGGGAGGGAGAGTTAGTGACCCAAACTCTCCGCGTCAAGAAAGTGGTCGATAAGTGGGACTTTCTGCATGACAGAGTTCTCCATCCTTGTGTAGTCACACGCCTGCGGGAGATGGGTTTCTACAGGATTTTGTAGATCGGGCGGTTGCTACTCGATTAGTCTTTGATCATGGCCCTGATAGAGTGGTGGCGACCGAAAATGCACACATACCACCTGCCCATTGGCGATTCTACCATCACATTGTAGGACGTGGAGGTTTTATATAGGTTGCCCGTTGCTCTGCCGTATTGCATGAGAGTGATGTCAGGTGTGCAGTACATGGACATGCTTCAGCGGCTCACTGGTTTCCAACCACAGGATGAGAATGTACTGGCTAGGACAAATCATTTTTTGGTATCGTCTATTCGAGAGTATTTGGAGGCATTGCATCCTGACATCATGTTCACCATTATACAAGGTTGCTGCTATTCCTTATGTTTGAAGGTGTCTTATTCACGAACACTTCGGGGAACATAGTCACCTTGAGATTTCCTTATCATCTTGAGCAGCTAGATGATTTCCCCTAGTACAGCTGGGTGTTGCTGTTCTCGCCTACTTGTACAAGCAGATATGTCAGGCGAGCATGGGCACCTAGCGTGATATTGTTGGATATTTGTCGCTACTATAGGTGACAACATATTCGAATACTCTATTCATTTTAACATACCTAGTAAAAATATATCTTAAATTTTACGTCAACTTATTATGTTAGGTTTGAGCCTAGGAGCGATTCCTATAGTTGCAGCTACCTCTACCACCATTAGCTACGGATGTACTACTTCTGTTTCTCCCTCTAGCTAGGAGGTGGGTTCTCCGGCGAGGATATACGCGTGAGTATGAGGCTCGGGATATTCTTTGTGTGTGTAGGGATATCTTATATTTGGTGGAGGGCGCACATGTAAATGTATATCTAAGTTTACTTGCCATAGCTTCACATGTGTTGTGTATACTCACGTTTTTTATTGTTACTTAGTTGTTCATATGGACATCATACACAGATGAGTTGATAGAAGGCTTATCTGATTATTGCTCGACCGACCGATTTATATGGGGCTCTTCCGTCTTGTTGATCTGCCTTGATATTGTGGAGCATCATACCACCGAGCGGGTACTTTGCCAGTTTGGATGTCCGTAGCTTGTACCAACACCACCCACCTGGCAGACCACACATTACCAGCGTGATAATCATTCCGGGGTGGGAGATGCATATTTGGCATAACTAGAGGAGCAGATCGATACTTGGGACCGGCGATCTGACTTGATTCTGCCCCCATTACCCAGTTGGTCGGATACTGAGCATGATTATATGGGCTGGTACCATGACATTGCCCAACTTTTCATCAAGAATCCCATTCATCGAGCTGGAAGAGGCACTGGTATGTTATTTGGTATTCTTACTTACAACTATGAATAGTACTTGGGAGTTAACAACTCTTCCCAAGGGTCATCGAGCAAATGGAATAAAATAGGTATACAAGACAAAAAAGAATATTGATGGAGATGTGGAGAGATACAAGGCAGACTTGTGGCTAAAGGCTACAAGTAAAGGCAAGGCATTGACTATAAAGAAGTTTATGCACATGTTGCCCACATGGAGATAATTCGTTTGCTGATCTCTTTAGCAGCACAAATAAAGTGGAAGATCCATCAATTAGACGTCAAGTCAACCTTTTTGAATAGCTATATTGAAGAAGAAGTCTATGATGAACAATAATTCGGCTTTGTGATCAAAAACCACAAAGATAAAGTGTTGCGATTGAAAAAAGCTCTATATGAATTAAAGCAAGCCCCATAAGCATGGAATAGTTACATCGACAAGTATTTTCAAGATAATGGGTAGACTCATTGTCTCCATGAATATGCTCTTTACCTTAAAGATCATGCTAATAGAGATATGTGGCTAGTTTATCTTTATTTTGATGATCTTATTTTTTACGGGTAATAACCCATGTTTTTTTGAAGCCTTTAAAAAAGATATGTCCCGTGAGTTCGAGATGATGGATGTGGGGCTCATGGCATACTACCTGAGCCTAGAAGTGAAGCGGATGGAGGATGGAATTTTTGTCTCTCAAGAAAGCTATACAAAAGAGATATTGAAGAAGTTCAACATGCTCAATGCAACCTCGTTAACACGCCAACGGAGAGTGGAACAAAATTATCACACTTTGATGAAGGGAAAAAAGTGAATCCCACATTTTTCAAAAGTCTCGTGGAAAGTTTGACGTACTTGACTTGTACCTAGCCTGATATACTCTTTGCTGTTGGAGCAATAAGACCTTAAGTCCACTCACTTGAAAGTCGCTAGAAGAATTCTTTGTTACCTAAAAGGTACGATTGATTTTGAACTATTTTACTCTCCTTCTAGTGATTTCAACCTTATGATTTTGTGATATGATGCGGGAGATATTGATGATAGAAAAAGCACAACTGGCTTTTTTTTTTCTTGGGTGATTCTGTTATTTTTTGGAGTTCAAAGAAACAATAAATTGCACTTTCTCCACTTGTGAAGCCAAATATGTAGCAATAACATACTGTACATGTGATGCTATTTGGCTGAGAAGATTATTGAAGGAGCTCAATTTATATTGATAACAAATTCGCGCAAGCACTCACGAAGAATTCAGTGTATCAATCGAAGCAAGCATATAAATACAAGTTATCACTTTATGAGAGAATGCATTGGCAAGAAGGAATTGTCGAGCTCAAATAAGTTAAATCTCATGATTAAGCTGCGGATATCTTTATAAAGCCTCTCAAATTTGAAGATTTTCAGATATTGAGATCAAGACTTGGAATGAAAATGAAAAATCAAAATTAAGGGAGAAATTGTGGGGTCCATTCCATTAGTTAGAAATAGTTGGCAATAGCCTTGTACCGATTTGGCTTGTGAATGTACTTTGGCAGAGAAGCTTGGCGGAAGATTTTACTTGGAGCAAAAGTATGCAAAGATGTGGAGAAAAATTAAAATTGTTATTTTCTCCTATAAAAGGAGGAGCTTTCTCACTTCTTCAAATACACCAAAATGTAGAGAAAAGTAACATAAGTTAGAGAGAGTAATCCACAGATCGTAGTCTGTGAGATAAATAGTGAGTACGAGTAATATTGTTGTGATATATTTAACTAAAAAGTGTTATTTCTTTAGAAGATGTTGTAGTCTCTTGACACTACTAAGTTGTAATATTATAGTTGTAATATTGCACTGCTCGGATATTGTATTTTTTCCTATTTGAAAATTTTGGTGTCTTTACTCTATTGTGTTATTATTATTTATCGTGGAATTTGTTTCTGGGTGAGATTATTATTATTTTACCAACAACTACTAGGATTTTTTATTAAGGGAATAGCAAAATTAAAAAAGTAAACACACACCTATCTATATAATATAATTTTTTAGCAAAAGCCAGGGTATCAATTTGACACCCCTTTATTCACTTAATTGTATCTTCAAAATAAGAGCAAACATTGCAAATCCCAAAGAAACAAATTCAAGCAACATGAGCTCCCGCAAAGGAGTTCCAATGTTCTGGACACCCTTCTTCATCTCCTTCCTCCTTAAGTTGCTCTTGTTCGGACAAGAAGCCGAATTCAGAATTTCGAACATGCATGAAGTCCAAAGTCAAATTTCCCGCAGTATGATTGGCACGTCCCCAACCATTCGACTCTAGGACTACATGTTCGCTGTTAGCCTGTTATTATCAGTTGAACTTCGGTTTTTTAGTTGGATATTCATGTTCTCCACCGGATAATGCTGGTGCCTATGCCAATCTTCGTCAATGATAAGCTGCTGAGCTAGACGTGTTGCTCTACTTTCAGCAATCAACTCATTAATAGAGGCACTACATCTTCCTGGGAGATTGCCCTTTGATATCCATGAATCATTCTTGGATGACAGAAGAGAGTGAGCACGTCCTTTATTTACAGCGAACTTCCGATAGTTACCTGCTATGGGATTAGTTTTATTGGGACGTACAAAGTAAGTTAGAGTTAAAGTAAAAGATAGTGCAGTTTTCTCCATGGAGCAAGGTCATATCTTGCTTGGTAAGTGATATCCATTTAGCGAGAGTAACAGTTATATAAAGAAGAAATTAATTTTTATGCACTCAACCTGTAAAACGAATTTGCTTAATCGCATCACTTATTAGGTAGTAATGGGTAAAATTCTTGATAAATATTAAGTAATTGATAATCTGGTAAAATTAACAACTTGCTATCACGCTTTAAAATTCGTTTATGGTAAAAGAAAATGTAAAATTATTTACATAGTAATTATATAACTTAAATCTTTTAAAGAATAAATCAGACAAAGGTACAATCATGCATTCAATGAGCCTGAACTTTTAGCTTATGGGTTTTGAACCGTTATTTTTCCGCTTAATTGATTCTAGATAGATTATATTTATACACATCACATGAATTTTTTAACATTTTATACTATGTATGTAAGACTTAGAAATGAAAAGAGTTAAGGAATGGTGATAATCAAATTGATAGGCTAACAATTAGTGCCTCGAGCTTGTCGATTCGGGGGCCTCGAGGTCGATTCCATAACTTGGCTTTGAGCTATCGAGGGTGATCGGAGAATGGCTAACATTTATAATAAAATTAAGGAAGACTCTTTATGGCCGATGATAAGCAATAAATGAAGAACAATAATGGAGATAATAAATGAGAGCAATAATATCAAGAGAATATATTAGAGAGCAAAGAGAATGTTCTTTTATATTTCGTGTGGAGTAGCTGAAGCAACAGAGCTTACAAAATGACCAGGATCCCCTTTATATAGGAGGATAATCTCAACATAGTACAAAAAAAATTAATGACCAAGAAAAGGAGATGGGACGTCTAGATATGACACCCTGATTCGGTGTTAGAAGAGTCCAGTAGGCTCTCTCAGTCCTAGTCGTGTACCTTGGGAACTCCCCATTTCTACCATAGCCATGGTCAACATTGTCCCAAGGTTGGGCGTCAACGAACCTCGAGGGAGGAAACTCGAACATGGACTTGCAGCCTCGAGACTTCGAGATGAACTTCTGAGGCGCTTTGATGATGAGGAATTGGACCCTCCGATTTCACCGTATACACTTGTATCCCAAAGTTTTGGAATATTCTAGTTGAAGTTAATTATTTTGCTTTAGTATCGTCACCTTTTATTTTCTGTCTTACTAATATTGTGCTTATAATTCCGAATGCATTAAATTTTCTTACTTAATAAAAATTTATGACTTCAGTAATTATTTAGATGGTTCGCCAATGGTTTGCCTAACAACGACATTTGGCGCCAACACGACCTATAGCTGGAATTTAGTCGTAACATTATTGCCTTATATTATTGTCCTTGTTGCTAGTCTTTAATATTATGTTAGTTAACTAGTGAGTGTTTTGACTTGAACCTCGCGCTACTCCACCAAGATTAGTCTTGATACTTACTAAGTATCGATTATGGTGTATTTATACTATGCTTTTGCATATTCTTTGTACAAATCCAGGTATATCAGATCACACGTGTTGTTAAAGATTGGTGCCAAGCTGTTGGAAACTTCAAGGTATACTTGTTGTTCCGTTCAGGCCTCGGAGCTCCCATTCTATTATTTTTCTACAACTTATGTCTTGCAAACAGTGATGTATCTTTGAGACTTCATGTAAACTGTATGTAAAGCTTATGACTCGGTACTATCGAGTTTTTGAAGTTGCTTATTGTAGTCGTGTTTGGTAGTACTATTATCCGGGGCGGATCTAGGGTGTAGTTATCGAATTTTCGGGAACTCAGTAACTTTTGCGTAGACTCTGTATTTTTGTTAAAAAATTATGAAATATCTATAAATATCTATTTGGGAACCTAGTTATTATCGTATATTAATTTAAAATTGTGACAGGAACTCATAAACTTAAAATCTTGGATCCGCCTCTGACTATTATATTATATAGTTTTTATTAAGTTTTAAAGTTGTTATATTCTGATTGATAATTTGATGTGGTAGGCTTACCTAGTTTTAGAAATTAGGTACTATCGTGAACTTTACGGTAGAATTTTGGGTCGTGATAATTTTTCATATATAAATTTATTCGACATGCTTCAATATTTTTTAAAAATTTAAATATTACTCTAATTATTCGGTACTATTATAAATTTATATAAAAACATATCATTATATTGGAAAAGTATTATATTCCGCTCGGTTTGGTTTAGTCAGTGAATTTATAGGTGATGTTGAATAAGGGTTATGGATGTAAATAAGGGGAAGGATAAGGGTACTTCTGCAAAGGCAGCAAGAGGGCAAAGGAGAATTTGATGGTAGCATCTAACGTACGACTTATGGTTATTCCCTTTCAATAATAATAATACTGCTACCTAGTGGAAAGATGCCCACTCACGGAACCTCTTACGCAACAAAGTTATTTTCAAACACGATATTTAAAATTTAATTTATGTACACGGGTGTTGAAAACCATTTTGCAAAACTAATTGTTTAAATTATTTTTTTGAGAAAAAAAAAACAAAAAAGAAGTGTCAGAGTTTGGTTGCTTTTGGTGGAAAAAGGCTGACATAGACGTTGATTCTTTGTCGGGTAAGAGTTATATGCACTTGAGAAGTAGAGATTTATTCACATGTCAATAACTCTGTCACCATGGCCACTCTCTCTTTCAGCACAAGAGAAATGGCATTTTGACTCGCTAGTTTTTTGCAACTGAAAGGATTTAGTTTAGAAATGTGATTAATTATATATAGTATGACATGACTCATAAGGGGAAGAATAATACATACTACTAGCAGTTCGAACGACTTATTTTTGCTCATGATCATTTTCAAGAATTCAATTGTCTATTTCTTTTGAAATAGGTTCCCAGCTAGTTTAGGTTCCTAGTTACCTCAACATGAAGAGTAGATGCGACAAAGTTAAATCTTTATAATTTTCCTAATTCACCCAAGTATAAATATATTGCGGGTATGATCCTTTTCTTAACTTGATCTCATGGATTGAACTCGAAATGATGTAGTGTTAAGTTAGGTCATGTTGGACAATTTATGACAAATTATTTTACCCATCTTTGGCCTATCCATTTTCACCTATACAAACTTTAGATTGCGTGGATCATAACCCATTAATTGATTTGACCCTTTTGACTCAATATTTTCACTTGCGATCTCTAATTAATTACTTTTTAATTTTGTATAGGGTCAAATTTGACCCTCAATGTCTCTACGCCGATGGGTACGCCCATTGAGCATACGTCAACTAAAGCAAGGGTACGACTTAGGCGTGGGGACAAAGGCGATGTCATTTAAAACTCAGCGTCCTCACTAGGGAGATGTTGACTACTTTTGAACCTTTATGATTATTTCGAGAAAGGTCTCCTGCTATATAAAGGAGACTTTCACATTGTAAATGAGCATCATTATTCTTCTCCAATAATACAACTCTCTGATTTTCTCCTACTCTCTCTCTATCTCTGCATCTAACGAATAATTATTCTCGAGTTGATACTATCAGATCTACTATAATAATTTCATCTTTTCTATCTATTGGTTTTATTATATTTGATTACGATTTACCCTCATTTATTTTTTATTGTTTTTAAGCTTATAAAGTATATTGATAATTTTTTAGCCAAACAATTCGGCGCCGTCTGTGGGGATTTCGAGAATCAAAATCATAGTATCCACCTAGAGAAAAACCAACTACCATTCTCTACACCACATGAAAATACGGCCGAAAAATAACACAAGATCGAAAGCAATAGTGGGTGTTACAGCCAATCTCCTTGGTCCTCTCAACGAAGCTAGTGACGAGGGTATCTTGAATGCGACCCCTAACACCACACCAGGTGCAGAGATCTCACCTTCTCCATCTGAAGATCTGACGATCTTGCATAAAAAAGGAGCTTCCACATCTGCGACTAAGGAAGCACCTTGGATGGTCAAGAAGCTACTGGAAGAATTGCTAACAAGTACTCTAAGTGGCTTGGTTGAGAAGTCACCGCAAAGTTAACGTCAGATGTATGCCAACAGTAAGCATCATTGCTGCCATGGGTTAACCTGAGGTTGTACGAGCAAATAAAAAGTCCATCGAAGCACATGACAATGATGGCACTCTAACAGCCAGCCTAAAGAAGTTGGAAGAAATGGAAACGAAAATAAGGCTCTTCGTGACCAAATAAAAGAGCACAAGGAAAGAGTAAACAAGATCCCCGGTGCTCCCAAGTTGCTACCAAAATGCAACGTGGGAAGGTTCGTCGAACAACCATACACCGAAGAAGCTGCCCCTCACTCTATCCCAAAAACCTTCAAGATGCCACCCTACTTAAGGGTATGTGATGGAACCATAGATCCCGAGGATCATTTGATCTACTATGTCACTTCTGTAAAAGGGTAACGACATATCAAAAGAACAGGTACCATTGGTGCTGC